>OW240920.1:63294009-63329351 GCA_933207985.1 Pelobates cultripes | reverse complement strand
GTTCATTGTCTCCATGCAGAGAATGGAGACACTGAATGTCAATGCTGCACACTGTGTAGCACTACCACAGGAAGCCACACTAGTAGCCGTCTGATGAGTGGCCAGTAGAGGTGTTCTTAGGCTAGAATGTAAACACTGACTTTTCTTTTCCTGCATCGACTGACTATACTCACCAGAACAACTACATGAAGCTGTAGATGTTCTGTTGACTATATTGTCTCTTTAAGTTTAAAGGGACACTATAATCACCAAAAAAACTTTTGCTTAATGTGGTAGTTTTGGTGTATAGAATATGCCCCTGCTGTTTCACTGTTGCCATTTAGGAGTTAAATCACTTTGTCTAAGCAGCCATAGGCATACCTCCCTGCCTGTGACTCACACAGTCTTCCTAAACACTTCCTGTAAAGAGTCATCTAATATTTACACTTCCTCTATTGCACAATTCTGTTTGATTTAGAATTCCCTGCTCTGTTAATAACCTTCTTGACCCTGCAGGAGCCTCCTGTGTATGATTAAAGTTGAATTTAGCAGGCACTAAAACCATCTAAACCATCTAAAGTAAGTTAACATTGATTAAAAATGAAACGAGTCATAGCCAGGGGAAATGTGAGTAAGGCTGCATAAACAGAAAGTCATTAAATTTAATATTGCAAAGTGCTACAGAATCTGTTGGCGCTATATAAATGGCGATAATAATAATAATAAAAACTCTGCAGGGGCATGATCATTACACCATAACTGCTTCATTACGCTAAAGTTGTTTTGATGACTATAGTGTCCATTTAAGATTGGAAAATACGGGAATAAACTTCCCGACTGTTATTATGCTTTACTCACAGGGGTACATTATAGTCTTTGAACCCCAGCAGTGCAGTGACTGTACTCTGGAAACTAAGAGAAGTGGTAGCTGGCAAAAAAAGAGTAATTTGTAGTCATTAGTCATGGTATCTGAGAGATTACAATCTCTATACAAAGCATTCAAATGTTAACTTCAATCACAGGCTGGGCCTGCCGCAGTGTCCGTAATTGTTTATTAGAACCCTCTGACTTCCTGTGCACTGCACATTTCTCTAGCAAAGAGAAAGTTAAGAACATATGATTTGGCTACTGTGTTTGTAAAGGAAGGGATGTCCTTGCAGCTATAATTGGTTAGCATCACTAGCTGAGCGTGGAGAACAAAGACATCCACCTCTCTGCGAGTTATTTTCTTCTCGGAATGATCTATCTATAGTGAGTTCTCTGTAGAATAGGAAGTGGTTCCTTGCCTGGCTTTCTGCCAAAGCTGGCAATGAGAATCCTCCTCAAGAGGTCAGATATAGAAGCAATCCCCTATTAGCAGAGAAGACAGCATTTACAGAGTTCTCCGCAAGGAGATTATTTGATGTATCATTCAAAATTTCAGCCTGGTAACTCAGATACTTGACAGTTTTTTTTCCCTTTCAATACTCTGGAGATCTTGAAAGAAGGGATTCATGCTAAACATCATGTTACAATAAATGAATGAATTAAAAGCAGAAAATAGAGTCTTATTGACGGAAACATTTCTACATTATAATAATCTGAGATGCATACTGCTACATTTTAGAATTCTTCTAGATACTGATCAATCAATCAAGGTTTCAGGTGCTATATGATTTGGACTACGTTCTGGCCTTTTTAATGAAATAAAAAAAGTAACTGACACAACCTAAAGGATTTACGATACCAAATTTTACCAAATTAAGAAAACATCGCTGTTTTAACCCTGCTGGGCTGTTCGCAAGTCACTAACTGATACTTTAGGAAGTTGAATGATTGACAACTTATTGATTTTATGAAATAAAAATCTACCAAAATTCCTGCAGTGCTAATACATTGTTTAGTTGTGCATATTTGCTGTAACAAGTTTGTAATTGGTTCTTCTTGTAGAGAATTATATCTTGATGGTTACATAATCGTGGAAGTCAGCACAAAAGTCGCATGGGCCGGGGGCGGAGCTAGTCAGCGACCCAAGCTGACGCACATGCAAAGAGCTCCTGACAGAGCACCGATTTATAAAGGCATATACCTGGTAATATTGCCCAATAACCACCCAAAAGATGACCAGGCACTATGGGGAAAAAGACTAAACTCAGGAGACGGGATATGGCCTCCTCTTCCCAAGATATTAGCACACTGCTCAGGGTGACTCCACAACTGCAGCCTACCAAGAACTACCCTTAGCCTGGAACAAACGCCTGCAAGCAAGGCTGACATTCAAAACCTGCTATGGTAAATTAAAGCCCCATTTGCTGCTGACATAGCATTGGTCCGGGAAGACTTGGGGATCATCACAGCTAGACTGCAATCACTCGAGGACTCTGGTGAAATTGTGCAAAGCAGGCAAGATGCCCAGCAGTCCGAGATGGGCAAGCTCAAACAAGCAAATCTCCTCATGGAGGGCAGAATTGCAGCATTCCAAGATTCCAAGCGACAGCGCAACCTCAAGATCTGGAGTGTCCCTGAGGACATCACAGATACAGAAGTCCCTCATTACATCCGCCGCCTGCTGAGAAGCGTGCTATCATCGTTTAAGGCTAAAGCAATCTCAATGGAGAGTTACTTCTGGATCCCAAAACCAGCTAAAGCCCCAGACTGGGTTCCCAGAGACTTGCTGATATGCTTCCAATCGCTACGAAGTAAGAAGCTGGTACAGGCAGCAGTTCACGAAACACCAACTTAACACTTTGAAGATTGCGACATCTCCTTCTTTAACGACCTGACTAGGTCCACCATGGTATGGCGACAATCTTTATGTCCCATTAATCAGCACTTGCGGGACCACGCAGTGGCATACCGCTGGGGACCCGCCCGCAAACTAACGGTGCTCTACGATAGGAAGAGAATCCAGATACAGCAACAGTCGGATGCAAGGAAGTTCTTCAAAGCACTCGGGCTGCCTACGCCAGAGACTTTACAGACACCCACCCCAGGCACAAACCCCCAACCCTCGGCCGAGACGTGGGACGTACGTAATGTCCAATCTTTTTACCCGAAAGCCAGACCAGCAGCAGTGGAGCTGAACTCGGCCGGCACCTGAGAAATGTTTCTGGCACCAACACTAGTGGCCGCTTCTTTGCCTATCAGCCCACTGGAGATGACCAACTCTTAAACGCTCATACCCCTAATTTTGCCGATACTGTGTCTATGGTCTTTCACATGTTAATCTAGTGTTATATGCTTTTCCACTGAATGTTCTTAAATACCTGCTCTCACTCGAGACTCATACCTCCCCCACTAGAAGCAGTTTTAGCATATACATTACTCATCATAAAATGTGCTGATAATATCTAGTTGCATAACAGATTCACTGCACTGTATTTTGTATATTCAAGTGTCGCTGTTCATAGCGTCATATTGAATGCACCCAAAAAGTAGCATGATATGCCTTTTACTATTTTGTACGGTTACCTATATGCTGCAATAAAATATTTTTTAAAAAGAAATAAATTTGCATGGGCCACCTGGTAGTTCACGTAGAAAGCTGTTGATGGTATTCTCAATCTGTTGATGGTATTCTCAATCTATTATCATCCCTATTTTGTATATTCTATGTCAAGTGTCGCTGTTCATAACGTCATATTGAATGCACCCAAAAAGTAGCATGATATGCCTTTTACTATTTTGTACGGTTACCTATATGCTGCAATAAAATATTTTTAAAAAATAAATAAATTTGCATGGGCCACCTGGTAGTTCACGTAGAAAGCTGTTGATGGTATTCTCAATCTATTATCATCCCATTTGCAGTTTATTAATGGTACTGATGCTGCAGCCAAAATTTATTGCGATACGCAGGACAATGGAAAATAATTTGCGCTGTGATCTCCAAGTAACCAATATTGCTTTTAGCACACCGCAGTGCTTGTGGGACAGTGAGAATTCAAAAGTGAATTTTAAAATTAAGGCCAGAGTAGCTGAAATGAAAGCATATCGAATGTACAGATTCTTCCAATTTGGCTGTTTTGACCTTAAATTTCAAATTAACTTTTAATTCACTTTGATTGCTCACTTTCATGAATAGCTCTGTTAGAGAAGCAAGGTTTGAGATGTTGGCATTTTACAAGGTTCAGAATTGTGCTTAGAATAACCCTGATACTGGCCCCAAAGAGTAATTTTTTATGTAATTTTGTTCATTATGTAGATATGAGGGATGTTGCCAGAATTAGACTCCTTTTGCCTCTTTGTCTGGTGGAGTAGCGTGATTCTCTATGCAGGTCACGAGCAAAACACAGAAAGGAAACTCTGCAATCTGCATATCTCCTGCCAGAGTTTGCCTGAATTAATGATAAGGTTACAGGCAGCTTAAGGAGACATCACTGCTGCATGATGTGTCTGAGCACGCATTGAAGAAATATGTAGTGAGGTTTAGGATTGAAGTAACACGCTAGCATGAAATAGCACTGACATAGCAGTACACATTACATGAGTGTGGATGTATTGTGGGTTTAGGTGTTAAATGGCTACAGACAAAGAAATTCCAAGTATATCATTTCACACATGCAATTGATTTCATTATATTCAGACAAGGGAACAAACAATGTTAAATATATAATCTAATATAGACGGTTTTTAAAAAAAAGAAAAAGAAAAAATGATATGCAGGCTAAGGAACACAAAATAAAATATATTCAAATATTGCCCAGAAAGTCATCCCCTATGCTTTTGCAAAAGTTCCCACAAATGTGTTGCACTTGTATGTTGCTGTGCTTTCACCCTTGTACCCAGTTAATCCTAAAACAGCTTGATGGGGTGTAAGCCTAGAGACAGTGCTGGTTATTCCATGATTTGAAGACTATCATCTTTTTTTATTCCTCACAGATAATTCTGGCATAGTCTTCAGGTATGATTTGGGTCGATAGCTTGTTGTAGGATAGGCCTATGTGTACCCTAAAGCACAAACACGCACGCCACGTGTATATATAGATATATATATACACACACACCCCCACATATACATATATACACTGCTATGTGTGTGAGGGTGCTGTTAGTGTGCTGTGTGTGTGAGGATGCTGTGTGTGTGAGAGAGTGCTGGTAGTGTGCTGTGTGTGTGTGAGGGTACTGTGTGTGTGTGTGTCTGAGGATGCTGTGTGTGTATGAGGGTGCTGTGTGTGTGTAAGGGTGCTTGTGTGTGTGAGGCTGCTGTGTGTGTGTGAGGGTGCTGTTAGTGTGCTGTGTGTGCTGTTTGTGTGTGTGTGAGAGAGGGTGCTGTTAGTGTGCTGTGTGTGTCAGGGTGCTGTTAGTGTGCTGTGTGTATGTGTGTGTGCGAGGGTGCTGTTAGTGTGCTGTGTATGTGAGGGTACTGTGTGTGTGTGTGTGGTTGCTGTGTGTGTGTGAGAGAGTGATGGTAGTGTGCTGTGAGGGTGCTGTGTGTGTGTGGAGGGGGTACTGTGTATGTCTGAGGGTGCTGTGTGTGTGTGTGAGGGTGCTATGTGTGTGATAGTGCTGGTAGTGTGATGTGTGTGCGTGTGTGTGCGTGTGTGTGTAACGGTGCTGTGTGTGTGAGGGTGCTGTTAGTGTGCTGTGTGCTGTGTGTGTGTGAGAGAGGGTGCTGTTAGTGTGCTGTGTGTGTGAGGGTGCTGTTAGTGTGCTGTGTGTGTAAGGCTGCTGTTAGTGTGCTGTGTTTGTGAGGGTGCTGTGTGTGTGGAGTGATTGTGTGTGGGTGTGGGGGGGGGCAGATTAGGAAATAGCCCCCTCCCTTCTTACCTTTTACCTGGGAGTTGGAATCCTTGCTGCCATCGCTGATCCCTGGTGGTCCTAGTGGTGAGTGAACTTTAGCTTGCAGGGCTAGAGTTCACTCTCGGAAAATCTGAGCGTTGCCGATCTCACAAGAGGAACCCGGCAGAGCTGCTGGCTAGAGCTCCCTGGGTCCTCTCCTGCCTCCCTCCCTGCCTGTGGGCCGATGTGGGAGATCTTTGAACTCTATCACCGGCCCGTGGAGGCACACAGCAGGGCCGGTGCTCGGATAGCGCCGGCTCTGCATGGACCGACAGGGGAGATCCTGTGATCTCCCCTGTCGGTCCATGCGAGGGCCAGCAGGGCTTAGGGTGTGCCCAGGCCTAGGTTAGGTATATTCCATAGAGTACTCCGTGACTGCTTACTTTTGTATCAGTTCAATTAATTCACTAATCTGTTCACATTTCAATAAAAACTGCAAAATTAAATTGTTCTAAAAATAAGTAATATCTGTGTGCGTCTATGCATATGTATGTTTATTAATATAGAATCATATTGCATACTGAAAACAAAGCTATTTAACATCATCAATGTTCACACTGTATGATCTTGCCTTATTCATGAGTTGGCACTAAAAGGGCAGCAAGACACAGCAGTGGGTGTATGGGTAATTATATACTGCAATTATGAAAGGGAGTTTTATCCATGAGATACCTATACAATGTGAAAGACCACTGGAGTTATGTTTTTTTAATAGATAACCCTAACATTAGCAAATGGACAATCAGCACCGGAAACACAGCAGGAAGGTGGTCTTGCTCTGATGGGTTTAGGAATTTGCCAATATTAGAAAATAGAATTTTGAATGACACAGTCTTGTACTATCACGTCTGCAAGTTTGCAACATTACATTTAACTTCAGGCTTCAGATATTCAAATAACAATGACAGAAACACATGGTTTTAGATGGGCAAATTTACATCCTCTACATCTCCTATGACGCTATTAGACTACATCTCCCATGATGCTTTGCCAGTATCATGGCTGAGAGAATCATGGGAAAGGGTCACTGCCCCATCAACACCTAAAGATATAGCTGCTATAAGTCACAAACCTAACAGCAGCTGCAGCAGCAATTTGGGAGAAATACAATGCTCAAAACTAAACCAAACAATAAAAAGTATGCACTATGTAATTGTTCTGCTTACATTTTATATACCTTATATACTTTTGACTTTTCTGCAGTTTCCCTTATCTTGCCACCATCCCCCCATATGTCTCATTTCCTCCCCCACTAATGTGTCTTATCCCCTTTTCCCTGCCAACTTACCTCCCTACTAAGTTGTATCTTAATTGCAGAGTTGCAGTATAAGTGATGCTGTATTGGTCCTTGGAAAATACCCTATATATTTGACAAATCTGTTAGTCTTACTTCCTCCCCCACCTATGTGTCTTACCCCTATCCCCCTATGTGCCTGCTTACCTCCACTGTGTAGCATTGCCGAACCACGGTAGAGGAGCTTGTTTTCCTCCACCCGGTCTAACCAGAAGCAGTTCAGTGCTCTCAGTGCCGCCTTATGGTAGTGCCGGCCCTGTAAAGTCTAGCAAGCCGCATATTGTCTCTAAAGAGCTACGCAGTTTGGCCATGTCTGTTATATACTCCTGGCATCTAGCAGTCAGCATAGAGAAAACATACAGACAAGAAAATAAACAATGTTTCTATTTCACAATGTCTGCCCTGGCTTTGTCTTGTGTGGATTTAACCCCTTAAGGACACATGACATGTGTGACATGTCATGATTCCCTTTTATTCCAGAAGTTTGGTCCTTAAGGGGTTAATAGTGATACCATTTGCTAAATATTTAATATAAATTAAAAAGAGGAACAGAACCTAACATGAAAAAAACAACACATTAACAAGCATAAGTTGGCAATTTTTTAATGTTTTATTCACCACTGAAATTTTGTTAAAGGGATCCTATGTGCTAGGAAAACAAGGCCATTTTCTTTGAAACTGCAATGTTTTATGTTGCAGCACTAAGTGCAAAAGAGAAACAGCACCCAGACCACTTCAATGAGCTGAAGTGGTCTGGGTGCCTACAGTGTCCCATTAACAAATGTGGGAGGGGCGGGGCCGGGCCGCCGAGCCGACTGGAAGCCATCAGCTCTGGCTCCAGCTCTAAGCCCGGAGAAATGACATAAAAAGTCGGTACCAACCGCACCAAAGTTGGATCCTCCAACACCATTCAACGGAGAAGGACTTCAGCTTTAATCAGATACCTGGAAGAAGCATACCGCACCGAAATAGACACCCGCGGCCTAATAGCCATACGCCTATATACATGCAGCCGTTGAGTGCACCCTGAAGACCAGGAGACAAGTCCTCACGGAACGCCAAGGGGGGAGACAGACACCTCCTGTGAGACACCTGCACATATGGCACACTGCCCGGGCTTGGGCCCGGCCCCGCTCCCCCCCCCCGGCGGGTGGGGGTTATCCCGGCCACATGGCGGCGGCCTACACAGCGGCGGGAGGTCCCGCGCTTGTCCCAAGTCTGCCTCCTGCACTAGCAAAGGCTGCCCGAAGCACAGCCAGCTAGCGGACACGCAAGCTGCCACGGAGAAGAGCCTGCACTAACATGAGGAGACACTCTCACGCTGCTGTGGGGACCCTGGTGACTGCGGCCCTTCAGAAAGACCCCTGGGCCCCTGACCCCCGAGAGAGGTGATGGACCCTGCCTTTGGGTTTGGGGGTGACCCAGAGGAGACCGGCCCCCGACGCTGTGAGTCCTGTGGGATGGAGGTGCATCAACCCTTCCGGTGTACCGGTCGCCGTGGGGAGGACGCCCAGTTCCAAGTATGTGGCCGGCGCTCAGCGGAGCAAGGGGTTCCATGTACCTCACGGAAGCACATGTGGTGCTGGGGAGGTGCAGGAGCCGGTCGGAACATGGACTCTTGGTGGGGGGGTCTAATGGACTGATTCGGACTCTGAGTGCCCACAGTGCCACAGGGCGCCATGCGGGAAGGCTGGACATAGCCTGGGGAGGTCGGACGGAGGATTGAAGGCCACGGGGGGCCCAAGGCGGCGGGAGTGGGAGTGACTCCCGCCTACTACAGCAGACATAGCATCACTCACTCCATAACACGCAGCAATACTACCTATTTAGGCTGATATGTTACATATAGTCATCTTAAAATACCAAAGGAATGCACAGTTAATGCTAAAATGCCCATAGGGGCCAACTGATGCATATTTAATTGCGGACTGCTGCATGACAGACTGTACAGTCGCTTATCACTGTAAATCCGATATCCCAAATAGCTTTGTTAAATAATAAGGCAGCAAACTAAAACAAATATGCTCATTATGCTGAAAGTTGAAAAAGTTATTGTCCTGCTTTGCATTACCCCCTGAGGCGTTGGTTCACAGTTATTGCCTAATGTTTATTACACTATAACCTGTATAAAGCTAGCCCATAGCGAGGACCTGCTTCGATTAAATACCTGAGCTACATGGGCGCAAAATAGTTAGGTTTAATCACCTGCATTGCCGTTACTCATACGACACTTATTGTGGCTTCTACGGGACGCGCCATCCGCGGGCTAATTCTAATAAATAAATACAGTCCCCCGCGCACGGCACCTTATACAGGCTATTACATGCTTGCTAAAATACACACAGCTCAATGTATTGTTGCTAGATATTATTGACGCATAGCCACTGTCTGCTGATTTGTCGATTTAATGTACTGCTCTGGAACATACAGATGACTGATATTGTGTGGTACAACTATAATCAGCCTCTGCGCAGGCACATATGCAACTATGATTTTATATAACACTGAGCCTCTGCGCAGGCAACCTTATATTGATTCTCGCTTCTCACACTATGCATGCAATTTTACTGCAAAAACAATAAAAACCATTAACAAATGTGTAGAATGCCAGGGTCTCATCTGTGAGTACTAGAAGACAAAATAATCTATACCGAACCACTGTACACAATATAGTATGTTTGTAACTCTAACTATTTTTTTTCTGTTTGTCCTCTTAAAAATGTCATACATTGGAGATGCATATAAACCCACAACAATGATCTTAGTTTGCCAATAAGACTGGCTTTCACAGACAAATTTTTACATTTTTTTATTACAGCTTTAAATCTACGACAAATGTTTCTGATTCAGATCTTATTGGAGTTTTCGTGGGCTCTTGACAATGGCAAGTATCGCTTCATCATGTTTTGTAGATGTGTATTAACTATTGACATCAAAGGAGATCAAAGTAGAAAATCCTGTGAATCCAACAGTGTCCTATTTGGGAAGAACACACATTGCATTTGACAAAAGCGACAAATATGTCAAATAGTATTGCCAGAGGATTCAGTGGTGAGTAAGTGCTTTCAGCTATTGATTTACCTGAATGCCTGTAAGGATCATAAGTCGTATGTATAGGGCAGGAATGTTGGGGTCATTATAAATATTTGGAGATAACTCCAGTTCTCCATTACATTCTCTGTTAGTGATTTCAGGATTTACTTGGCTATGATATCCATTGGGTCTTGGCTGCATTCTTAAGATTTAATATTTGCTTATTCCTTGGGTCCTCTAATTACCTACTCTATTATGTTTTTATTTTGACTTTATTACTCTAATGTCTATCACCTTGCATGATTTTATCCATTCTACTTATTTGTAAGAGGACAAACATTTTTATCAACTTGTTATATTATCATATTATTGTCCAACTGTTCTAATACAAGAGATCTAGGTTGATTTAAATATAAACTACAGGGTCAGGATTACACATTGTACATTGTTAAAAACACTATTTAGATAACAAGCCCCCCTCATCCCTTTTAAATAGAGTAAAACTTACCTTTATTCCAGCGCTGCACTGGTAAGCCGGTGCTGACTCCGCCCCCTTGGCTGAGATAATCAGAATTGACGATCTCTGCAATTCCAATGCTTTCCCATTGGAAAGCATTTGGAGACTAATGCGCACTCGCAGCAAAACACTGTGCTGGCCAATCAGCATCTCCTCATAGAGATGCATTGAATCTCTATGTGACTGCCACTAGAGGAGTCCTTAGGCAGTAATGTAAACACTGCCTTTTCTCTGAAAAGACAATGTTTACATGAAAATGCCTGCAGGGGCATAATATACACACCAGAACACATACATTAAGCCATAGTTGTTCTGGTGACTTTAGTGTCCTTTGAAACTGAATGCTGTTTAGCTACAAACCAACAAAAGAAATAGAAAAAAAGGACTCATAAAGTATTAAATGGAACCGACATTTGGGCCCCATATAACTGTTTGTATTTTAAAATTAATCAAGAAATGGAATCTATACACAAAGAACCAAAAATAGTTCAGCCTGCCCAAGGTTGGTCGATGGAATATTTTCATTTCCTTTTTAGTATTTTTTTTCTCTTCTAACTACTCTCCTGTCTCTTCCTGTGTTTTCATCCTGATCTAAATTTTCTCAGTTTAACGACTTTGTCTTGATATTTTCCTGTCTTTTATCATTCAGACTCCACGTTTGTCCAATATCTATACATTTTAGAATCCTTTTAGTACAGTCTTTATTTATTGCTGTAACTATAAATCACATCACATTGTGTTCACGAACATACCCTGCAGGATATGTGATAGGTAAGTATACTTGCTAGATGAGGACCAAATTATCGTAATGCAAAATGGAAAGTTAAATGGTTTAAAGGACCACTATAGTGCCAGGAAAACATACTCGTTTTTCCTGGCACTATAGTGTCCTGAGGGTGCCGCCACCCTCAGGGTCCCCCTCCCGCCGGGCTCTAGGGGGAGGAAGGGGTTAAACACTCACCTTTCTCCAGCGCCGGGCGGGGAGCTCTCCTCCTTCATAGTGACGTCATCGGCAGGAGCCGCACGCAATCAGCCAGTCCATAGGAAATTCTCAATGCTTTCCTATGGACGCTGGCGTCTTCTCACTGTGAAAATCACAGTGAGAAGCGCGGAAGCGCCTCTAGCGGCTGTCAATGAGACAGCCACTAGAGGCTGGATTAACCCTATTATAAACATAGCAGTTTCTCTGAAACTGCTATGTTTATAGAAAAAAGGGTTAAACCTAGCTGGACCTGGCACCCAGACCACTTCATTAAGCTGAAGTGGTCTGGGTGCCTATAGTGGTCCTTTAATGGGCCATAGATTTTTACAAATTTAAAGCTGCTTTGCTGCACTAAGACATTCTAGTAAAGGTATGAGGAATAAAAATAAATAAATCTAATTGTCCACCCTATATTTCAGTGATTTCTAAACCAGTATTCAAGGCACGCCTAACAGTCCAGGATTTAGGAATTACTCAGTTGTGTCAAGGTGTTTTTTTTGTTTGTTTTCTCAAAACATCGAGGCTTAGACACAACTGAGTAATCCCTAAATCCTGGACTGCGTTCTTTGAGGACTAGTTTGAAAAGATATGCTATATAGCATCATGTTTAACCCCTTGGGAAACATTTGTCATCACTATCTAGTTGTGAACCTAAGTAATGTACGTGGGTCCCCACCCTGGAGTTACAGGACCACTAAAGACCACTAAAGACACCCAGCCAACTTCATCTCAGTAGAGCAGCCTGGGTGTAGTGGTCCCTGTTTTGGAGAAATAGCAATGTTTACATAGCAAAGTGAAACGCACCTCTACTAGACTCACTTACTGCTGTAGCAACTGACTAGAACTCGGTCATGTGACTGCAGCCCTCATAGGAAAGCATTGATTGCTGCTCATGCACATTAGGTAAGCAGCACCATGGTAAGTAAAAAGGCTTTTTTAATTATTTCATGGCAAACTGGGACAGTTCTGTCTATAAGGACAAGAAACACTAAAGGAATACAGGTTTGTGTTCCTCATGCTTTAGTGTAGACATGTGCAATTCGTTTCGTTCCAAGTGACGAATTTCGGAATGCCAATCCGAAGTGCCGAAGTGCTTCGGATTTCTGAAAAGTGGCAAAAAAGGAGAGGGTTGGGGTAGGGTTAGGGTAGAGGTAGGGTTAGGGGTAGGGTTAGGGTTAAAGTTTGGGGTAGGGTTAGGAGTTGGGGTAGGGTACCCCTACCCTAACCCTACCCCTAACCTTAAACCAACCCTAACCCTACCCCTAATCTAACCGAAGTGTCGAAGTTCCGAAGTGCCGAACTGAAGTCCTTAAGTGCCGAAGTGCTGAAGTCACGAATTACAGAATGCCAAGCCAAACCGAACCGAATATTTTCCCCATGCACATCCCTACTTTAGTGTTCCTTTACGAAACCTGCGTTAGTGTAAACAAATGCCCTGCTCATGGTTTCTTCACATAGCTGAACAGGATATTAAGTAGGGATGTGAATGGGGAAAATTTTTGGTTTGGTTCGGCATTGCGAAATTCGAGACTTCGGCACTTCGGTTCGGCACTTCGGTTCGACACTTCGGCACTTCGACACTTCGACACTTCAGGACTTCCATGGGTGAAGATGGATTATTTTCTTGGTGCTCCGGTTATTATGGATTTGTATTTGGCCTTTTTTGGGGCTGAAAAAAGATTTTAGAAAAAAGAAGACATCAAATGGTAAGTTTTATGAATTTATTTACAGATACCTAGTTATTGGTCCCCCCTCACTATTTTTGGTGGAGGGGGGTAGGTAGGGGTTAATTTTGTTGGGACGGGGGTGACTTGGGGTTTGGGGACCCTTAGTCATCTTGGGAGGGGGGGTTACATTTTTATTTAGGGCCCCCACCCTTCACTCAGGGGTGGGGGCCAGGTGGGAGGACAATAGGTCCCCCCCTTATTGGTATTTAGGGCCCCCACCCGCCGCTCAGGGGTGGGGGCCAGGGGGGAGGACAATAGGTCCCCCTCTTATTGGTATTTAGGGCCCCCACACAGCGCTCAGGGGTGTGGGCCAGGGGGGAGGACAATAGTTCCCCCCCTTATTTCTTATTTAGGGCCCGCACCCACCGCTCAGGGGTGGGGCCAGGGGGAGGACAATAGGTCTCCCCCTTATTGGTATTTAGGGCCCCCACACACCGCTCAGGGGTGTGGGCCAGGGGGGAGGACAATAGTTCCCCCCCTTATTGGTATTTAGGGCCCGCACCCACCGCTCAGGGGTGGGGCCAGGGGGAGGACAATAGGTCTCCCCCTTATTGGTATTTAGGGCCCCCACACACCGCTCAGGGGTGGGGGCCAGGGGGGAGGACAATAGTTCCCCCCCTTATTGGTATTTAGGGCCCGCACCCACCGCTCAGGGGTGGGGCCAGGGGGAGGACAATAGGTCTCCCCCTTATTGGTATTTAGGGCCCCCACCGCTCAGGGGTGGGGGCCAGGGGGGAGGACAATAGTTCCCCCCCTTATTGGTATTTAGGGCCCGCACCCACCGCTCAGGGGTGGGGCCTGGGGTGAGAACAATAGGTTCCCCCCCTATTCTAATTTAGGGGCCCCGTCCGGCACTCAGGGGTGGGGGCCAGTGGGGAGGACAATAGGTCCCCCCCCTTATTCTAATTTAGGGCCCCCACCCACCACTCAGGGGTGGGGGTGAGGGGGGAGGACAATAGGTCCCCCTCCTTATTTTACTTTAGGGCCCCCACCCACTGCTCAGGGGTGGGGGCTGGGGGGGAGGACAATTGGTCCCCCCTTATTCTAATTTGCTCACTGTTTACTAGACATGCCCCTACTCGCGGTATAGCTAGTAGGGCATAATTTACTAATACTAAGTAATTTTTACTTAGTATTAGTAAATTTGGCTGAAAGACCAGTCATTTCATTGACTGGCTAAGTAACTTACATTTTATATGAATGTGTGTTACTTGATTGTGTTGATTAAGTGTTGCAAATGCTTACAGCTGAATCCTGGCTATGTATATAGTATAGTATACTATGTATACTTTTTATTTAAACTTGTATACAGTGTAACATTCTTTATTCTTCCACTGGGTTGGTATATTAGTACTTCGGCAATACTGTACTTCGGCACTTCGGAAATTCGGCAATTTTGGAACTTCGGCAATTCGGACATTTGGAAGTCTCTGAATATCCAAATTCCCCGAAATTCGTCCGAATTGACATTCAGAATGAAACGAATTAAGAAGCAACACAATGTTTGCAGCAGATGAGTAGTAAATACTACTGCTTTTAAATCTTCCTCTGTGCCACTTATTCACCATTTCTTACATCAGCGTGATCTTACTACGTTTAGCTTCAATAAGGGGGGGGGGAAACGGAGGCAAGCAACTGCAAGCGGCCATCTTAATGCACAAATAGGTAGGTGCCCTCCTTTCTCTTTTTCTGTTTAAAAATTAACTGCAAAGTGCCACCATCCTCCTTTGCTATCTTTGCTATTGTAACGGATCGCCTGGCACCCCGACTGGGTACCTCCGTTAAAAGATGCTCCTAGCGCTTCCTGAGGACTCCAAGCACTGCAGCCGACACCACAATCACCGAACCAGAGAAGCGTATACCTTCTCTCAAGCATATGAATGCTGTAGACAGTTGAATAGGAACCATGCGAATAGGTTTACTCTCCTAGCAGTCAAACTGGAACAGCATACAATAAATCCTTCCCCCAATAATGAGATGACACTTCACTTTGAGGGTTAAAACAGGAACTCCCTGTACTGTCACATACAGTCTCTTTTATTCCCAATCCACAAACATAGTACAGCCCACAGGGCGTTACAAAACAACCAATCACATCACAGTTACATCCCACATATTCCCTCCCCTTATCCTGAGAGGAAACTCAATTATACATACAGTTAAAAGATACTTTCTACCCAACTTTCATAACTCCAAAACCATACATCACATTCACATAAAATTACATATTCACAATCAATCCATTCAGGGGAACAACATATTCAAAATGGCACAAATCAGACAAGGGGTTCAAAAGTTAGTAAAAAGTCCTTTGTGACTAAATGAAGCATGGCTTTCTGGCCCAAACCAGTTTCAGAGTCTTCTATCCTGGAGAGTAATTCAATTATCTCCCAGGATAGACACAAGACTCCATTAAGCACATGGTTGCAAAAGACACAAAACACTTTAAAATACATAAAGTCACATTTACACATAACACACAGACATTTCACATATCCCCAGATAGCTGGGATCCGAGTGCACATTATTAGATGAATGGCACTCAGATCACACAAATAAGCCTTTCTGCAGGGGAAATAAACGGTTTAACCTGCAGGGCCATATTCCAAAGGGAGCAGGCGAGCAACCAGGCTTCTCCAGTTCACAGTGGCGAGGTTGGTTTCGCCACACTTCTCCCCTTTACCAACTAGACTAACAGGGTATCTGACCTCCTGCCGGTCAGTGCCCTTGTTAGTCCAGCAGCCCACCACAAAACACAATCAGCAATACAGCCCACCCACAATAACTGGCTACTACACCTGGGTAGAGGAGAACTTTGTCCGTGTCCAGGTGCCTCACCATGGCTGTGTGGGTGACTGGTAAGCGTACTGGGTGGGTTGCTGAGTGGGCAGAGACCAGCGGTACTCTGTCCTGGTGCCAGCACTACCACGGGAGTAGTCTGGTTGGAGCCTGGTTGCTGGAGGGGGAGACAGACTGTCTCCCCTTTGCCTAAACAGTCCTGCTGCTGGGGGACAGGACCGACTGTCCCTACCCCTGGTGGTGCATGTGCAGAGACCACTGTCCCATCTGCACTGTTGTGGAGATTAATGTCTCCCCTTGGTGGGCTAAGCTGCCGCTGGGGAGAGGGGGTAACAAGCTCCTCTCCCATACATACTTTCAGCCGCTGGGGAGAGGGGATAACAAGCTCCTCTCCCTGACACTCTCTCTGCTGTTGAAGGGGGAGACCGACTGTCTCCCCTTTCAATAATTTGTCCTGTTGCTGGGGAGAGGTGATAACTGGTTCCTCTCCCTGGAACACTCTCTGCTGTTGGAGAAGGGGACCAACTGTCTCCCCTTTTAATATATTGTCCTGCTGCTGGAGAGCGAGACCGACTGTCTCCGCTTCCTGCACGACATACTGCCGCTGGGGAGGAAGGACGGCACCTTCAGCTCCCTGGGGTACACACTGCCGCTGGGGAGGAAGGACTGCACCTTCAGCTCCCTGGGATACACACTGCCGCTGGGGAGGAAGGACGGCACCTTCAGCTCCCTGGGACACACACTGCCGCTGGGGAGGAAGGACGACACCTTCAGCTCCCTGGGATGCACACTGCCGCTGGGGAGGAAGGACTGCACCTTCAGCTCCCTGGGGTACATACTGCCGCTGGAGATCTGGGCCGACCGCCCAGCATCCCTGTAGGGCCGGTTGAGAGACCGCCGTCCCATCTCCACCTGCCATCTGTGGGTCTGCCCAGGACCAGTCTGTGAGGTCCCTCAACATTTGCGAGTAAGGACCACCTGCTTCCGCACCTGGCAACTCCGGCTGCTGCTGGGGATCTGGGCCGGTCCCATCTCCACATGCCTGTTGTGGTTCCTCACAGGACCAGTCTATGAGGACCCCTACTTCGGGTTCCTGCGGCCGCCTCAGGGGGAGACGGCTAGCCTCCTCGGATGCAGCCTCTACTCGGCTGCTGTAACACTCCTTCCGCTGAGCATACTCTCTCTCTTTCGCCAGCCAGAATTCTTGGGCCAGCCTTGTGTTTCGCTCGGCCGTGACCTGGTTCCAGATCACCCGGCGTACCTCCATGGGTAAATCATCCCCATACTGGGCCACTCGCTGCCTCACCTCGGCCATCCAATCATCGCCAGAGCCTTCCATACTTGTCTGCTCCAAGTCGCTGGATACCTCTGCTCCCAGGGTCGCTGCACGTGTGCTAGCGTTGCCCTCAATTTGTAAATCCAAACGAACTGTGTCTCTGAGCTGCTTTACCTCGCACTAGGACGCCATCCCACCGCTGCCACCAATGTAACGGATCGCCTGGCACCCCGACTGGGTACCTCCGTTAAAGGATGCTCCTAGCGCTTCCTGAGGACTCCAAGCACTGCAGCAGACACCACAACCACCGAACCGGAGAAGCATATGAATCCTCTCAAGCATATGAATGCTGTAGACAGTTGAATAGGAACCATACGAATAGGTTTACTCTCCTAGCAGTCAAACTGGAACAGCATACAATAAATCCTTCCCCCAATAATGAGACGACACTTCACTTTGAGGGTTAAACAGGAACTCCCTGTACTGTCACATACAGTCTCTTTTATTCCCAATCCACAAACATAGTACAGCCCACAGGGCGTTACAAAACAACCAATCACATCACAGTTACATCCCACATATTCCCTCCCCTTATCCTGAGAGGAAACTCAATTATACATACAGTTAAAACATACTTTCTACCCAACTTTCATAACTCCAAAACCATACATCACATTCACATAAAATTACATATTCACAATCAATCCATTCAGGGGAACAACATATTCAAAAATGGCACAAATCAGACAAGGGGTTCAAAAGTTAGTAAAAAGTCCTTTGTGACTAAATGAAGCATGGCTTTCTGGCCCAAACCAGTTTCAGAGTCTTCTATCCTGGAGATAAGTAATTCAATTATCTCCCAGGACAGACACAAGACTCCATTAAGCACATGGTTGCAAAAAGACACAAAACACTTTAAAATACATAAAGTCACATTTACACATAACACACAGACATTTCACATATCCCCAGATAGCTGGGATCTGAGTGCACATTATTAGATGAATGGCACTCAGATCACACAAATAAGCCTTTCTGCAGGGGAAATAAACAGTTTAACCTGCAGGGCCATAGTCCAAAGGGAGCAGGCGAGCAACCAGGCTTCTCCAGTTCACAGTGGCGAGGTTGGTTTCGCCACAGCTATCTTAACCTCAAAGTACCAGTGCTTCCAACCATCCCCGTATATTATTCAGATAAATAGCCAATTGCACCCACTCTCCCTCCATTCTAACTTCCTACTCTCCCTCCATTATAACTTCCCACTCTCCCTCCATTATAACTTCCCCCTAACTAGGCTGTACACATTTGGTGATTCAGGTGCAATCAAATAGCTGTCATTCACAGTGGCCTCACACATCACAGCATTATAGAGAAAAGAACAATTATCTTTGCAGTTGATGCTGCAGGAGGGTATCATCGAATAATTACTGCGTTTAACAGCTTCTTAGTACTGTAAATTGGATATTATAGATAGCAGTTCTTCAGAATCCTAACAAGCTGTAGGAAGTGTCTCACACTGTAAAAAGATATCGAGAGAAGGTCTATTAACTTATTCAGTGCTAGATTGAAGACCTGACATATTAATGCCTTTTCATCTAGAAAACAAAGGGTCTATTAACAAAACAGTGAAATCATTGTAAACAATGAAAATCAAATTGTAAAATGTAGGCCAACTCCGCTATATTCTATACATAGTTTAGCTCCTTTAGTCCGAATTTTGCAATTCTCAACAATGCACTGTCCAGTAGAGAATAAATCCTACACAGGGTTATTTGCAAGGTTTCCATTAAATGAGAATCTGAATGTCAAAATCCAGGTGTAAATTATCTAAAAAAATAATCCATTTGCTATAATTCTGAGTTTACATATCTAGGGCATACTTTTGTAAGGTCCAAATTGTAGTCATCATACAAATTGTCCAGTTTTGGAAATGCCAAACTGGATGAAATATATATCCAGACATATATCAAGCAGCATAATGCCAATATTTGTCAAAGTGAAGACAGATTCAGTTTCATCAGTCCAACAAGTCCAACATACAGATAATGTGCCCTTGCAGCCACTCCAACGGCCATTGACTACTTTCTAGCATATATAATCTTATTGTTACTGTCTTCAGGCACCACCATGAAAAACACCCACCAGTCACTAACAGTGGAAAACCCTGTCTTTAAGCAGTGCTGGGAAAACTTTACCCTGGGACCTTTCCTTGTTCATCCTCGTGAATCCCTCACACTTGGTTGCCCTCAATGGAAAGCTTCACCAGGAAACCTACACTCTGTGTCTCTGTAAAACACCCTGTACATTAGAAACACCAGAAAATGCTCAAATAGGTCATCAAGTGGCATTGCTCAATAAACATGTGAGTTCCTCTTCTCTTTATCACTCCTAATCTGTTCTTCCTCTC
Source organism: Pelobates cultripes (assembly GCA_933207985.1). NCBI lineage: Eukaryota > Metazoa > Chordata > Amphibia > Anura > Pelobatidae > Pelobates > Pelobates cultripes. The sequence continues at coordinate 63,309,577 of OW240920.1, read as the reverse complement.
TTCTTTTTCTCCTAAAATACAAATGGAAAAGTATGGACTACTTTGTCTTTTGCATTTTCCCTCCGCTTGCCAAAACCTTCCAAAAGAAGAAGCTACCTCATCTCATAACACTATCTATGGTGGCTCTTGTGGTCTCATGGGATCCTCTGAAGACATTAGTGCTGTATGCACGAGAGCTGGTTCATGGCAGATGATTCGTCGGGAGTTGAAAATAAAAGATGACGGCACCTGCAAGGGACAGGATCAGGCAAGTATTTCTTCCCTCTGCTGTACCCCCAGATCACTGAATACCAACCAGCAGTGTCACTATCGAGGGTCTTTGCAAAATATGCAAAGACCCCAGAAGGTATATACAGAAAAAAATATAGAGTACACTCACACTATACAGACTTATCTCAAGCTCTATATTGAAGTCCTGGGCAGTACAAGACTTTCCTGCAGATATATGGATGAAGAGTGTATCAGACAGTCGTAGAATATATAAAGACAGAAAAAAAGTTTACATCCAATAAAGATCGACAGACAGACAGACAGATATATAGATAGATAGACAGCCAGACAGCCAGACATATAGATAGAGAGATAGAGTGGAAGACATGGATGATAGTATTTAAAAAAACATCTTGACCTGTTGATTAACGATGGACAAAAACATACATTAGCCTTTAGGCTTATGCACGGTGAGAAAATTTGTCCAAAACGTTCTTTCTGAAAATGTGTCTTTTGTAACAGGACATTTTTATTGTCGATCCTTTTAGACTGGTCTAGTGGCCATTTAGCTTGTTATACCCCAAAGCAAGAAAACCATCTACCATGTTTTACAGTATCATAAAATACTTTGTTTTGTTTTCTTTTTGACATGATAGTACAGATATTAGAGTCTTAGCACTTGATAAAGATGAGATATGTTACATTTTACTCTGTCAAATAAAATTTGCGGTGAATACATCTTTTTTGTTTTGAGATCAACTGCTCCAGATTTAAGAAACTGTTAAGCTGTGAACCAAAAAAATGGTGCATTGCGTCAAGACACAGATTATTCTGTCTTGATACATATATCTCATTAACTAGTGAAGGGGATTCTGCGTTTTGTCCTCTTTAACTGCTTACCTAGCTACACGTGGCATTATCCAATGCGGTAATGGGCATAATGTCGTTATCTGAATATACCAAAGAGGTTTCTGGATGGGACATCACATTTTAACCCTCTGCTTGACAGATTTGTTAAAAGGAACACTCTGCGTTTCGGAATAGGAAAATATCTGCCAAATGCCATACAATCTTGCCTTCTGCGTGGTTTTATAAAGAACCATTTGCACTGTGTCCTAAACAAGTGACAGATTTATTTAGTCACATATCACTATGATCTCTTTTTATAGAAAATCACCTATTTACAAAATAAAATCCATTTAGAACAATGGTTTTCTTAGTAAAATTCATTTTTTTCCCCCACGTTTAACTGACCCGCATCTAATTACAGTTTTCTCATATACTGTTACAGTGTATCTGGCATTTAATTTAGGCACAGCGAAGCTTGCTTGAGGGTCAGGGATTCCTCAGTCCTATTATTTCTATGGAAACGCTTGTCAGAAATATTTATTGCCTCGGAAGGAAAAAAAAAAAATAGGGATCTCTGCAGCAAAATAGGCAGACAAAAGATTGTTTAATAATGCAGGATTGCATGTTGCCTTAACCCAATCAGTACGAGCACTGCAATATAACAAACGAATGGAGGAAGGAAGGGTTAATGGACAGCTAACGTCTGTAAGCACATCCCCTGCACCGATGACATCATTAACATCTGGATGAGACGTCATTCTGGGAGGAAGGCTTGAAGAATGGGGTGGGTATGATCGAGACTTGTCAGTAGCTCCCATTTTCTACCCCTGCATCAGAAATGCATGCAAACAAATGGTGTGTTTTTATTGGGGAGATTTAAGCGATGATGAAAAAAAATGTTTAATACTGGTTTTCCTTACAAATATAAATATACGTAGCAAATTATATGTAATATTTGCACACAGATACATATATAGTATATATATAAAAATACACCTACGCACATATTTTATATATATATATATATATATATAAATATACATATTAGCAAAAAAAAGAGTGTAATGATGCCAAATGAGAAACATAATTAATATATTTGTTACAGTATTTCCCACCATATTTACAATCATGCAATTAACAAATATGATTACATAATAATGGTTGAGCACAGAGCCTTTAATTTTAATTATTTATTTTTTACCTTGTTAACTATACAAGCCATGCCTGTCTGTCTGTTTATCACTCTGTATCATAGATCATGTTTGTTTGTGTGTGTATATATGTATGTATATATCTATATATATATTCACAATTATATACAAATTTTATATACATATAGGGTGTAGAGCAAAAGAAAACTATAAGAAAATGTGCTTTAAATAAAATGTGATTATTTTTTTTTTATCCATACCATAACCATAAAATTGTTATTTTCATGTAGTATCTGTATTTCCCTAATTAGACACGGCACACAATGTGAATTCCCTGGTGTAGATGTTAAACAAATGCTAGTAGTTTGTAGGAGCTGACCTTAAGGAGGTGTGTCCTATACATAGAAAAAAAAATATTATGAATGAAATTCCAGAGGTGTGGTGTGTGAGCCTGCTGTAAGTGTCCCTGTCTGTGTGTGTGTGCCTATGCCTGTATGTGTGTGTGCTAGTTATTATTCTCCTCACAGCCTCTTCTGATTCACAGACTTGGGAGCTGATCATGAATATAAGCGAACACTTTGACGTCAGAGCTGAGATTTCTCAGCAGACCCAATGGGGCAAGAATATCAAGTGCAAGTCAAAGGCAGTTCTACTGCCAGCATTATTAGACATGCTAACCAAGGAATGAAGCTTAACAAGGACTGCACACTGGACTAGCACAGAGGGTACCCAACTGGAGAGAGGAGGCTGCCAGGAAGGTAGGAAGACCCCCAGTATCCCTGCCCCTGACATGTAGTCTATATACAAATGTATCTGTATTGAATGGTCCTTGCAGAATGAGGGAGTGGGCTTTGCCCTGCTATATATTTAGAGGTAGAATATGCTGTCTAATGACTTTATATGTTAATTTGTTCATCTGTTATATTTTTATAATCTATCTGAGCTGCTGCACTATGCAGTCTTATAAATAGAAATGGCTTGCTATTTAAAGATATCTGGCTATAAATATGCAGAGATGCACAGTTGCCTATACACCTTCCTCTATGGATATATGTCAAGGCTCAGAGGCATGGTTTGGACCTTAATTCCTGTAATAATAAATATATTCTTTATAAACCCCAACTTAGCCTGCATGTACCTGCACAGACCCCATGACGTCTTTAATGTTGGCTTTTTTTCAATAAAATGTAAAAAGGAGGCTGAGCTGTCTGTGGGATATTGATACATTAAGATCGTGCACTTGCTGCAGTTCAGGCCTTTTGGAGCTGGTGTTTCAGTGACAGAGGTCTATAGGACCCTTTATAATTCAAAGCGGACTGCAACTCCCACAATGCACTAATCAGCATGATGGGAATTGTAGTGCACAGGTACATTTTTTTTGATGAAGTGATTTTCGGGGAGGGGGTTGCAGGCAGTCTATTAATTCACTCTTTAGTTTTGGGGGGTTTGCAAAGGGGTCCACTGAAACATCAGTGATCTCTGCAGTGCTATACTGTGTTACAATAATTGCTGTGTTTTATGATGGGGTGAGTGACAAATGCAGCCACTGTGTCTTATGTATTTTTTTTCCTTTTATTTTTTTAATACTGCATTTATTTCTTGCCTGACAAGGGACCCTGCACTGCCATGAGGCAAATAGAATGTAAAAGATACATGTTAATAAAATCTGCCACTGGTTGTATTTTCTAACCTTATCATGGAGAAATCCTTTGTGTTCTGAGTAATCCGAAAGACAAATAGATTATATCCTTCCCAGGTTCTGGGTAAACTCATGCTGACATCCAAGGATGTGATATTCCATCAGAGAAGGTTATTATGAGGCTTATTGAGGGATCCATTGTTATAGAGCTATATATACCATAATTTTCAGTTTTCACGTGCAGCTCAAGTGCAGGCGTAAACTATGTAATCATCTCAGTAGAAAGAGGCAGGCACAATGTATACAGGCAGACTGCTTCTCCTCTCTCACCTTGGGTAATGAGAAAGGAGACTGCAGACTCAGGGTACCTGGTTCCCTGCATCCTGAGCCCAGCAATACCAGGATGTGGGGCTGTAACTCATTCACTGGTAGTTTGCCCTGCAGTCCTTATGTCATGCATTTTTATATAACCAGAACAGACTGTTGCAGGGGATACACAGCCCAGTAAAGGGTAACCTTTGGTACTGCAGCTCTTACGTACTACATCTCGCTCAGCACTGTGCCAGTCATTCGGCCAAGGAACACACTTTTAAAGAGCTGCTATAATTCACAAAGCACGTGGTTGTACTTTATAGAATTGCATTAGATCCATACGTTGTGATAGTAAAATGGCAAGCGTGTGCATATAATACATATACTTGCTTAGATCATTGTTTTCCCATGGCGTACAAAAAAATAAAAACAAAATACAAATACGGCCTCTTAATATTTGGCGGGATATGGATGCATGCACATTTGCTCACTTCATTGTGGCAGCCATCTTGGAAGAGGGAAGTGCTAGCTTTGGGTTACCATAATATTTAATCTATACCGGTTACTGTTGATTTTGTCACCAATATAGGGAATCTTGTTATCCTCATCTCTTGTGGATGGCAAGTCCTTTTTGAATCCAGGTTATTATTTTGTAGGAAATATATATTGCATGATATTCTGTCCATGCCTTCAGCGAGGTATATTCTAAAAATTAAAAATTTGAATGACATCCCCCAAATAAGTCTCCACTGGTTAAACATCAGTGGAATGCAGACCACATTCAATGCATCATTTGAAATGCAAACCACATCCACTGCATTATGGGAAATGCAAACCACAACCCCTGCATCATATCTGAACATAATTAAAAATGCAAAACACAACTGCTGCACATTTGTTGAGCATAATAGGAAATGTAGATCGCATGAGTTGCATCATGACAGAGAAAATAGAGTAGTTCCAAAGGTTAAACGCCAATGACGTGTTCCATCACAACAGTCTAGCAGTGATTGGACATGTCAGAGGTTACCTATCTCTGCTTGGGAGGCTGCAACTACTACATTTGTGACTAGTGTTGCTTTAAAAGTTACATATTTCAAATTGTAGGCCAAACTAGTGCAAATTGAAAACTCCTCTAGCTTATCTATATTTCCTAATATATTGTTTTGGCCCAATTTGTAATTACCTGGCCATTCCTAGTTTGGTGAATAACCAATTAGTCTGATGTCTAATTTCTAGATAATGGTTGAGGAATCCATCAAATATTTAAGTAACATTCCCATCACTATAACCACTACCGTGGTCTGTACAGGTTATAGAGCAAGGGGTGTCCTGGCACGCCCACCACCATTGTAATGCATTTTAATAATTGTAAGAAAATAGTTGAAGGTGTTCAAAAAACACAGAAAACTTAAGTGACCACTTTCATGTCTTAGATTGGAATCTAGAATAAATAAATCTAGAATAAAATACTGTCCATCTGGAGTGCCAAAGGGATAGGCAACCTTCGGCACTCCAGATATTGTGGACTACATCTCCCATAATGCTCTTACACCCATAATGCTGGCAAAGCATCATGGGAGTTGTAGTCCAAAACATCTGAAGTGCAGAAGGTTGCCTATGTCTGGTGTAGTATATAACAATTCATAAATATACACATATATGGGTTTAGTATCCAACTCACATATTCCTGAGCCACCTATCTCCACTACTTCAGAAAGAGAGCTTCCGGCTCTTTGTCTGAAATAATCCCAGCTGTGCTGGGCTTATCTCTTTGGCTGAAAACAATCTCTCCAACTAAAGTGGAGGTTTGGAGCTGCCCCCAGCAGAGCCCATATAAAAAGTAAAATCATTCTAATATGTATTGACTGCACTCCTGGCACCATAACCATCACATCCCGCTGTAGTGGTTATAATGCTTGGATCAAAGAGCTATAAATTGAATATGAATTTTGCAATTGATTTCAGGTTCCCCTGCATGCCATAGACTGAGCCTTGACAGCTTGAGCTGCAGTTTGCCTGTAAACTTGTGATTAGCCCTACAAAGCCTTGTATTGGAATTTATATTCATCCTAGATCATATTAATGATGCCAATTTTGTTTGTCTCTGCATGCTTCATCCCTTTTATCAACATGCTGTCTTTTTTTATCTTCTTTGAAGTGCAGCAATGCTTCACCAACCTTCAGCTATAGCTATGGGTCACCTACTACATCTCCACAATACCTCCTCCGACAAGATGTCTCTCCATCACCAGGAACCGTGGGACACGAATACTTCCGCAGTCACTACGTCTGACCTCTTCCTGGATGAAACTGTCAACCCATGGGACATCATCCTCTGTGTGACAGGAACAGTCATGGCTTGCGAGAATGCCATTGTTATTGCTATTCTCTTCTACACGCCCAGCTTACGTTCCCCCATGTTCATACTCATTGGCAGTCTGGCACTCGCAGATCTGCTTGCTGGTGTGGGGCTCATTATGAATTTCATAGTGATTTATGTGTTTAATAATGAACTGGCCACTTTAAGTTCCGCTGGACTGCTGCTAGCCGCCTTCTCAGCCTCTGTGTTTAGTCTTCTGGCCATCACAGTGGACAGGTACTTATCACTTTACAATGCCTTGACCTACCACACAGAGCGAACACTGACCTTCACATACGTGTTGATAATTCTGCTATGGGCTCTGTGCATCTGCATTGGTCTGTTACCCATCATGGGGTGGAACTGTGTCAGGGACCAGTCTTCATGCAGCGTGTTGAGACCAGTTACTAAGAACAATGCTGCTGTTCTTGCAGTGTCTTTCCTCTTGGTCTTTGCTTTGATGATGCAACTCTACCTGCAGATCTGCAGGATTGCATTTCGACATGCCCAGCAGATAGCTGTGCAGCACCAATTTATGGCCACCTCCCAAGCTTCCAGCACCAGGAAGGGGGTCTCGACCTTGTCTCTTATTCTAGGCACTTTTGCACTCTGCTGGATTCCCTTTGCTGTGTATTCCCTTATTGCTGATTCTAGTTACCCAATGATATATACCTACTCTCTGGTTTTGCCAGCCGCCTGTAATTCCGTCATCAATCCTATCATCTATGCCTTCAGGAACCCTGATATCCAGAAGTCTCTGTGGCTTGCTTGCTGTGGTTGTCTCCCTCACAGATTCTTATCTGGGCAAAGGACTTCCAGTGATGTATAGAAGCAGGAGTATCCTGAAGAATTACATTGGAGAAGGACTTGTGTAGAGAAAAAAAGATGTCAAACATTGTTTTATTTTTACACTTAAAAAAAAAAGAAGAAAATATATATTGCTTTAAGTTGTGAAAAACATTTGAAAAAGCACTTACTGTTTTTAATGTTTGTCTTAAAGATGAACTTGCGTTTGGTATGGGCATGGTCTAGAAATCCACACACATTTTTAGAGAAGACCTCATGAGCTGTAAGTCTGAACAGTGTGAACCTCTTTCATGTCAAGTTGGTCTGCAAAAATGTTTCCATGCTGACTTCCTTGGCATCAAATGGGTTAAATATAATGTTGCATGAGGCTCACTCCAACTTATCTACTAAATGGTTTCCAAAGGTTGGGTTAAGTTATAGCTATTTATTTCATTTTTGAGTCATGGTTTACAGAAATGTTTATTTAACTAATGTGCGTCCATTCCTAACAAAAATATTGAGACAATTAGCACAAAGTATAAAAATGTGCAATGTACATGCTGGGTAGCAGCCGAAAGCCTTCTGACTCTCAGATGCCTAGATAAACATTTCTATTTTGTCCAGATTGAAACTTGGCCTAGTGTCTGCTATCTACTACAAGTAGTGAGACAATGAAAAAACAAATAACAGTGATTTGTATTTATGAATGCAAATCTAGAGGAATTATTTGACAAACTGCTAATTTTTGAGTAACTACTCTGTAATCAAGTGGAATGTCTCTATATGTTCGTTCAGGGTCAGTTTTTCTTGATAAATGTGGATTTGTATGTAGATTGATTATGTAACGAACGACAGTAATTTTATTAGCAAGAAATATGATAAAACAAATATATACAGGATGTAATCAGAATTCATCATAAATCTCAGCACTTACTTAACCTGTAAGATTGATCCCACTAAAATATACACAATTTATATCCTTGGACAGTTTTTAAAGAGATCCAACAAATGTGTTCTGAAGAATATGTGGAATACAAAATAATGCTAGAACGTCTTTCGGCACATTATTTTTAAAACATTGGTATGATGCGAGTATGGCATCATGCTTTGAATGAAATCCAGATTACATGTTAAAAAGATACCTGTGAGCTGTATTTTAATTTTTAACCAGTGACTTCTCCAGTGCCATATTGTATTTACACACGTGGCCATCCATATGTATTGCAGTATTTAAAGTTACACTTCAAATTCATATTGTTCGCTAAAAGAACAATATAATGCAAATGCACAACAAGAAGTATTCTTATGTTAAGGACACTTTGTAAGATTAATGACCAATTAACATGAAAATATAACAGTAGAATCCCCCTTTACCTGTAGCTCTGATAACGTGTGACATGACTCTCTCAGCTACATAATCCTGATGCACAGATCACTTTTATTAATACTAATTTAAAATCTTGCTATTAAAAGCTTTCCAGTAAAATTATTAATAATAACTCAAAATCTAAACACTTAGGTAAGTAAACAATTTGATTTTGCCACAGTGTCACCTTATTGTGACGTCAACAGTTTTCCTTACTTCTTGACCATGGAATTGCAAGTTTCCAAACCAAAATAGCTGATCTGGAGCATGATTTTTTCAATTATGCCCAAATTTGGATTGTTTCCCCATTTTGGATAAATATTTGCATTTTACTGGTCCATCCTCAACAATCAGATACATCTGAAAATATGCGTGGACATATAGTATACACACCACAAACAAATATTGGGTTTAATATAATTACACTGTCTATGTATTTTGTAATTAGATCATGACTTTATGTCAAGGACTCAAATTTTGTTTCCATAGCCTTAAAGGGACAGTCGACCGTATGTATGCACTGGTATTTTTGTATTTTGGCTTACAAACTGTTATGAAAACAAGAAAGAAAAAAAAACTTTGACAGCTGCAGCAGCCACACATAGAAATAGTATTTTGCAGACAGATAAACTTTCTAATGCAAGACTTTGGGCATTTAAAACTAATTCTATCTATAATAAGACATTAAAAGTCAGCTTTTCAATTTGGAGACTTGCTTGAAAAACTACCGCAATTAGATCACTTTCCGATAAATTGTCACAGGGGAACTGTGTTTGTAAAAAGCCTGTTGAGCACTTTCTTTGGGCAGTACATAGAATTGATGTATTTAGCAGGATGTAACAGACCTAATATATGACTTACATTGATCGTTCCAAAATGCTGTACTATTATTATAATAAGATACCTGAATTCTAAAATAAAGTTCCCCTTTAATAGGTTTTGCTATAGTGTGCTAAATACCACACTGAATTTATTAGAATTTTTTATTACATCGATGAATTATTCATGGGAAGGCCTTTGATCCATTTTGTATGTTTTAGTAGCTTATTGATGTAATTCAATAATGTGCCTCTTAATGCAAATATGAACTTCCTTCTGTTGCAATTCCACTACAGGATGGGGGAAGGGAGCGGATCCAAGCACCGAAATAATTACAAGTATTTTAGTAACTCCAATTATAATCTGGGGGGAAAAATAGACATTGAAGGAGTATGTTGCATTTTTCTAAGAAATGGAGGCAGTTCTGACCAGTACAGCTGCTCTGTCTCCTTATTGAGAATTAGAAAGTGACCTGCATTTATCCATTATAATGAAACAGATGACTAGTTTTGAGCTGCCACTAAAAATGTAAGAATGAGCTGCACAACAGAGACTTAAGCTGTTATAGCTCCTAGTATTTTTACGACGTTGCTCCCAGCACACTCAGCAAGATATCGTTGGACAGCAAAGTTCCTAGAATGCAATACAATTGCAAACATTCAAGCAGTCCATCATGTGTATACAGAATACTAGCTGAGAGAGTTACATTAGCCAGCTGCAGACTGTGTTTGTAGAAACTTTAAATAACGTATATGTTCATGCAGATATTCCGCTGTTATGTAAAACTTAAAAGAAAGTCACAGGTGTAATCCGATGAGAGAAAGTCTTAAAGACTGAGTTACACTGATAATCTAGCCAAACTCCCTGTAATCTTGAGGGATTAGTTAAACCTCCCAGATATGAGCAGAGGCAGTTAGTTCTAGGAAACCAGAATTAGGACTAGACCCACAAAGAAAATGCAATGCTTGGGTTTTTAATGTCAAAATAGCCTAGCTAAAAAATATAGTGATATTATTGTTTTGGTTTCATTTTAATACATTCGGTTTTCAGTTTGCTACAATTTGCTCTTCGGTGGAAAAAAAATTGCAATAGCTCAGGTCTCTGAAAACATTGCAAATTAGAGCATGCTAAGAAAAAAACAATCTACGTTTTAACCCCTTAAGGACCAAACTTCTGGAATAAAAGGGAATCATGACATGTCATGTGTCCTTAAGGGGTTAAAGATGAAAAAAAATCAAAATGTAAAGTGTGTGCCAACATTGTAGATGCAAATTTTTGATGCTTTGATGTGTTTTCGTTTTTTTAACTAAACACCGAATAGCATAAATTTGAAAACCGGATTGCAAAATTTAGGGAAAAAGTGCTGATTTGAAAAAAAAAAAATCCTCAACTTAATTAAGGCAATAGCTTGGCTATTGAATATTGCAATATTGGCTTTTCATTCATTCCGATTTGTTGTTTATTGAATGAACCTAAATACTTAATTGTATTGAATTAAAAACCAAATTGTGCATTGTATATGGGCATTAACCTTTGTGCTGGTATAGTTTGAACAAAGCGAGAGCAGTGGCAACAGATTCATGTTTTTTTAGCTCAATAGATTCAGTTTTGAGGATGTGTTTAAAGTCGATTCCATTTTTTTCTTCCAGACACTTGTGCTTTGAATCCCCTATTGTTCTTCTTAAAACAACATTTAATGTGAATTTATTATGGTCATTCTATTGCTGCCATGTTATGAACCCAATGAAGGAATGATTTGACTGCTGCTTGTTTGTTAAGTATTTGCCTTTGTAAACATTGATCTGTATCCATACGACATTCAGGACATCCCTATGCATTTTGTTTTGTGCAGAAATCTCTAATTTTAGAGATTATTGAGTAAACCCGGATTGTCCTTCTTTTGCCCCAGATACTACTGGGCAACATTTTTTTGCATGACCAGGACGTTTACGAACTTCTAAGCAAAGTACTTCTTTCCTGGATGTTACGATGTAAAGCATGTACGAATTCTAGTCTATTTTTTTATCATTTTCAGATTTATTTATCTACTTGTCTAGTGTTTCTGGTAAATGAACAGAATCTATACAAGAGTTTTAAATTATTATTTTTTTTATATGAAGTTGTGTTAAATTCAGATGTGTGATACTTTTGGCAGCTCATTTTGTATCTGCAATAAAATGTAGCTTTCAAAATCAGATTCTTGTTGTGCTTTAAAAGTCATAAGGTTTAAATTCTTTCCTATCGGTCATGTTTGTCATATTTGTCATATTCAAGACAGCAACCATGAAGAATTAGAGGGCCTGATGGATACAGAGCTGCTTGAAAATACACAACGTTGGACATGCTGGGTGCTGAGCAGTGGCTACTCAAACAGAATGGGGTTCTCTGTGTACAGATTGGCTTAAGAACACATCTATGCTAATAGAGCTGGTTGATGAATATGTCAGTAGTCAACTGACCAGAATGGCAATCATACTTCATGGTTATTTCCAAAATATTTAATTATCAGGAATTTAAAATGAGTACAAAATAAATGTAAAATTTTAGGACAAAATTGCCATTTTGAAAAATAATTGATTTGTTGAATTTTTCAATTTGGCTGTTTGGCCATTTGGAATTCTGACAATTCATACGTTAGTAAATAACCCTGATAATGATAATGTGACTCCCTAGTCTTCAAATGGATTATGACTGATGACATGTTTGTCAATAGGCTTACTTACATTAGGGGCCTGCCTGTGGGTGGTTATCGTTAAATTTCTCAGTTTAACACTGAACGTAAGGACAGCGCCAGATTGTATTGAGGACTCCAGGCACTACAACCACTTCAAGTAGATGAAATAGTTAAAGTTCTTCCAGTGTCTCTTAGGCATGAAAAATATTTCCTCCACTCCAGGGTATATAATGTATGACGACATTATTCACAGCAGAGCAATCAAATCAAGATAACACAGCTCAGAAAAGCTTTCCAATGAGCTTTCTTTATTGAATTCCTTTACAATGAATCTAGAACACATATTAAGAAAACAAAAACATAAAAATAATCCCAAACACCAATACGTGGATAGACGATAGGATAAGGGAACACTAATCACTTAAAACTGGGATGTTTTAACTTCTGAGCAATCTACAAAGTATTCAACATGTAGAGGGAAAGAGTCAATGTTATATCTTTTTACTTGTCCACATGTTGGTTTTTGGGATCATTTTTGTAGATACTTTCTTCATTTTCGTTCTGGATTGATTTTAAAACAACTCACTAAAGAAGTTATCCTATTCCTAACTGTAATTCTAAATGAGTGCTGTGAGTGAATACCCAAAAGGAGTGATAAAGCATCTCAGTTCCAATCTTCAGGAGTGGCGATAAGAAAAGTGTTCTGTCATGGCTGAAAGATATGTTTGCAATATTGTAGCTTGTGCAGTGATTGACATCTAATGGGGATAAAGAGAGCTTGGAATTGAATAGCAACAAAGTATAACTCTAATTCTAGAAAAGAAAAGCTTTGATGATAAACATAGTAGGGGACCATCCCAGAGGGTCACAGAGGGGGTCTTCACAGCACTATTTATATACTCATGGTTGGAGAGGGGCAATATTCATTGCCATTACTGCTGTGTGTTGTAATGGCGGGATGTGGAAAAGTAGGAATAATTGGGAGGTTATTTATACATTGTATAGGTACCCACACAGTTTTATCTCAATGAAGTGGTCTGGGTGCCCAGTCTTCAACATTTTAACCCTGCAGCTGAATACATTGCCATTCTGCAGATTAGAAATGTTTTCAATTAAGGTTTAAGTGCCTCTAGTGGCTGTCACAAGTGCACTAGCCTTCCAGTGCTTACCTCTGGGAAAGCACTGGATTGGCTGAGATCATCGATCTCAATGATCTCAACCAAGGAAAAGAAACCTTTGGGCTAGACCAGTGCTGGGAGAAGGAGGATGTACTGGCCATGTGGAAATAGCAGCCATCTTGCTGGTTAACTGAATTTAGCCAACTTGGGAAGACACTGAGACACTGGTTATAGGTTAGGAAGCTGTGTAATGTGTATAGTAAGAAAGCCTTGTGTTGACTCATCCTGTATACCAGGGCCGCCATCAGGGGGTGACAACCATGACGGGCCCCACGTGTAGCGGCGGAACTGCCGCCGGTGCAGTTGCACTGGGGCCCGCACGCTATTGGGGCCTATTGGGTGGCCCATGCACTTAGGGCCACCCAATGGGCCCTATATCTTCATGGGCCCAGTCAGCGCTGTGGCTGTGTAATAGCACGACCGGGCCCCTTTAACAAAAAATTTAAATGCAGTCGCAACGCAAGTGCTGCTGGGAGGAAATGGTCACTTCCTCCCAGCTCATTCCTTGCGGGAGGAGAGCCAGCCAGACAGTGAAGAGGGAGAGCCGTGCCGACTCCCATGAGCCCCAGCCACCCTCCTGCAAAGAAAAGGTAAGAAACAGGAGGGTAAAAAATGAGCTGTGTGTGTGTGTGTATGTCTGGCAGTCTGTATGTCATTATGAATGTATGTATGTATGTCAGTATGCATGAATGTATGTCTATGTATGTATATATGTATGTCTGTATGTCATTTTGAATGTATGTCTGTGTGTGTATGCATGTATGTCAGTATGCATGAATGTATGTCTATGTATGTATATATGTATGTCAGTATGAATGTATGAAAATGGGGAATGGGTCTGCGCCACTGTGCACAACAGATAATGATATTAAGTCCAATAGGTTCTATATCATTGTATCCAAAGTTCTACTTTATACGATATCCAGAAGATGTCAATGACGTGGAGGATAATCCAAATCTATAAAAATAGAAGAGTTCTTACTTACAGTTGACAGAGCTCTGGTGTGAATGGCTTACAGCGGTATTATCCCCGCTTGCAGGATATACGGCAAGTGTCCCCTTCTATGTAGTGGCAGGTAACCAAGTTGGAAATAAAAATGGAAACAATAATGGTGCAGTATGTTCCACACATGCGATAAAAGATACAAAATATAATAAATACACTCACATTCGGTAGAGCTTCAGCTAGCTACATCGAAGAGGACACTTGCCGTATATCCTGCAAGCGGGGATAATACCGCTGTAAGCCATTCACACCAGAGCTGGTTGTGGGTGGAGACTGGAGCGGTACATGGAAGCAAATAGTGTTGCTGCAGATAAGCAAGTTGCAGTTTTCCTCACAGCGTTAGGTCAAACTGCCCTTGGCACAATCAGAGATCTAATTTCACCTTATAAACCGGCCTCTAGACCCCGGCCCGAGTTAATTGAAAAGTTACATGAGCACTACAATCCCAAGTCCTTAGAAATTGCAGAACGTTTTAAAGTCTAAAGTATGAGGCAGTTAACAGGAGAAGACATAAATACTTACCTGATTAGCTTACGTATGATGGCTGCTACATGTCAGTTTGGAGGCCACTTACAGACCGCTCTCCGTGACATGTTTGTTATGGGGCTCAATGACCCCACCATACAGAAACACCATACCCCGTACCATACAGTACTCACAGTACCTGATTTGACACTACAAAAAGCTACTGAACTTGCCAGTGGAATTAGCTTCCAAAGATGCTACGCTGCTAAAAGTGAGTCAGGGAGAAGATATTTTCAGTAATTCTTTAACTCAACGTACCAGACATCATTTTCCAAATCACCCTAAACCCTGTTTACGTAATTCCTCTGTCTCTGCTACACTAACCTGCAGGGCCGCCATCACTGCAACGGTTGTCATGGGCCCGGCGGTCCTGGGGGGCCCGGACAGCTCAGGTCGTCCGGGGCCCCACATTCAGTGGGTACATACCGGGTCGCAGGGGGCCCTGCGACCCCGGTATGTACCCACAGGGCCAGCCTCTTCTCCTGGGGGGCCCAGCAGCCGGTCACCTCAGGGCCCCCAGAGGCTGGCCCTGCTGACACCCGGCCGGCGCGAGGGAGCACTCTCTGTGTGCTTCCTCTTCAGCTCCCTCGCGCACCGTACTGATGCCGGAGCTGGAAGATGACGTCATCTTCCGGCTCCGGCATCAGTATGCGGCGCGCAAGGGAGCTGAAGAGGAAGCACACAGAGAGTG
>OW240920.1:63173249-63293909 GCA_933207985.1 Pelobates cultripes | reverse complement strand
AAATGAGAGGGAGGGGAGAAGAAGGAAATTGGAGGGGGGAGAAGGCAATGAGAGGGAGGGGGAGAAGAAGGAAATTGGAGAGGGGGGAGAAGAAGGAAATTGGAGGGGGGGAGAAGGAAATTGACGGGGGTAGGGGGAGAGATTGACATCCATCACACACACACACAATGCACCCCTTGCACACAGAAAACCACACAATGCACCCCTTACACACAGCAACACACAATGCACCCCTTACACACACTCAGTGCATCCCTTACAGACGCACACACTGCATCCCATACATACACAAACTCACCTTGCAGCCCTTACACATACAAACACAGATTCACACAATGCATTCCTTACACACATCAGGACATCCCCCCCCCCACACACACACACACACACCCCTGTGAACAAACTCATTGGTGGAACATAAAGGTGGACCCTGGGACCCAGACCTTGAGCTGTGTAAAGGCCCTCAAAAAAATGGAGCTGCTTCCCGTTCTCCCAGAACATTGATTTTTGTGCCCACAGTTACAAACCGCCTCCAGAGAGCCTGTTCTACACCAGACCAGTGGAGTCAGACGGCAGCTAGAGCCCATCATCATCCTCATCTGGTTGTAAGTAGGCAATCTAGTATATTATTCGTGGCACTAATCTCTAATTTACCTCACATTAAAGGGACACTATAGTCCCCAGAACCACTGCAGCTTAATGTAGTGGTTCTGGTGTCTATAGCCTGTCCCTGCAGGCCTTTTATTGTAAACATGGCAGCACTGTGTTAGTTAACATGGCAGGTCATATGGGTGGGGCATTGTGATGTCACATGGGGGGCGGCAAACTTTACTTTTGACTAGGGCGGCAAAAATCCTTGCACCGGCCCTGCAGACACTGCATCCCTGTGGGCGGACTCAGGAGGGGGGGGACGGACGGACGGACTCGGGTGTAGGCACCGGGGGGCCCAGACCTTGAGCTGTGTCAGGGGCCCCAAAATTTCTGATGGCAGCCCTGCTAACCTGCCACCTTTGTGGTGACACTACTCATAAAGCACCTGCTTGCAAATTCAATGATGCAGTTTGTTTCCTTTGTGAAAATAAAGAGAACGTTACCTTCGCTCTGGCCTAAATCCCTATGTACATTTAAACAAAATGGAGGCTCTTTAGTTTTATTCCAATGGCCATTTGAATATAAGCTCACCTGCCATGTCAAGGCAAGCCTCAATAGGTGAGTCCTACACTAGCTATTAGATATGCTGATATCAGCCAAGAATCTCCAGTAAGACAGGAAGGGGTATTTTATAAACCCTTTCACATTTAACCCTTTATAGGGCTTCTACACATACAATCAACTTTGCTGGTATCAGACAAAGTGTAAACATCTCTAATGAAACATGAAGGGGTGTTTTATAAACCCCTACATACTTATTAACACTGAATAGGGCTATAAAACATACGAATCACCTTGCGGTTATCAGCTAAAAGGTACATTTCTCTGTTAAGACAGGAAAGTTTATAAGTATGTAGTATGTAGGGGCAGCACCCTCAGGGTTCCCCTCCCGCCGGGCTAGATGTAGAGGGAGGGGTTAAACTTACCTCTTTCTCCAGCGCCGGGCAGGGAGCTCTCCTCCTCCTCTCCGGCTGAATGCGCATGCGCGGCAGGAGCCGTGCGCGCATTCAGCCAGTCCATAGAAAAGCATTCACAATGCTTTCCTATGGACGCTGGCGTATTCTCACTGTGAAAATCATAGTGAGAAGCGCGGAAGCCCTCTAGCGGCTGTCTCTGAAACTGCTATGTTTATAGAAAAAAGGGTTAACCCTAGCTGGACCTGGCACCCAGACCACTTCATTAAGCTGAAGTGGTCTCGGTGCCTATAGTGGTCCTTTAATCATAGTGGATGCACATTCAAAATGGCCTGAAGTTTTCCAAATGCCTTCTATCACCTCAGTGACACCATTTTAATCTTAAGGAAGCTTTTTGCCCAATACGGATTGCCAATAGCCATAGTCACAGACAATGGGTCCCAATTTACGTCACATGAATTTCAATTATTCCTCAGATCCTGGAACATCACCCACTACAAAACAGCTCCATATCATCCACCGTCGAATGGGCCGGCAGAACGGTTCAGACTCCTAAGAAGCACTTACTTACTATTATGGACCAGACTGGAAAGTCTGAAGAGATGCTGCTGGAATTGTTGACCACATACTGAAACACACTACACTCTACTACTGGGGTGACCCCGGCTTTGCTTATGTTTGGACGGCATCTCTGAACCAAACCTGATTTTGTTCGCCCAGAAAAACATTTAACATGTCCTTCACTATGTTTCCTGGATTTAACATGATGGTGATCCTGTATGGATTCGGAATTACAGAGGATGGCCTCATTGGCTTCCTGGCACATTTCACAGATGAGAAGGCGCAAACTTTCACCAAAGACCACTAACTCAAACAACCAATTCAACCAACCACGAGTTTCCACACCAGACTCTGCCAGTGACATATGGCATGGTGTATGGCATGATCCCTCAAGTCTGCATACAAACCATGATGTTGTTAGCGACCATGTTCATGAGGAATCTGAAAATGACGCTACAGAAACTGATATGTCTGTTGGAATAAAACTTACTACTCCGAATACATTGAGGAACAACAATGCTGTATAACTTCGGAAGTCTACTCGTCACAGACATTAGACAGATTTTTGGCAAAGCAATGAAACCTTGCGGAATACATCTGATATGCAAAGACAGAGACAAAGAGCTCGTAAAGTGTTTAAGGGAGATACCGAAATGTCCTGAAGGTGCGACCCTGCTGGACTGATTCTGATTGCCGTGTTATACTATATGTATTCAGTTCCTTGTTTTCTCTTACTTTGTTTGTTGTTTTTTTTTGTTTGTCATTTTATTTATTATGAATATTATTATTTATTTATATTTTTTAAGGGAAGGAGAGGAGGTGTGATGTTTAGAGTCTGTCTCTGAGTTTTCCCAAGTGGCATTATGCCCCTTCCATTTATTTCCGGCTGCAGTGCATGCTGGGAGAAGGAGGATGTACTGGTCATCAGGAAGTAGCAGTCGTCTTGTTGGTTAACTGAATTCAGCCAACTTGGGAAGACACTGAGATGCTGGTTATAGGTTAGGAGGCCGTGTTGACTCATCCTGTATGCAGTAAGTAATACACTGCCTCTGGATTTGAGACCTCATGCCTGGGTGCAGCATTACATTCACTATTTAAGCACAAGCCCACACTTTGGGACATAAAAGAAATGGTTAAGTAAAATGATTTTTTTTTCTCCCTGCAGGTGTGGGCCGTTCACCTAAATGGCCATAAGCATGAGGAATACACATTTGTATCCAACTGTGCCTGGCTTGCTTCCTTAAGTTTCCCAGAAAAAGAGAGCTATTCTGGGACTGAACTTTCTTTATCAAATGTTAATGAGTAAGCATCTTCCTTGCTGCAATCATTAACTAATTCATTACAGAAAATAGTTGTTGCAGTAATACAATTCAATTCCTACATTTGGAAGAGTTTTTCAACATGTGCACCATCTCCCAGATGTGTAACTAAAAATTACTTGGCTCAGGTCGAAAATTGTCCCCCCATGTGTCTCATCTCCACAGCCCCTCCACGCATCTCATTCCTCCCTAGCCCCCCCATGTGTCTCATTCCTCCCTAGCCCCTCCACGCATCTCATTCCTCCCTAGCCCCCCCATGTGTCTCATTCCTCCCTAGCCCCTCCACGCATCTCATTCCCCTAGCCCTCCATGTGTCTCTATTCAGCCTCCTCCTCTAGCCCCCATGTCTCATGCCCCTCCATGTGTCTCATTCCTCCCAGTATCTCTATTCTCCTAGCCCTCCACGCATCTCATGTTCTCCCTCCAGCCCTCCATGTGTCTCATTCCTCCCCCCTCCATGTGTCTCATTCCTCCCTAGCCCCTCCATGTGTCTCATTCTTACCTAGCCCCTCCACGCATCTCATTCCTTCCCAGCCCCTCCATGTGTCTCATTCCTCTCTAGCCCCTCCATGCATCTCATTTCCCCCACAGCCATTCCATTAGTTTCTTTTCTCCCTTAGCCCCTCCATGCATCTCATTCCCTCCCCCAGACACCCACATTTGCCTCATTCCCTCCCTGCCAGCCCCTCCATGTGTCTCATTCGCTTACCTCCCCACAGCCTACCTCCATGTGTGTCATTCCCTCAGTCCCCACACCCATCCATGTGTGTCATTCCCTCCCCCGCAGTCCCTCCATGTCTCATTACTCCCCAGCACCTCCGTGTGTGTCATTCCCTGCCCCGCAGTCCCTCCATGTCTCATTCCCTCCCCAGCACCTCCATGTGTGTCATTCCCTGCCCCGCAGTCCCTCCATATGTCATTCCCTCCCCAGCACCTCCATGTGTGTCATTCCCTGCCCCGCAGTCCCTCCATATGTCATTCCCTCCCCAGCATCTCCATGTGTGTCATTCCTTAGCGGTTTAAGTGGGGATGTTGCCAGCGATGGGGCTGTTGTGTGATATTTTAACTGATTTATTGAACGTCTGCAACAAAAATGTAATTTAAAACAGACTAATCTCTAAACACATTGTGAATGTAAAGTGTGAGTAGCTATATCCGAACCAGTGTTTGTATACTGTGTGGGTAGTGTGATAAGGTGAATGGGGTGGTCTGTGAGGGAGTCTATATTTCAACTGCATTGTTCAGAGAGGCATATGATCTTTAACCCCTGGGGGAGTGTGTGTATGTATATAACGTAAATGCATATTTAGTTATGGGCCCCTGGGGTGGAGCATTTGAAGAGAAGGGTGGGCCAGTGCTCAACTCCGCTGTTTATTTGTTTTTCTTGGGAGTACAGAAGGGCTGGAAGCAGCATGCTGACTAAACACTGGAGTGCAGAGAGCTGACAAAGACACTAGGTTGGTGAAACCAATATTATTTTTGTTGTAGTTTAACCCCTGAGAGATAGGGAATCTGATGTTAGTTAATGCTCAGACGAGCTAGGCTTTTGTTTATAGGGATTTGTGTTACAATATTGTTTTTTTTTTGTCATTTTGCTGTTGTCTCCGTGGTGAAGCTCAACAATAAAGTAACTGGAGTTACTTTTAAAAGACTGTGCATGTTTGTACCCAAAAGGACTGTGCTAACTGTAGACAAGGATCACATTAGATATTTTCTAGCAGTCTATACAAGTGCCCCAAGAAGTGGCAGATGGTGATGGTGGAACAGATGGATTTGTTAAAGGAACACTCAAATCACCAACACAACTTAAGTTTAATGAAATGAGTTTGATGTATAAATAATGCTCCATGCAGACTCACTGCTTAATTTCCTGCCATTTCAGAATTACATTTATTTGTTCTGCAGCCCTAGTCACACCTTCCCTGAGTATTGCTCACACAGCCTCCCTACACACTTCCTAAAAAAAATAACATAAATGTCTTGGCTTCCTTTATTGCACTGTATGTTTAATTTATAATGTCTTGTCTCCAGCTCTGCTAATGGCCTGCAAGAGCCAGCAAAAATCTCCTGTGTATTACATAGTTACATAGTTACATAGCTGAAAAGAGACTTGCGTCCATCAAGTTCAGCCTTCCTCACATATGTTTTTGCTGTTGATCCAAAAGAAGGCAAACAACTTAGTCTGAAGCGCTTCCAATTTTGCAACAAACTAGAAAAAAATTCCTTCTCGACTCCAAAATGGCAGTCCGATATCTCCTTGGATCAAGCAGCTATTAACCCACTAATTAGAAATTATATACCTGTAAGTTATGTTTTTGCAAGTATTTATCCAATTGCAGTTTAAACATCTGTATTGCCTCTGATAAAACCACCTCTTCAGGCAGGGAATTCCATATCCGTATTGCTCTTATTGTAAAAAAAACATTTTCATTGCCTTAGATGGAATCTCCTTTCTTCCAGCCTTAATGTGTGACCTCGTGTCCTATGTATACCCCTGTTTTTGAATAGATTTCCAGATAATGGTTTGTACTGGTCCCGAATATATTTGTATAATGTTATCATAACCCCTCTCAGGCGCTGTTTTTCCAAACTAAAGAGACTTTTTCTAGTGCCATGATATCCTTCTTTAGAAGTGCCCAAAATTGCACAGTATATTCAAGGTGTGGTCTTACCAGCGATTTATAAAGAGGGAAAATTATATTTTCATCCCAAGAATTTATGCCCCTATTTATACATGACAAAACCTTACTGGTCTTAGCAACTGCAGATTGAAATTGCATATTGCTGCCTAATTTTTTTGTCTATAACAATTCCCAAATCCTTCTTGTGTGTGGTTATCCCTAATTCACTACCATTTAGGGTGTAAGTTGCTTGTGCATTCTTGACCCCGAAGTGCATAACTTTGCATTTCTCTACGTTAAATTTCATCTGCCATTTTAGTGCCCAGTCCCCCAATCTATCCAAATCCCTCTGCAGCAAAGCCATATCCTGCTCACATTTTACTTTACAAAGTTTTGTGTCATCTGCAAACACCGATACATGACTTTCAATGCCTATTTCAAGATCATTTATAAATATGTTAAATAGAAGCGGTCCCAAACAGAACCCTGAGGGAAACCACTTACCACTTTGGTCCAGCCTGAAAATTTACCATTAATGACAACTTGTTGTCCTCTATCCTTAAGCCAATGTTCTACCCAAGAACAAGAATATTCATCTAGACCAATTTCTTTTAGTTTGAAGACTAACCTATTGTGAGGAACCATATCAAATGCCTTAGCAAAATCCAAGTAGATCACATCCACTACAACACCCTGCTCTATACTTCTACTTACTTCTTCGTAGAACATAATTATATATATATATATATATATATATATATATATGTGTGTGCTGTATATGTGTGGGAGTGAGGGTGCTGTCTGTCTGAGGGTGTTGTGTGTGTCTGGGGGTGCTGTGTGTGTCTGGGGATGCTGGGGTTGCTGTGTGTGTCTGGGGGTGCTGTGTGTGTCTGCGTGTGCTGTGTGTGTGTGCTGTGTGTGTGTGTGTCTGGGGGTGCTGTGTGTGTGTCTGAGTGTGCGTCTGGGGGTGCTGTGTGTGTGTCTGGGGGTGCTGTGTGTGTGAGGGGGCTGTTAGGGAATTTATTTTAAATATATATATTTTTTTATTAATAATTTTAAAAAAAAGTTATGTCCCCCCCCCTCCCTTCTTACCTTTAGCCTGGGAGGGGGGAGATCCATTCTGCCTGGGGGTGGGGAGCCGGGTATCCATTGAGGAGGGAGCCGTGCTGCCTTCCCTGGGGGTCCAGTGGTGAGAGTGAACTCTAGCCTGCAGGCTAGAGTTCACTCTCGCTAGAGCTGAGCGTTGCCGTGGTAACCGCGGCAACGCTCAGAATCCCGCGAGAGGACCCGGCAGAACTGCTGGTTAGAGCTCCTCGGGTCCTCTCCTCCCTCCCTTACTCCCCAGCCTGCGGCCGCCTGTAATGGTGCCTCTGGGCCGGTGAGGGAGATCTTTGATCTCCCCACCAGCCCATGGAGGCACACAGCAGGGCCGGCGCTCGGATAACGCTGGCCCTGCAGGGGCTGGCAGGGGAGATCCTGTGATCTCTCCTGCTGGCCTCGGCCCACGGCCATCGCGTCCCACCGGGCATTTGCCCGGTATGCCCGATGGCCAGTCCGGGCCTGACTGAGACTGACAACGAGGCAGATCAGGGGCAGAGCCAGCATGATTCAAACACAGCCCTGGCCAATCAGCATCTCCTCATAGAGATCAATTGAATCAATGAATCTCTATGAGGAAAATTCAGTGTCTGCATGCAGTGGGGGGAGATACTGAATCACAGGATGCTCGTGCACAGCAGATCTGAGTGGATGGAGGCATATTATGCCCCCATCAACTCAGAAGTCCCTCTGGTTCACTCTGAGTGACTGCAACTGGAGGTGTTCCTAGCTTTCAATGTAAACACTGTATTTTCTCAGAAAATACATTGTTTACATGACAAAGGCTGCAGGGAGCCATAGTTCTCACCTGAACAACCTCATTAAGCTGAATTTGTTCAGGTGACTATATTGTCACTTTAAGTACTCGTGGGTGAATACCGTCAGGCCCCGGAGCTTTTTTTACATTTAATTTTCTTTAACTGCTGTAGCACCTTGTCTCGAGTCATCCAATCGCAAGTTATCTGCAAGGTTTTTGCAGCAATCATTTGCATATCTCTTGCCATAGGATCCTCATTAATATATACTAAAGAAAAAAAGTTATTTAAAATGTCTTCCTTTTTCTGGTCTTCATTAGCTAACAGACCCATTTCTGTTTCCAGTGTACCTACATGTTCATTTTTTGTTTTTTTTAGAATTGATGTACTTGGAAAAAAAATGTGGGGTTGGTTTTGCATTCTTTGGCTATCAATTTCTCATATTTTAGTTTAGCCACTTTAATTGCCTTTTTGCAAGCATTATTGGCTGGTTAGAGCTCCTCGGGTCCTCTCCTCCCTCCCTTACTCCCCAGCCTGCGGCCGCCTGTAATGGTGCCTCTGGGCCGGTGAGGGAGATCTTTGATCTCCCCACCAGCCCATGGAGGCACACAGCAGGGCCGGCGCTCGGATAACGCTGGCCCTGCAGGGGCTGGCAGGGGAGATCCTGTGATCTCTCCTGCTGGCCTCGGCCCACGGCCATCGCGTTTTTTTATATGGGATGCCTCTGATTTGTCCGATTTAAATGCCCTTTTCTTATTTTTAATCTCTTGTTTTACTTCTCTACTAAGCCACATTGGTTTCAATTTGTTCCTTTTACATTTATTACCCAATGGTACATACTGAGAAATGTACCTTTCTAATATTTGTTAGAATAGTTTCCATTTATCCTCACTGCTTTTTCACTAAGGAGTTTATGTAGTCAATATGTTGTAGAGTTGCCCTAATCTTATTGAAATTAGCTTTTTTTTAAATGATACGTTTTAGTTTACCCCAAGTGCTTTTGCTTTTTTGAGTTTTTAAAAAAAAATTACCATATTGTGATCACTATTTCCCAAATGCTCCCCTACTTGAATGTTGGTCAAAAGATCAACATTGTTTGTTATAACGAGATATAGACAGGCGTCCTTTCTAGTTGGTTCTTGTACCAGTTGTGACATAAAGGTGATATTTAACACATTCAAAAACCTGATTTCCCTTGCTAAAGTACTAGCAAGTGACTCTATCACAATTTATGTCCGGGTAATTAAAATCTCCAATAATTAACTTGTTTCCCCTGATTTGCAGCTTTCCCAATTTGCTCTAACAGCGGTTCTTCCTCATTAATATTTACATTAGGTGGTTTATAACATATCCCAACCAATAATTGATTTCCCTTCATTTGCCCCAAGCAGATATCTACCCATAAAGCTCCTACATTTTCCTCGTCACACTCCACATGCCTAAGATTTGACTTTAAAGGGACACTATAGTCACCTGAACAACTTTAGCTTAATGAAGCAGTTTTGGTATATAGAACATGCCCCTGCAGCCTCACTGCTCAATCCTCTGCCATTTAGGAGTTAAATCCCTTTGTTTATGAACCCTAGTCACACCTCCCTGCATGTGACTTGCACAGCCTTCCATAAATACTTCCTGTAAAGAGAGCCCTATTTAGGCTTTCTTTATTGCAAGTTCTGTTTAATTAAGATTTTCTTATCCCTGCTATGTTAATAGCTTGCTAGACCCTGCAAGAGCCTCCTGTATGTGATTACAGTTCAATTTAGAGATTGAGATACAATTATTTAAGGTAAATTACATCTGTTTGAAAGTGAAACCAGTTTTTTTTTCATGCAGGCTCTGTCAATCATAGCCAGGGGAGGTGTGGCTAAGGCTGCATAAACAGAAACAAAGTGATTTAACTCTTAAATGACAGTGAATTGAGCAGTGAAATTGCAGGGGAATGATCTATACACTAAAACTGCTTTATTTAGCTAAAGTAATTTAGGTGACTATAGTGTTGTGCTTGTTCTTGGGTAGAACATTGGCTTAAAAACAGAGTAAAAAGAGTTGTCATTAATGGTAAATTTTCAAGCTGGACAGAGGTAGCAAGTGGTGTCTCTCAGGGGTCTGTTCTGG
Source organism: Pelobates cultripes (assembly GCA_933207985.1). NCBI lineage: Eukaryota > Metazoa > Chordata > Amphibia > Anura > Pelobatidae > Pelobates > Pelobates cultripes. The sequence continues at coordinate 63,283,875 of OW240920.1, read as the reverse complement.
GACCCCTTCTATTTAACATGTTTATTAATGATCTTGGAGACAGCAGTGAAAGTCATGTTTCAGTGTTTGCAGATGACACAAAACTCTGTAAAATAATACAATGTGAGCAAGATATTACTTTGCTGCAGAGGGATTTAGATAGACTGGGGACTGGGCACTCAAATGGCAGATGAAATTTAATGTTGAAAAATGCAAAGTTATGCACTTCGGCGTAAAGAATACACAAGCAACGTATACCCTTAATGGAAGCAAATTAGGGTTAACAACACACGAAAAGGACTTGGGAATTGTTATAGACAACAAACTATGCAATGTCAATCAGCAGTGGCCAAGGCCAGTAAGGTATTGTCATCCATGAAAAAGGGCATTCATTCTCGGGACGAGAATATAATTTTGCCACTTTTTAAATCATTGGTAAGACCACATATTGAATATGCTGTGCAATTTTGGGCACCTGTTCTAAAGAAGGATATTATGGCACTAGAAATAGTGCAGAGGCGGGCTACAAAATTAATAAAAGGAATGGAACATATCAGCTATGAAGAAAGGTTAACAAATTTAAACCTATTTAGTTAAGAAAAACGTCGCCTGAGAGGGGATATGATAACATTATACAAATATATTCGGGGCCAATACAAACCATTGTGTGGAAATCTATTCACAAACCGGACTTTACATAGGACACAAGGTCATGCGTTTAGACTGGAAGAAAGACGATTTCGTCTAAAGCAAAGGAAAGGTTTTTTTTACTGTAAGAACAATAAGGATGTGGAATTCTCTGCCTGAAGAAGTGGTTTTATCAGAGTCCATACAGATGTTCAAACAGCTACTAGATGCCTACTTGCAAAAACAGAATATTCAAGAAAATAATCTTTCAGTGTAGGGTAATAACTGCTTGATCCAAGGATAAATTTGACTGCCATTCTGGGGTCAAGAAGGAATTTTTTTTCCTAGCTTGTTGCAAAATTGTTCTTCAAACTGTTTTTTTTTGCCTCCTTTTGGATCAACAGCAAAAAACAAATGTGAGGAAGGCTGAACTTGATGGACGCAAGTCTCTTTTCAGCTATGTAACTATGTGTTCCTTTAATTCATGGTTGGCACAAAAACATACCCCACCACCCTTCTTGTTTTTCCTATCCTTCCTAAATAACGTGTACCCATTTAAGTTAAGTGCCCAGTCATGTGTCTCATCCCACCATGTTTCTGTTATGCCTATTATATCATGTTGTTTAGTGTATGATATTGCCTCTAGTTCCCCGGTTTTGTTATATAGGCTCCTTGCATTAGTAAGCATAAATTTAATATTATCATGAGTCATTTGTACTTTTTGTGAATTTTCATCAATATTACATGCCTCCTCTGTTCTGAGCTTTCCCCTCCCCCCCATCTCCACCCGCTTTGTTCTGAGCTAAGGGCCATCTCTTTTCTATCCTATCTCCATTTTCTAGATTTCTTTGACCCTATCCACTTACTACTAGTTTAAAATCTCCTCCAACCTTCTAGCCATCCTGCCCCCCAGCACAGCAGACCTTCTTCTGTTTAGGTGCAATCCATCACGACTATACAGGTTGTACCCAAGTGCAAAATCAACCCAGTGCTCTAAAAACCCCAAACCCTCTTTCCTGCACCAAGACTTCAGCCACGCATTGACCTCTCTAATCTCCCGCTGCCTTTCTGCTGTAGCGCACGGCACAGGTAATATTTCTGAAAATATTACCTTGGAGGTCCTTTTCTTTAGCTTACTTCCTAGTTCCCTGAACTCATTTAGGACCTTCCATTTTCCTCAGACTTTGTCATTGGTACCAATATGAACCATGACAGTTGGGTCATCCCCAGCCCCTCCTAATAATCCCTCCACTCTGTCGGCAACATGCCTGACCCGAGCACCCGGGAGACAGCAAACTGTCCGGTTGAGAAGATTACTCTATCTACTCTCTTAATAATAGAGTCCCCTACCACCACAACCTGTCTAGCCTTCCTTATCCTCTCAACCCCACCCGTATTAGAGGGGCTGTTCCCACGGCTGTTAGAAGGAACAGCTTCCTGCAGTACAGCTACTCCTGAGCTGATGCTCCCAACATCTTCACTCAAACGGGCAAATCTGTTAGGCTGCACAAGATCAGGACTAGGTAAACCTTTCCTCTTCCCTACCCCCCATGCTTCCTTGCCCCACTGTTACCCAGCTATGTGCCTGCTCACCAACTGTCTCATCTCCTCCCACTCCACTACCTGCACCCACTAAACTCTGCTCAGTGAGTAGCAGACTCCTCTCAAGATTGTCAATCTCCCTTAGTGTTGCAAATTGCCTCTCCAGATCTCCAATCTGAGCTTCCAGAAAAGCCACTCGCTCACACCCACCACACACTCATCCCCAGTTACCAAAAACACAAGTGAGCAAAACAATATTTACCCTCTTGGTTTAAACTCCCTTGTAGTTTACACTCCTGTTGTTTTAACTCCTACTTAAAAGAGACTACTTGAAATAGCCTACTTTCAAGCAAACTCCAGTGAGCAAGCTCTGTGAGTCAGTAGTGAGTTTATATTGGCAATACAAATCCCACACAGGTGTAAATTAACCCCTTAAGGACAGAGCTTCAGAAGCTTGTCTTTCACTTAATGACAACAGCATTTTTTGCTGTTTGCGTTCAACTGCAATTTGCATTTTACTAGTTTATTGCACCGACACATATTATATACCGTTTTTTAAAGGACAGAAAGGGCTTTAATTTGATGTAACACATATATATATATATATATAAATGCTTATTTATTATAAAAAAATACAGAAATATTCAAAACAAATGAGTTTTTGCAATAATAATGTGTGCATAATTAGTGCAGGTTAAGGAAAGTAATTAAAAATAAATTCATTTAGATGTTCTGATTTACAGAATATATAATGTGTCTGGGATTTTCAGTTTTTTTGTGGTAGTTACAGGTCACAAAGCACAAGGAGTAAAATAAACTTTTAATGTTGAGCGATTTTAGAATTTGGTATGTTTGTCTTGTAAGCTTAATAGCCATAAAAGAAAACAAAATTGACACACAAAAGTATATATTTATATAAAGTAGACATCACAGGCTATTTACCTAGGGTTGTTTTGACACTTTCTACATAGCCATTTCACCGCCAACCTCTGCTAAATATTGGAATAAAATTGTGGTTTTTTTTGTTTTTTGGCACACAAACTTATAACAAAGAAATTCTCATGTGTATTTTGTAAAGTTGGTGTGTGCTATTCCTGTACTAAGTTTTATTTTGTGTTCAGTTACATCTGCTGAGTAAAATGACACCCCCATTGTATGTGAATTTTGTATATTTCACATGTGCCACTAAGTTCAAACCCCCCAAATTATGTTCAGCTAAGTCTTCTGAGTAAAATGACACCCCCATTGTATGTCTTTGGCACTATTTTGTGAAGCTACAGTGCCATATAGGAGACCTGTCCTTTTCAGTACTCACAGTAGAATTTTGAGAGACGGATTTAATGAGCCTATGCTTCCATTTGGGGTATTATAACAGTTTGACTGTTCAAAAAACCCCCACAAAGGCCTACCATTTGTAAAAGTAGACACTCCATGGTATCTCATAAGGTGCATATTGTGCTTTAACATGCCCCCATTTTTTCACCAATAGATGCCAAAGTATGTGGTAAAAAATAATTTTGTGCGTTTTTTACATATGGATTGCATTTTTACTGTGCATTTTGTATATTTCACATGTGCCACTAAGTTCAAACCCCCCACATTATGCTCAGCTAAGTCTTCTGAGTAAAAGGACACCCCCATTGTATATCTTTGGCACTATTTCGTGAAGCTACAGTGCCATATAGGAGACCAAGCCATATCAGTTTTTACTGAACTTTGAATTTTGACGCTGGGCCTATGTGCAATTAACAAGCATCTTAGCAGGTTTTAAATTCAAACTACCCCACAAAGGCCTACCATTTCTTAAAGTAGACACCCCAGGGTATTTCAAAAGGTATATTCGAAACCTTAGTGTAGGATCATTTTTTTGTTAGTTTGTACCAAGTCTAGTTGCAATTAGCATTTTTTCTGCCTTTTTGACACACACTTGGAGATGTTACTGTATATTTTGCTATACTGCTACGGCAGTATAACACCTAATATGTTGCTCAGCTATGTCATCTTAGTGCAACGATACCCCCATGTGTACCTTTCTCAGGGTTATGTGGATGTTGAAGAGGCACATTGGAGACACACCACTTCCATATTTTTCAAAAGTGGATGCTGGGCCCAAGTCTCATTTTAGCAGCTCAGGACTGCAAATTACCTCTCAAAGGCCACATATATTTTTAAGTATAAGCAACTCATCAATTCAAATTATGAACAAGTGCATACTATTTGCTGTGAAAAGGGGGAATAGTTGGGGTAAACTTATCCGGTGGTAGTACCCAGTCATCTGCATCATGGATTCCGAAACCAAAACACAGACAAACCACAAAGAGAGAGAACACAGAGAGAGAAACTTGTAATACCGGTCCTTAGAATGGCCGGGCTATACAAGCAGAGAACTGTCAATGTACAAGCCGAGGTCAAAGGAGTAAAGAGAAACGGAACAACGATAGGACAAGCCGAGGTCAAGGATCAGAGAAGACAGGATAAGCGGGAGACAAAGCCAAGATTCGGTAACCAATCAGACAGATGACTAAAAATCACACCCCAAAACTGGTCTACTTATTCGGCCTGGGTGTGAACATTTTTAAAACAGTGGCCAATACATAGGCCCGGGCTGAGAGGGGCAATCAGGGCAGAAATAGCTGGTCTCAGGTCTTACGCCCCTCTTGTAACACACCCTGCACCTTTTCTGGGGGTTTTGTTTTTTAGGGGTTGGTGGAATCTTAAAGCAGAAGTGACCTGCCTCCATTCTTCTGCTATGCTCCACTGATGGTCTCCTTGTATGGCACTCAAGTAGCCCAGAAATGAGCTCAAACTGGAATGAAAGAAAAGTGCTTTTCAGCCCAGCATTTGCCTTTTTAAAAATGACAAAGGCATTGTGGATTGCCATCTGCATCAGATATATGCCCACTTTTTATACCATGCCTTGGTCTTTTGCATGATCAAATATGGCTGCATCAGTTGATCGGACAGGTCAACGCCCCCCATATGCTGATTATATTGCCGTATGCAGACTGGCACTCGTTTACATTCCTCTCTGCCACGAACTGTGACCCTTTGAGTGTTTTCACCATGGATGGTGGTTAAGATGAAAACATCTTTTTTATCCCTGTACTTGAGTGCGAGCAGATCATTCTGGCAGAGAGCTGCTGTTTCCCCCTTTTCATTTTTTTGTTCGCTAGAGCCTTTGGGAAACCTGTGCGACTCTTCCGAATAGTGCCACAGGCCACGGTCTCGAAGCAGTACAACATTTTTAACAGTGGGATGCTATTATAAAAGTTATCGATTTATAAATGATAACCTGTATTAAGTAGTGGCATTATTAAGTCCCAGATAATTTTCCCACTTGTCCCTACTATATCTGGACAACCTGGGAGATCAAGGTGGCTATCCCTTCCTTCGTATACACGGAAGGTGTATACGTAGCCACTGCCACTTTCACACAGTTTATAAAATTTGATCCCATATCTTTTGGATGGGATATATTGTCTAAACCCCAGTCTTCCCTTAAACTTCATGAGGGACTCGTCAATGGAAATGTTTTTATTGGGGGTATATAAAGTGGCAAATTTACTGTTAAAGTGGGCAATTAAGGGGCGTATTTTATAAAGAAGATCATACTGCAGATCACCTTTTGGGGGGCACTTGTTATTGTCACTAAAGTGCATAAATTGCAGTATGTCTTCATATCTTTCCCTCGTTATTGTCTCGGCAAAAATGGGGGTATTGCAAATAGGATGTTTAGACCAATACATCCTAATTGTGGGCTTTTTAATTAGCCCCATTAACATGGTCAGTGCCCAGAATTGTTTCAATTCTGGCACACTGGTTGGGTTCCATCTCTCTTTCCTGGAGATAAGAGAGTCTGGATTGCGTGCCAGATACTGCTCCGCATAGAGATTAGTCTGGGTGACTATCTCCCCAAAAATCTCATCCCCCAAGAACAGCTGCATAACATCCAGCGCACTATAGCCAGATAGGTCAGCCTGTATGCCAGGATTGGCTGTAAATAATGGGATGTCTGAGGAAAAATTATTAGGTGGTACCCAGTCATCGGCGCCATGTTCAGCATTAGGGGAATCGTCGATTTCCCCTGATGGTCCTGCAGTATCTGGCACATAGTCCCTGTCCCCTGCGTCACTCCCTGCGGCACTCTCTGAGGCAGTGTCAGTCGCATCTGAGTCGGCTGCTAACAGGGCATAAGCCTCCTCTGCGCTATACTTTCGAAACATTATTAATACAGTTAACACAGCTAACCAAACTTTAACTAAATAACTTTTTTTTTAAATTCCCTAATTCCCACTAAATTCCACCCACCCGAGTAACTAAATCACAAATTAATAAAAATCAAATAATAAAATTTAACCCCTTAGGGTTACAAAAAAAATGTAACCCTTGAAAGTAAAAAAGAAAAATAGTAAAGTACTGTGACCTGTATATTGATCACTGCTAGCAGTGATCAAGCAGCAGGGAAAGGGTTAATTTTTTTTTTTAATAAAGGGCAAAGGGATTAGGAACTTTTAATAGAATTTAACTATTCTTCTGGGACACAATGTTGCAACGATCCGTCTCTCTCCACTTCACAAACCCACACGTGGTGGAGGGAGGTGGATCAGATATCCCAGCAGCATTGTGACCACTGTGACTGGCTGTCACAGCGATCACATGGGCTGGGATATCGGGATTTGCTGCTGCTGGTCTGCCCCTGACTCGGAGGCACCCAGCAATAGTGTTAACCCCACGATCGCCGGCACCGCGGCGATCGGGGGTTACTTTTAACGCGTGACGGACATTAACGCTTTCCCCTGAGTGATGGACCTCGTCTGTCACTCGTCTTTAAGGGGCACTCCCCCTAATTAGCTCAGCAGCAGCAGAACACACAAGGAGGGAAATATAAACAGCAAGAGAAAAAAAAAGGGAAAACGTTTTAAATAAATGGAGAAAATATAGATAAAAAATGGACAAAGTTTAAATAAAAACAGCAAAGAAATAAAAATATATATAAGAAAAAGGGAAAAGATTATCCCTTTTAGTTAATATTTTGTTTATACTGAACTACCAAAATCTTCTGTTTCACTATCACCACTGTCACTGGATGCAAGTGGTAGAAAATGTGGTTAAGGTGCGTCCAGAGATGGAGTAAGGTCCTTACCAATGTGGCCCCCGTTCATTATTTACATAGAAATGGTTAATAGGGCCAAGCAAATACATGGTTTAGGGGCTCCTGTCTAGCCCTTGGGCCTTTGGTGGTCACTAGTGATGTCCCGAACGGTTTGCCGCGGACGGCGAACATATGCGCTGTTCGGTGGGCCCCCTGTGTCATCATTGAGTAAACTTTGACCCTGTAACTCACAGTCAGCAGACACATTCCAGCCAATCAGCAGCAGACCCTCCCACCATCTCATTTTACATTCATTGTGAAGCTGCATTCTTAGTGAGCTGTCCAGGAGATGGGAGGGTCTGGGAGGGAGGGTCTGCTGCTGATTGGCTGGAATGTGTCTGCTGACTGTGAGGTACAGGGTCAAAGTTTACTCAATGATGACGAATGGGGGGCGGACCGAACAGCGCATATATTCGCCATCCGCGGCGAACCGTTCGGGACATCACTAGTGGTCACCATTGGTCGCCTTGTAGTGAAAGAAACACTATAACATTAGGAATTCAAAAGTGTATTCCTAACAGTGGTGGATCCGGGGTTAACGGTGCAATCCCCCTCTTCCCCCCGGGAAAATAGTAAAGAGCAGAGGCTCTCCTACCCGCCATGCTCTGTGCCATCACGGACCGGAGGGGAGATCAGAGATCTTCCTCAACTGAAGTGGGGCAGGAGAGGGAGAGAGGACCTGGGGGAACTCTTGCCTTCAGCTCCGCCATGTCCACACCTCGCGAGATCGGAGCATTGCAGCGGGTTTGTGTGTAGTGTTGCTGTTGAATGCAGGTGTGTACTTGTGTGTCTTGTTGGTATTTGAACGCAGGGATGCATTTACATATACACACACACTGCCATGCACAAAGACAGCGCACCCTGCCATAGAGACCCACAGATGCACGCACTCCTACGCACACATAAACACGTACACTGCCACATGCACTGCTATATACACACATACACACAAAGCTCCACACATGCAGAAAAAACACAATGACACACACAAACAGTCCCAGACACACAGATACATTCACTGACACACATTTAAACATACACCAAAAATACGTCTGTACTATGATATATATGCCAAGTAGCAGATCTAGACCTTCATGCCCAATCTCCTATAAACCATGATGTTGTATGGAACCTCTCCTTTGTTTCTCTCTTTTACCTATTTTATTTAATCCCAATAGAAGATGGAGAATTATTTTTGATAATCCTTAGTACTTTCACATCAATATATATTTTCTCCCATTAGACTTATCACTCACTGCATTTACATGTATCCTACCAAAGAGTCTCTTGCACTTTCCAATGCTGATAGAGTTAGTGACACTCTAAAAGTTGACACAATACTTATATACTCAGAGCCAGGTCTAATGGCTCTGAATAAGGTGAGCAAATCTCTGTGGTAGTGTGAATCTTTATCTATTGGATGCTTGAATACTACACCTAGATTTTATCTGTTTTGGAAATTGGAGAACTAGAGGTCTGGTTGACACCTGAAAAGTGCACACAAGCTTATTGTTTAGAGCATAGGTCATCAGCCTGGTCCCTACAGCCCACTAGTGGGCGTTTCAGGATTCCAGGTGGGCGGTAGGGGGCTCTGCAGCACAACAAGCTGCATCCTCCTTCCATCGAGAGAGTGGGCGGGCGCGAGTGCACAAATGCACATGAAAGCACGAACGCGAGCAAACTTGTGCGAACACGAGAATGTGTGCACCGAACAAGAGAATGCATGCATGCGTGCGCGAACGCGTGAACGTGCCAACACAAGCAAGTGTAACATGTGGGAAGAGGAAGGGGACGAGTGGGAGCTGATGCATGATAGCAGGGACAGGCAGAAGCGGAGCAGAGCAGTTGTGAAATAGGAGAAAGAAAAGTTGTAGGCAGGACAAGGAGAGAACTGTTGATCAAAAACATTTTTTAAAAAAGGGAAGAAAAATAGAAAAAAGGGGATACAATAAAGGAGGAGAGAAAGCAGTGTTTAGAGTGGCTGATGTTTTGGCAAGTTAAGTTTTGTTATCTTATAAAAGAAAGAAATAAGGAATGTAAGTAAAGGAAGGAGAAGGAGAGAATAAAGAGAAAGGGAAAAGGAGACCCCTGATATACTGATATAATATAAGGAAGGTAAAGAAGAAGAAGGCAGGAAAAGCAGCAAAAGAAAAGGGAATTTTGTTTTATGGTGATGCGTAATAAAAATTGGCAGCTAATACAGCGTTGTTTTTGGTGTTTGTAATAAAAGAGAAAAGAGGGGTGGGGGGAGCACTGTGTGGAGTGCAGATCAAAATGTGGTAAGAGTAAAAGTAGTTGTTAAATTGTGCAACAAATTTAGAACCCACGTCTGAAAAAAAAGAAATATACTCGTGGCTATTTACCAGAGTATCTGAAGACACTTGCGCTAAAAAGTTTGAGTTACTGCAGCATTGGTGGGCGGTAAGGAAATTTTACCATCAAGAAAGATGCATTATTGGGCGGTTGGTATAAAAAGGTTGACAACCCCTGGTTTAGAGTATTGGTGTTTAATGCTTCCCTGGGCCGCATTGAGCACAGAGGGATTGTCTTGGGCTGCACATAAAAGCTAAAATATAATTCATTTATATAATAAAACTTCAAAAGCACCTTTTTTTAAATTTGTTTAGTAGATAACCCCCTTATTTGTTATCCTTATTAGGGATTGCCATATTTCTGGATACCAACTTAGGGAGGTATCTACTAAACACACACACACGTATATACATATGCACACATAACCACACATACACACACACAATCACAGACACATGCGCATACAATCATAGACATATACACACAATCACAAAGTCAGATACATACACACACACACACATAATCACAAATGTACACACAGACATATACACAATCATAGATTCACACACACACATACAATCACAGACCTATACAAGCAATCACAAATATACACACGAACACAGACCTATACAAACAGTCACATACATACACACAGACATACACACATAATCACAGACCCACACACACACAATCACAGACCCCCACACACATACAATCACAGATCTATAAATACAGCCACATACATAAACACATAATTACAGATGTACACACACAATCACATACCCAAACACACACATACAATCACATAAATAAACAATCACAGACCCCCACACACATGCAATCACAGACCCATACACACACATGCAATCACAGACCTATACACACGCAACAAAAACAGCTCACTGCAGGCCACACAAAGGTGCTGTCCAGAAGGATTACAGTATGTATGGGGTCCCTGCCTCCCTCCGCCCGGCACCATGAACGGCAACCAGCCTGCGGGTTTGACACCCCTGGTTTAGAGCCTATATCTGAAAAAGGTTCTATAAAGTGAGTTTGGATAAGATACATATAACATCAGATTCCATATTTTCTCAATATTACACTATTTCTGTGTTTTGTCTTATTTTTTTTCCATATAATCTATAGTAATTATAGGCAAGGTTCCAGGACAGTATGACATGCTTACAAACAATACCAATGCCTGTTATTGAATACTCAAGTACTCTGGTACCCATTGCCTGTATGTCCCTGTGTAAATGATGGATAACCATCTGCATGTTGGCAGGGGACTACACTTACTACATACAATTTTTTTATGTACCCTGAGCAGTTTATTCTCTGCCATTGTGGGACACCATAACTTAAGGGGTCCGCTTATGCTGGGTGACCAGCAGGAGGGGAGCGTTGTGTTGTGCTGCTCCCCTCCTGCCACTGTCTGTAACATGGCTGGGCGGATCAGTCTGACAGGAAGTGCTCACTGAGAGAACACCTTCCGTCAGATGGGTACCATGGATGTGAGCAGGTACAGGAGGGGAAGGGGAGGGAATAGGACACATGAGGATGCTGGGGGGGAAACGGAATGAAACACATGGCGGGGCTGGGAATAATACACATGGAGGGGAGGAAATAATGGACATGGAGGGGAGGGAATGACACACATGGAGGGGGGAAATGAGATGCTTACAGGGACTGGGGTGACACACCTAGAGGATTTCGGGGATGAGAAACATTGAGGGACTAGGGGGAGGGAATGAGACATATGGAGGTGTTGGAGGGGCGGATGAGACACCTTGAGAGGCGAGATACATCGGGGGGGGCAAGGCAATTTTCACACCGGGGGCATTGTGGTTTCTAGTTACGCCTCTGCGTGGATGGGTATCTATAGGGCAAAGGTTAGGTAGTCAGGCAGTGCTTTACTACTCATTGACATCTCCAGTAGTACCAAACATGAATGGAATGCCAAACAGTGAAAGACCGGTGATTATCCCGAGCATTTCACAACCCTGTTTCTGCAATCAGTCAGTTATTATATCTTCCAGAGTTATTATTCTTACATTCTGTTACCATCCTCATACCTGCGGCAAGCCCCCTGGATATGCCCTATAGATTAGTAAAAAATAATTGCTAGTTTTCACAGTTTTCTGCACAATCCTTAAGGTTTGGTATTTTATTCAGGCTCATCAAAACATTATCCTCACTAAGGGCTATCAACCTCTAGGTTTATGTCATGCCTCATTACAATTAATCACTATATCCATTACTTTCCTGGTTTGAGTCAAAAATGCAAACATAGTATATAGAATACATTTTTTATTCTCATTTATATATGACAGGTCCACTTTAAGAATGGTCACCTGTGCATTTACCTTGAAGAAAAACCATGTATGTTGTCAGCCTGTGTCTATTAATAACTCCACAATGCTTAGAGTGCAGAATTACTTGTCCTGCAGCTACAGATACATCAATTTAACGTCACAAGAGGTGAGCATCAGATTTACAGTACGCACATAGATTGCTGACTAACCCTTTCAGGCCCAGCATACTTTAACAATGCTAGGTGCACTGACTGTGAAAAGGATAATAATTCAGAATAAAGTGACGCAAATCCTAGCACAAAAATAGTATACATCGCTACACGTCAAATATTATCTGACAGGATTATTTGCATAACTATCAATTGTCCAGATTTCACAGGAATTTCAAATTTGGATGACAATAGCTGATCTGAAAAAAAAACCTCTAAGTCAGCAGTATTTCCAGCTTATCTATTGTGCTAGCTCATCTGTATTTTCACTGCAAATTCTCAACAATCAAAGGAACACTCCATACACCATAAGCACAACACACTCTCTCACTTGCAGCCTCCTCTCAACAGGGAACTCTAAGCTCTGAATTAAACGTGACAGTGCAGAGCTTACCTCATTCATTGAGAACAATCCGCAATCAGGAGAGCTAACTGAAGCTCCTAAGCAAGAGCTTTCCCAGATCTCTTGAAGGATAAGAGAGTTACATGGCAGACCCCTAACTACTTACACTGGGGGGGAGGTAATAGTGCGATATAGTGATTATGGTGCCAGAGTGTTCCTTTAATGATTTAGCAAATAAATATTCAAAATATGTCTGATCTGGCACTGAGAATGGTGAGCATTAGACTTCATAACATCAAAAAATAAATATGAAAAAGTGTCCAGAGAACTTCCTCAATTTTTACAAATATGAAATAAAGGAATGTGCATGCACATCACCGCTTCCTAATTTGGAAACCTAAGGCCCTATAGTTGGTACTATCATACCAAGGCAAGGGACTCTCTGGATACTTTAGTGGATTAATACTGATAATATTACATCCTTTTCTTTGTTGTGGAAAGTAACATTCAGCTCTAGCTACTCAACATGGCAGGTGCCCAGTGGTCTCCTCAACCACTTGTAGAACCAGAAGATGTTAGCTACTATAGCAAGTGGAATCAGAGTTCTCAAGGCCACACACCTATTAATGACACATACTCTGCCCATGGTCATTTATTTTTCTGTATTTTCTTACTGTTCAGCACACAGTGCTGTTTAGCTCCTCACCAAGCAGTGGTACATGACCCACATATGTGGAAGTGAATAACACAATGCATATATACACATTATTTGCAGGTATAAAATATTTGTTTAAAACCCTCTATCAATCACTGTTTAAAGTGGATCTGTCATCTACAATGTACCTTTCTCCTATTGTTTCATCTTCTCTTCCTCTTTCCCAATAAGATTACTTATTTTCTTAATTTCTGATCTATTGCTCATTAAAACATAAAATAAAGTAGGGACTACTGTGTCATGTATTTTTCCTACGTTTGACAAAAGTGACAAAAAAGTGTAGCTTAGTCAAGCTCCGCTTCCTTTGTCACAAATAAATCTCCCGTAGTGCTCACCTCTATGTCCTGACCTTCCTCCATTGTCTTGCGAGATCTTTGTGCGTCATTTCTACTGATAGTAAACTTGGGATATTCGTCCATTCATCTGAAAGATGAATGAACGAATATAAATTACAACAACTGAAACAAAAAACAAATTGCTCATGGACAAAATTTAAACGGTGCAATTCATTTACAGCTCCCTCCTTGTTACATTTTAAAATCAAGCCTCTCACTCAACGGGAGCCAATATCACCCCCATATTAGAGGTAACAGATTAGGGCTATAAAAAAAAAAAGGAACAGGAGAGCATAATGTCCCCTAGCCTCTACCTATTGATGACTGCATTGGCAACAGGTTTGGGCTCAAAATACTAATGTGTGAGTGCTCTGACAGGTAAATCTTGAGACTTTCAGTTAAATTCAAGAATTACTTATCAGAGCACTTTTATTGGTTGGCATAAGCAAACCAGTCAAAGCGCTCTGAGTCAAATTTCACGGCATGGTAAAGCTTCAAAAGACTTTCCCGTCCTGCGAACTCAGTATAAGCAGAGCCCTCGTAGGGTGAAGATGTTTGATTTTTTTTCATCAGGATATTTTTCGGTGTGTTTTTTTTTTTTTTGCGATTGGGTCCTGTGGTTTGTGCTCCTAGATGTTTGGAGCAACCTACCACCAAGTTTCTTACAAAACTGCGTGCAAGTGTAAGAATTTACTTAATATTTGTTTGATTTAGAATTTTCTTCTGTTCACTCACTTTGTATTCTGTAAATTGATAAAAAAATAAATAAAATAAAACTATTAACATTTAGATTTTTGAAAGCATTCTTACATTGCAGCACCTGCCTAAAAACATTGCACACTAGTGTATCTTTCTGTCTTGGTTATTTTGGGGGGGGGGAGGAGTTGGAGATCCCTGGTTAAGTCTAACAATTTCCGGTTCAGTTAATACCCTGCCTGTGTCTCCAACTTTGCTTAACATCTTGAAATTGCTAATACATAATTCATTAATAGATAATTGCATTTTACTGTTGAATAGTAACTTTTTATCATTTACGAGTCAACGGACTGGGGACAGAAGTCCAACACGATTACACTGAAGTAACATATTTAAGTTAGACTTGTTTTCTATGATGTGAGTAGATTAGACCCTGAGTTCCACCACATTTACTTCATTCCACCAAAATAAACTACAGACTCCTTTTCTTCTTAAAATGTTTATTGTACTCAATTAACACATGCAATACGTGTCAATGGCTCTGTGTTGTTTCAACAAATACATAAATCCTTTCCTCTTTTACAATAATGTAACAACAAGCAGCATTTCATGGTGGTCCTATGGACAATAATACAGCAGCTGTGTTTATACTGTCACCATACATCTCCTGGGATAGTGTGTTCACCCACACAACTCCGCTACATTGAGAACAAAGCATTCACTTACAGTTTACAGCTGTATACAGGAGATTGAAATACGGGCAGCAACATATATATATATATTTATATATCTATATCACTAAGATCACATTTAAAAATAGTGAATCTGTTAAACCCTTTCATTAATGAGGGAGTTAAAAGTGCGGTCCCATTTTGGTTTTATTCATTGGGGTAGGTTTTTTTTTTTTTTTACAAAGCTTTGAAAAATGTTTTTTATTCTCAAACAGTGCTTTTCATTGGTTCATACATTTTGTAGATCTGTGTCTTCTACCTCTAGACTTCAAAGTTCCCTGGCAATGTAAATCTCCAGAGATTCTTTCTAACAACACAGACAGGTCCATCAGCCAAGCATTCTTGCAGACAGTTGCGCAAATGCTAATCAAAGGCCACCTGTTTATAAGGACATCATCTTACTGGTTCAAGTCGAAGGTGGACTAGAAGGGCAGAGCTGGGAACAGGAAAGGAGGATAAAACTCAAGGAGTCATTCAACAAGTTTTGCCATACTAAAAGAATTGTGTATGTGTGTTGCTTCTCCACTACTGCATGCAACCAACATAGTGTCCAGGCTGAAATTGAAGAAAGTGGGGGGGGATTAATTGACAAGTACCATAAATCCCCTCCAGTTAATTAAAATTAAATGGACGGCCATATCTGCTCTACACTGAGGCATAACTATTCCATATACAAAGCAGACATGTTGGGGACTAAGGGGTACAGTGTTCATGTTAAAACTATAATGGTCTCCGGACCCTTCATGAGCTATCATTGCTCCTCCATTCTCTTTTTTTAAGGTTGAGCAAGGTGGGGGATGAGGGTTCGTTGACAGAGAGAGAGCTGGCTTGCAAACTACCTTTTCACTATGACTGCCCATCAACTCTGTTCCACTCTTTAGACTACTTTATGCAGAAAGTATATAAGCATGAGGCTACCGCATCATGGCTTGATTGAGGAACATCTACTACATATGCATAATTAAAATGTTGTATTGGTTGACATAAATCCCTGAAATGTGTAATTTTTGTATTCTTCCCTAAATCATTTAAAGATCTGGCTTTGACAAATCCTAAGAAAGCCCACACGTTTACGATTCCCGACCATCACAATGACAATATGGCTCTTAGAAAATATTTTGGCACAATTGTTGAATGGCTCCATAACTGGTTTATTTACTAAGCAGTCTTCATTCGCTAAGAATTGCAAAGAGACTTAAAAAATTAGACCAAAAAGAAAATTTTATATATAGTTTGTAATATAGTTCGTATCACTATTAGCATAATTATCCCTTAAAAAAAAAAAAAATCTGATTTTTTAAACCAATCCAACTACTAATGCTGGGTATGGAGCAGCTACTCTTAAGATTTCAGAGGGTTACTTAAATGAACACTTTGTGGAAAAGAGCTTATTAAACGGTACAGCCCAAACTGTTTTGGTTTATTTAATTGCAAAAATGTGATGGACAGTATACTAGTCAATAAGGATACAGGAAGAAGACCTGCAGCTTTGAGATTGTATCGTTTATCAGCACTTCACATAAAATGCAGCACAAAAAAGCAAGATAGTGCCCCAATAAAACATGTTGTAATGGTTTTATCTATATATATTAAAAATATTTTACCAATAGGACTCAAAGCATCTAACTGGACTGAAAAAGCTAAAAAAACAAATTCTCCTTATTATTTTTGTGTGTAAAGGATTTCATTATTTGTGGTCTTATATTAAAAAAAATATTTCACAGTGTATAAAGTATGTGTTTTATATATATAGTAGGCCTTTTCATCACAGCTTTGCTTCATAAGGCCAATAAATGAAAATGGGTAGGAGGGGATTGAATAATTCCAGGTTTTAAACTTTTAAATTAATATCACACAAAATACATATAATAATAACAATAATAAGAAAGTATCTAACCAGGAAAGGTACATTCAGATTGCTCTGGTTTTCAATTAGTAAATATATTATATATTTTAGTCACAACATGCACTTCAGAGCCAAACTCCAGTACAGAGAGAGCTATATTGTTGATCACCTATAAGAGCTGTGGTGGTGTGCAATATACATTGTAGGGGTTTACAAGTCTGTATGTAGCATTGTATGAAACTAAGATGGGATAGCCTGTGGACCTGTTACTGGTGAAAAATACCCTTCCAGTTTCTCCATTTTCCCTCGGATGAAATTAATGCCTCAGTCTGTAGGTTCTAACTTTCCAAAACAATCCATTAGAACTTCTACTACACATTTTTATGATTTCTTTAACAGTTTCCTTTACATATTAGTGCTAAGTATGACACAGAAGACCCATGTTGTCTTTGGCACATCAAGGACTTGGTTTGGAGTGCTCTATGTATGATAACATAGCATCAACGATCCAAACATGGAACCTTAGAACATCCAGCAATATGTATGTAATATTTGAGAACGCTAGTTTCCCCAAGATTTTCTGGGCATGGTAACTCATTTTTAGGGCAGTTAAATAAATATAGGCTTGGGAACCTGTACAAATTAAAGCAGTATATAAAAACATGGCGTCACACTAAGCTGCTCATTTTGTTTTTAGGTAACTTTAAATATGGCTGCCAATGTTATATTAATTGTCCATTTTACTCTTTTTCATGCCTAGCAGCAAGGACCTTTTTTAATTGCATCATGTAGATGTAAATTGAAAACAGGCACAATTTAAATGATAAGCCAGTAAATATTATAGAATCTTCAAGACAAAATGGATGACATATCTTGTATTACAGTCCCAGCATGCTTCTTAGAGAATTAGTCTTATATAATGATCCAAACCATTAATAAATATCCATCTTTAAAAAACTGCAGACCCTGTACATTAGCCACAAAAAAAGAGTATATCTATACATATATATACAGCGTGCTTTGTGCTCTTTAAATCTCCTTTTAACAAAATATAAATATTAACCCTAACCTTTCAGACGTTATATGTGTTCTCTATCTCTCTCTCTATTTTTCTATCTTAGATCCTTTAGTAAGCAAAAATGGGACGGGGGGACACAATATTGGGGAATATGTAATAGCTTTAGAGAACAGCATCTCAACAGACAAGGTAAGGGCAGCTGTTAACAAAGGGTTCTGATAGAGATGAGTCATCAATAGAAAGAATTTACAGGTCAAGTATATATTGAGACTTCGAAAAAAATGTAAGAAGCGAATGGACCTGGTGAATTAAATTGTTAGATTTCAATAAATACTATACTATGCCATAAACGTAAATAAAAATACAAATACATTTTTCTTGGTACAAAAGAGTTAAATGCCCTCAAAACATATCCACTCAATAGTCATAAGGAAAAAAAAGTGATACTAAAAATATGTCCTCATCTCTTTATAAATTAATGTTCGTAAAAGTAGAAGACAAATCTAATAGGGACAAGAAAAATAAAAAATAAGTTGCAAAGTTGCAGGATGCTAGCTATTTAAAGCTTCTCTGTGTGATTCAACAACAAGATGCAAAGGCAAAAGCAGAGGATAGCTTTGATGTTGGAGCTTAAATATTGTTTCCTAGGAGACCGGATGAAATGATAAACTCAACTGTTTTAGATGGAGGAGTCTGCCAGTGAATCCTCTGAAGTGGGAAATACCACTGACATTCTCTTTAAATGCATATCGTGCTATCAGCAGCTTCGGCATACTGCTCTTTGTCCCGACTGGGAGGCTGAATGCAGACAAAATAAAGACTGGTTTTGGGAGCTAATGCTTTAAAGCATAGCTATTTACAAACAAAGGCACTAAAATAAAAGATATCAAAATATATTATCAGAGTTGTAGTCCAGCAATAATAGGGATGCATCTCAGCTCTAATTAGATATAACTTATATTAAATCTTTGACAAGGATAAGCTGCCCAGCTCCGATCGGGCACAAAGCCAACGTTTAGGGCACAAGGTAATTCCCAAGGAAGGTTGATAATTTGTACCAAATAATATGCCGTTTGATAACAAAGGAATCTCAAAAACAGCTATAAAATTGCTGATTGGAAAAATAATATCTATGAGATTAACAAATTAACTAGAATAGATAAGGTAGCGGTTTATACATTCACTTTGTGTTGTGAATGTGCACTAAACCCCAGGACTAAGTTATGTTTATGAACTAACCATGTTACAAGGTATCTTTCAAGCTCATTATTGTACTGCACCAATGGTCTATCCCTGCAGGTTGGCTCAGTATGACACTAGCAGCAGTGAGGCTTATCTAAATACGCAGGAATGGCCAGTGATGCATAAGATAAAAGCTCTTCTGCCACTCTCACTGATAACTGTCTGTGTCCATGTTCGTGCTATACACTAAGTCTGTGAAAAATCTCCAATATATTTTAGCATATTTAATAAATAGATTATACTGTAATGGCTTTGATTCTCCATTTTCTTGCTAAGAGGACATTTAAAAAAGAATGTAAACGAGCAATCAACGTTAGCCCTCTGCTTTAACCCCTTAACGACCATGTCATGTGTCCTTAAGGGGTTAAACAGATTCCTTTGGTGAAGATTTCACTTACGATAGCCCTGAAGTATGCATTATTTATAACCATCCCTGTGTTAAGGAGTAGCTTGGCAATGTTTAGAGGATAATCTATGTTCATAAGAAGAGGTAATGCATTGTGGATTTAGATGGAAATAAGGTCTGCACTCACAGCTTTTGCAATGACACCATAACTCCTATACAGCTTTTGCGGTGTCCACATGTCAATTCAATAATGCATTCATTAGACCATAACAAGGTAAGCAAATGTATTGATGCCCATTTATTATGACGGACATCCTTGCAGAGGAGTAAGTGATCACCGGGCAAATGGTATAAATTATGTTTGTCTATCTTAACCCTTTGGACAGAAATGGATGTACTGCTCAATGGGCAAATAGACTATATTACACATATTCTGGTGGGTAAGTTGCAAAGTGTGCATCTCAAAATTTGAGGAAAATTGGTTCAAGAGTGTAGGGTCAGCACTATTAAATGGGCCAATAATGTGTTGATATAAATGGGTGGTATGTGAAATGGCACATGACCAAAAGTTGGAATATAAATGTAATAGTGTATTTGCCTCTGAATTTCTAATAAGTAGGAGAATATATACATTTCAGCAACTTTGGCATAATATTTATAATTCACTGATCATTTAACTAAGTTTTTTGACGTTTGCAATAAAAATAAATTAGGCAAATTAATTACCTTTTACAAATATATATCAAGATCTTCTTAGGTATCATCTAATAAAAACCTATTATAAGTTAACGTTTAATGTCTTTTTAACATCCTGATACCTGTATCTCAATCCAACTGTTTGATCATGCAGGTTGTTATGGTACGCATATGATTCATTTAAATACATGTCTGTGCTATTTTAATATATATAATATTCAGTGTACTCTTCAGCAGCATCTTCTTCAATCATACTACTTTATCTTTGCACACCACAGAGTTTATTCACTTAAGTGCGAATTGTGGAATGTGAAAGTACAGTTTAGGTAAATATAACTGGAAAAATAGTGAATTGAAGATTTTTTTTCAATTCAGTTATTTTGTTCTATGACTTGCAATTATTTTGTCAATTTTCCACATTTCTTGGTGTAGCAAATAAACCTGCATATCTCTGACGTTGTCAATGGTAATCTTTAAAACATTGTGCAACATATTGTGATAGCACGCAAAAACAAAACAATACGTGAAGCTCAGGATTCTTTCTGACTCTTGCACAAGCTACAGGTATTAACAGTTGTGTTGGCATAACCATCATCGACAGTGTGAGGAGAGGTGAGAACAGTGCTGATAGTTGACTGAAACCTTAGTCGGACCATTCATTTTCTTCGAGTTCCGAGTCATCGTCCGACTCACTGTATTCCACAGCAATCCTCCGGGACAAGATGGTGGCCACATCATTTCCAACTGGCTCCTTCTTAGCCTCTTGCTCACGCTGCTCTTGGACTTTCCGGAGCTGGATACCTTCAGAATGAGCACAAGGTAATAAAATGTGAATATGCACAGTTCAACTTTTAATATGAAGATTTCCATTCTCTTCTAATATCTAACATTTAAATTTAACATTTCTTTCTCTGTTTAGTCTCCAGGGAAAAACTGGGAATAAATTCATTAAAAAGTATTTATTTTTATGCAAAACAACACTGAAATGTATTATTTAAGCACCCGAGAGACCTTTGTCTGTCAACTTGCATTGGTAGCATAGAGTATTGTAAAAAGAAAAAGCAATTATCTTGTAAAATTGTTTTAGAATAGTCAATTGTTTTTCCAATTTAAACATTAAATAGGAAGGGAGTACCTACCTCTGCGGATTGCGGCCAGTAAGTCGCTCCTGGCATCGCTCATTGGGATGAGTGGAATTTGAGGTTTTCTTGTTTCCACAGTGACAGGAGTAGGGGAAGCCGAATGAGCAGGAGATGGAGTGATAGTTGGGGGACCAGGGGGAGGGGGAGGAGGGGCCATAGGGGGTCCCATAGGGCCAGCTTGAGGAGGGGAGACAGAATAAGGACATGGTGGTGCTGGTGGAGGGGAGGGGATATATGAAGAGAGAGAAATAGAGGCAACAACATTGGGTGCCACTGGAGTGGGTGCAGAAATGGGGCTGTCAAAGGCAGTTTGTGCTGAGGGGATCATGGGGGGAGGTGGTGGGGGAGCAGGGGGCACAAAGTATTCTGTAACTGGCATCTGCTGACCACTGCAAAGAGAAAAGGGTAACTGAATTTTAACATGTTACATTCAATTGCTTTATCCCCGCATCATCAATCATCATACTTCAGGGCACATAGTTTAGCTTTACATCTTATATTAAAACAGTTATAACAGTGGATAAATAGATGATTAACGTAATAGTCATATTGAGTACATTGTGTGAAAGGTTAGAGTAAAACATGAAACAACAAATATATCATCATTAGGAACCTGCTGAGCTCCCAAAACATAAAAAGGAAAAAGGAAAAGTGGGATGGAGAGGCCTAATTTGTAGAGAACTCAACATGGAAATATTGCTATTAGCAGGTACCACAGATGGTGCCACAGAACCCTGGGATATTAGCCCAGATGGGTATGTGTTGGGAGTAGTGTGGGTGTGAGAGAAAGACAGGTACGTGTCAAGGAAAATATAAAAATGGATCACACAGAAATTCTATCTAGCAACAATTTATTAGTTTTTCCAACAGAAGCAGAGAGAAATTGTCAATCCAAGACTTTTCATTAACAGAACATACCTGTTAATGTAAGTAATCATGCTTTGCCTCTGGTATTGTGGTTTATAAATACCATTTGTGGGGTGGTAACGCTGATACTTTAATTATACGAAACCTGCTTTGTTCAACTTGAAAGCATTGGTAATTACTTTGTGTATGGAATACAATAACCCATAATCTAATTAGCATGGATATTGCAAGTCAC
The DNA here is from genome assembly GCA_933207985.1 of Pelobates cultripes. Classification (NCBI taxonomy): domain Eukaryota; kingdom Metazoa; phylum Chordata; class Amphibia; order Anura; family Pelobatidae; genus Pelobates; species Pelobates cultripes. Next base: position 63,261,526 of record OW240920.1, on the reverse strand, counting down.
CAAGGCATCTCATAAAAATCTAGAGGCTGTTGGTTGAATGCATTTATAGGTTCCAGATAGACTTCACTACATACTGAGATTCACAAGGCAACATCCATCTATTGGCAAATGAAATGTTTGCTTCTTTTTCCTAAGAAATAATTGCATTCTTCCATTGGTAATAGCAAAATCAAAGCAATAGTTTTAGTAATCAATATCTGTAAATAAAATAATGTTGATTTTTAATAATACAAACATAATTTGTTCTTAAAATTCCACAGAAGCTATATGTTCTAGAGTCTAGACTCCAAGTAATATGAATAATATATATAAATAATATATTTAGGTAGTAGATTAATGATTAGCTTGAATGTGATGCATATCAACATCAAAACCCTACACAGTTAAGGTCAAATCCCCTTTAAAAAATATCGGTATATCCAGTTAAGATGTAAAGCATAAGATATGTGCTTTGCAACATTACAATCAAAGTATATTAAAAAAACAACAACCTGCTCAAATTGGCTTGTGCCATTAAGATGCATTAATAATATGCCATTAATGCATATGGTAGCACGCTCTGGAATCACCAACACCCTTTCTACCTGTACAATTTCCTGCAGTACTGCTAGCATTGATAGACTGTGTGTGTTTACACTCAATGTTTTATATAGTGCCAAAAAAAATTGAACCAGACTGCGGGATAATGCTCTTTGGTAATGACTGAGTTAATTCAATGAGTTTTCTAAAACTGGCACATTGGCCAAGCGTTTGCTGCCTGAGAATGGGAATGAACAGTATTTGGCATAAGAGATTTCTTGGCTGGGTAAGAACACATTGCTGATTGCAAATAGTAATAATATATATAGAGAGTGTGTGAGCTCTCCAAGATTCTGAACCCTTCTACTACAACCAAAAGCAATTAGGAATGTGTATCCCCCCCCCCCAAAAAAAATACATGTGTTATCTATGAACTGAAGCTGTGTTTGCTTAAAATATATTCTTATTTAAAATGGACCAACTGACTTTGAGATTTTTGTACCAGTAACGTTATACTAACAGCCACTTAGGTTTTTGTCTGTATATCGTGCATTGCATGATAAGCCATTTGATCAAAATACAGAACAGAATTCACAATGCAAGTAACATGTTTATAATAAAGGTAACCAGGGGAACCCTGTAATGTGATGGTCAAAAATGAACATGTGACTATGGACAAATGGAATTAATATGATGGTGACTGGTTTCACAACAAGCTTACTCCGTCTGGTGAATCAAGTATAAAAGGGAACACGATAGAAATATCGTTCATGAAGGAAATTTTGCATATTATTTTACTTTTACTGTGGAATGTATTAATATTGTTGAGGTTAGAATATTTTAACCATAGATGAAAGACTTTGTATTTTCCTAATCAGAGTTTCAGCAAACAGCTCACTGAGAGAACTATCAGATGTCACGTAGGGGGGACAACGACTCTAATTTGATAAAATAGTACTAATCGCACTTTAGTCCCTCTGCAATTATACCCAACATTCTTTTTTGTTAAACTCAGCAACATATGTCTTGGCCTATCTCCCATAAGGCAGTTATAAATGGCATGCAAAATATAAAATATATTCATTTTTTTTACAAACACTTGGTTTTGCACAGTAATTGCATTAACAAAAATAGCTACTTACTTCTACAACTTTTTTTTTTCTTTCACACATACCATATTTTTCTACTTACCCATAATCCTTCAGAACGTGTGGACGTGGTCCATTTGGGGTGGCTTCTGGTGGCTGGGGTACATGAGCCTGCTGAGCTCTGTTTAGGCTGTTCTGACGTGTACTAGGGGCAGAGGTACGGTAGCAATGCTCCTGTGCCTGACTTGCCATTAAGATAATCTCCTTATTTTCTGGTGTTAAGTGAGGGGCTGGGCCCAGGATCTGTTGGCCAGGATGATTAGGGCTGGCGGGATAAGAGTGATCAAGATCAGATGCATAGGACCTGCAGATGATATACAAGAAGCAATGTTATCTGTACTCTTGACATGTTAACACACATCTAATGATCCACTCCGAACAATCCACCAACCATTACAGAGTTTACATTCAACTTGATGAGTATAAGGACATTTCACTGCACACAATGAGCTAGCTAAAGTGACACATGGCATATAGAATGTATTTATACCCTGTTATTATGTCTAATATTAGCATTTAAGTCATGCTTTGTTTATTCAACTAAACACATACTCGAATATAGTGATTTCATTGAAAGCCATATTAAACCATCCAATAGTTCACCACTAGATAAACAGTACAAGCATTGCAGGTTTAATCTCATGCAAATATATACAAAAGTGACTTCCAACATAAACCTTACACTTCAGAATATATTACCACGAATACCACAAAAAAACACACACAAGGGGAGGAGCTATATTTTGACAACCAATAATTGAAGGATCCCTGGTTTAACTTATATTGACAGATACAGATTTTTTTTCAAGTGGGTCAGTAGTTGAGTACTAAACCACACCTCATTTTCACTTCTTAAAAGGACACTATAGGCGCCCCGACTACTTAATTTTAATGAAATAATCTGGGTACAGTGCTCCTAGCATTTTAGTCTAAAGCATTGCCTTTTGTAGATATGGCAATGTTTACAATGCAGAGATAAACACATCTATACTGGCTGTCTTCCCGATAGCCACTTGAGGGTGCTTCCACTTCCATAACTGAGTCAGACTCGGCTCTTCAATCAATGATTTTTATAGAAAGCTTTGATTGGAGGAGCAAGGCACTAGATGTGCTTGGGGTTCTCGTCCACTATGAGAAGCATTGTATTGGACAAAAAGAAGGTGTTAGTGTGATGTCACCGGAGGCAAATTGGGCGGCTGCAGTGACTTCATCTTGACGCTCCTAAAAGATTAGTAAAACTCTTTTTTTTAAATGTATATAGGGGGCCCACATTTCCAAATAGTGAGTAGAACACTATAGCAGTAGGAATATATGTTTGTATTGCTAACACTATAGTGCTTCTTTAAACCCATAGTATGCAATTGTATACACTGTTCTTAGCCTACTATGGTGTAAATAGCAACATACTATATCAGCCTTCAAAGGCCTATGTACTGACACATTGTACGCAGAACATGCCTAGTATCAGGGGACAGAGATCCTTCGGAAGAAGTCACATGATATGGAGATGGTGAGAACCTGTTATCGGGCCTGAACTCCTTATCGTAAGCCATCATGTTCCATTCCAGTCTGCGATTCCGTGCTTTCCGTACTTTCTTCACCTCTCGAGTGGGATCTTCCACTTGTCTTTGTTCCTAAAAACATATGAAATATGATCAAACATAAGACATACTGGGGCATGTTTAAGAAGTTCTAAATTTCATAGTTAAATTGTGTCTACTCCTCCCTTCAAAATTGAAATGTATCACTTGTTCAACTTTTCAACCATTTTAAATTAATCATTTTTTTAAAACCTAGAGTGCTCTACTGGGCATCGATATTAGGTCCTCCCCCACTTAAAATCCTGTAAAATAAGTAATAAACCTACTTGGAACACCAGACAAAGCTACCACTTCAGAAAAGCAATCAGAACTGGTCATAACTGTGGGCATTTTCAGAATGGAACTAACTACATCCCATATCTAGTTCTGCTCACTTCTACTAAAGAAATGGTAACAACACACAAAGGATAGTTTCGTGACAAGAGTTTTAAGGGTTCAGCATGCTTCATTAAGCATATATAATATATTTTCTGTTCTGTCTGTGTGATTCAAACTATTGGCTAAAAAAATCCCCATATCGTTCTTCCACCATCAATAAAATTCTCAATAATCTGTGACATAAAAATAGACGATCAGGGCTAACAGTAACAAATTAGTTAACCCCTTAAGGACACAGCTTCAGAAATAAAAGGCAAAAATCATGGAAATTCTCCATCATGTGTGCTTATGGGGTTTTAATTAAAAGATGTGTTTTGATATATATCAATATAACACAGAAGCTTCTATTTTATTTTAGGCAACACAATAATTCTATATGAATATTATATCATACCTCCGAAGTGTGCCTATTTAGGAGGGATAGTCCCTATTTTGGACCCAAATCCAAAAAAATTAATAATTTTTTATCCTAATAACCCTTTCTTGTAGCTCAGCGTTCTTGGTTTGTCCGAATTTTTAGCTGAGCAATAATACTCACAGTAATACAGTTTTTATGACAACTGTATAAATAAGATATGTTGTTTTTGTTCTGTAAGTCACCAAATTTTTTTTAGACCAGCCTATCCTTGGTAACTCCCCCACACTCACATCCTTAAAATTGAAGTGCCCTTCTATCCTTTTGAAGTTTTTTAAGGTGTGCTTTATAAGTGAGTTTTTACATGACACTCGATGGTTGCATATTATGGTTAGACACATATTTTGGAAAAAAGGGTGCAGCTTCAGCGAAAAAGTCTTATTAAGGCTAGAAATTAGCTCATTTGAGCAGGGCCCTCAACCCTCTCTGTTTCTGTGCATCCAATTAGTCTGGTAACAGATACTTGTCTGTTAGTCCATCCATTGTACATCGCTGCGGAATTTGTTGGCGCTTTATAGATGATAATAATAATAATTTGAGATTGGCTCCCCTGATTAGAGTACTAGCTTGGTTCTTTGCACCCTGCTGGTGGCTGATTAACACTCAAGAGTCATTGCGTGCCATGCCTGGGTGACACGGCGTTGAGATGCCACAATGTATCAACATCTTTACAAACCATGTTGCAGCTATTGCTACCCAGCTCTAGTTGGTACATGTTGTGTTATTCAACTGCTGTCACCCCCAAGGCTTTAATGTGAATACCATCAGTGTTAAATGTCCAAAATAATTTAAATATGGAACTGAGATTTTATGAAGATATCACTGGGTCATTTCTGCATAAAACCATTTTATTAAATATTTATCCAGGGGGATGGTTCTGAGACTAATATTAGATCATCTGAGATTTAAAAAAATATAAGTAATGGAGCTAGTAAGAAATCCTTACCAATGACATTTAACAATTTAATAATATAAATTATATCAAATCATTGAACCAGGAAAGATACATTTAGCTTTTGATAGTTTTCAAGCATATAATATGTCTCTCGGGAAAAACAGAACGGAGAACAAATACTATCAGGGTAGATCAACTCAAGCCGATTTTATTTATTTCAGATCAAATACGTGTTACAAATTAATTTGATCTACATCAGTTTGTGTCTTACCATTACTGAATCTACAGCTATTATTGCCATATAATTACCGTCTTCTACTAATTTTAAATGCATTGAACATTATTGTACTTATGTGATGTTTAGCCAAGAAATTCATTTAAATAGGACAGTTAAAACATAGATATTATCTATTGAAGTGTAAATTGTCAGTAAGTCCGTTATGTTTTCAGTTCAGCTATTTTAGCAAAACATTTGAAATTTTACCTGATTCCAGCGCTGAGCTGGGCTGGGCTCCTCTGCTGTTTTCAACCGATGGGGGAGTCTAATACGCATGCGCGGCAATCACCCTGCATGCATTAGACCTTTCCATAGGAAAGCATTGACTCAATGCTTTCCTATTGGGATTTAGAGAAAACTTGATGTCCTCATGCAAAGTGTTAGGACGTCCAGCTTCGTTTCACTGAGTCAACTCAGTGAAACTGCAAGAAGCGCCTCTAGTAACTGTCTGGTAGATAGCCACTAGAGACAGTCTTAAAGGACCACTATAGGCACCCAGACCACTTCAGCTCAATGAAGTGGTCTGGGTGCCAGGTCCATCTAGGGTTAACCTTGCAGCTGTAAACATAGCAGTTTCAGAGAAACTGCTATGTTTACACTAGGTTTAATCCAGCCTAGAGTGGCTGTCTTCCTGACAGCCACTAGAGGCAGCTTCCGCGATCCTCAATGCAAAAATTGTATTGAGGACATGCTAACATCCATAGGAAAGCATTGAGTAATGCGTTTCTATGGGCGGTTTGAATGCACGCTGCTCTGGCCGATCAGGCACATTCGGAGCGGACGTTGGCAGGGGTAGGAGAGGTCACCAGCAACAAGGGAGCCCGGCGCTGGATTTAGGTAAGTGGCTGAAGGGGAAAGTGGGGGGGACCAAATAACCCTATAGTGCCAGGAAAAGGAGTTTGTTATCCTGGCACTATAGTGCTCCTTTAACTCTGCAATGCAAACATGAACTATTCTAAAACTGCAATATTTTACATTGTAAGACTAAGGGGGACAGGGTCACTGCACCCAGATCACTTCAATGAGATGAAGTGGTCTGGGTGTCTATAGTGTCCCTTCAAATTCCTGACAATTCACAGGTTAATGAAAAAAACTGTTTGTTAGCATTTTTCATTATATTTGAGTATAATTTTATTATACTGAACCTTGTTACTGGCAAGAAAAACAATTATAATTATGGTTGCCAGGTCACGATGAATTCCTGGACACACAGCACTTTGGAAAACTGCAAGGAGGCGCATTAAAAGCAGGGCTCAATAGTTCTACTCACCCACTAGCCACTGACAAATAAAAATTCAAGCCTAACAAGAGGAAACGTAGCCCTGACAGGTGTATCATTGACCCTCCCCAATGGAAGTATTCTCAGAGCTGCTTGAATGCAGAAGCCTATTGCAACCATGGTTGCACGACTGATACGTGCGGACAGTAGAAGTGAGTTTACACCAAGGGATCAGGCAGAATTCCGCAGAGGTTACAGCTCGACTGCTGTTAGACCAGTTCATTCAGCCAGATCATTAAGGCATGGGATGTGACATTGCTGTTGCTCTGACCACTCACAGCAGTCACTTTACAGTAGTTGATCTGCTGTGGCAAGTAACATTTAGACATGGCTAGTATCATATTACTTGCAATTCTGAGCACTGGTGTACAATTCATGTGCTGTAGAAAAGCAGATCAATGAAATTGCCTTAATTAACTAATTGATTTCCCTGATTTACTATATAAATAAATACAATACATTGCAGCTGCATACATTGCCCTCCGGCAGGCAGAGATACGTGTTCGGGAAAACCCTGTGGATCTGGAAATCCTAGTCAAAATTTATGTTTGCACCAAAATGATGGTATTAAAAGCTGGCTACGTCTTTAGAAAGGAATTGATGTATTCTTACTCCCTCTAGTGGAACACTGTAAAACTGGAAATTAAAGAGCTGAAACTTTGGTATGTTTCTATTTATTGCAACTTCTGATTGTCTCAAATTATACAACCCATACAAAATCCTGTTTCTACGCCTGTAACCCATTTCTCATTAAATCTTGCAGAAATATCCTCTGGCTTTAACCTCTTAAGGACACATGACATGTGTGACATGTCATGATTCCCTTTTATTCCAGAAGTTTGGTCCTTAAGGACCACTATAGGCACACAGACCACTTCAGCTTAATGAAGTGATCTGGGTGCCAGGTCCACCTAGGATTAACCCTTTTTGCTGTAAACATAGCAGTTTCAAAGAAATTGCTATGTTTACATTGGGCTTAATCACAGTGAGAAGACGCCAGCGTCCATAGGAAAGCATTGAGAATGCTTTCCTATGGACTGGCTGAACGCGCGCGGCTCATGCGCATTCAGCCGATGACGGGAAAGAAGGAGGAGAGTCCACAGCGCTGAGGGAGCCCTGCGCTGGAGAAAAGGTAAGTGATTAACCCCTTCCTCACCCTAGAGCCCGGCGGGAGGGGGGCCCTAAAGGGTGAGGGGGACCTAAGGACCGTATAGAGCCAGGAAAACGAGTATGTTTTCCTGGCACTATAGTGGTCCTTTAAGGATACAATTATTCCAAATACTGAAGGTAATCGACAGTTCTGGTTCAAGATCTATGCTACCGTCACATTATGCTCCAAAAAACGGCGTGTGTTTCTGCATTTCCCATGATCTGAAGTGCTCCCCATTGTAGATTTGAAAAGATTTGGTGTGCTAGGACAATAAGCTTAATGCAGTCACGGAATCCAAAACCAAAACAAATAAAAAATCAGAGCTCTGTGGTATTTAACTAAGAGTGGTTTGACACTTTTCAATCACTATTTCTTCACCAACCTACACAGAAACTTCAGGCTATATTTAATTAATTGTTTTTTTCAAACACTTTTCATTTTCATAGGGAATTTCACATCAAACTGTTATGAAGCCACTGCCCCCGAGTACAGTTTATATCCATGTCTAGATCAAGTATAGATATGTCAGTTTCAGTTTTCAAATGTCTAATTTTTATCAAATTATTTACTAAGTTCATGTAATGTTTTCGTCAAAATCGCAACCCCAAATGCACTTTTCCTCACTATAGTATCCCCACCCATTACAAAAGAAGAGATATTGGGCCTGTATAGTCTTTCCACTTGGTCATTTAATTATGAAGTTCTGCTTTATTTAGTTATAATGTTTTTTTTTCCCATACAGGTGAGTTTTTATATTTCACAGATCTTGCGTCTCCTAACCTTTAAAGGCTTTGTGTATTCTGTATTTGACATGCCTCTGTACAGCTTGCTTCCCAGAGAAACTGTTTGGTGAAGTGGCACTATCTGTGTGTCACCATACTTCACCTTACTAGACTAGCTAACTCTAGCAACAGCTAACATTAACCCTGGCTAACCCTAATGTTACCAAACCAAGAAAAACGTAGCTATCCTGAAACCAAGTTAACCATAACTAACCCTAATAATAACCATCCCTAACTCTCTTTAATCTTAACTATCCTAATGTAACGAACCCTTACAGTTCTCTGTTTAGTAAATTGGTCCACAGGCCCAGTGATCATCTTGAGAGCCAATCACAGTGATTACAAGCCTGATCTGTCAGTCAAAGCATGCAACTGATGTGACTTACTCGCATGGCCATTAAACAACTTGGGTTACAATCAAAGAATAGTTTTGTACTGCCACATATTTTCTATTCTATCTATCATCAGTATACCTTTTCTACTGTATTCATTAAACTTTGTGGAGTCAAATAAATAGGTAAACTTTACCAAAAGTAAGTGAGCAGACCTTTCTGAAATTATAATTCGTTTTTTTTTTCTTTTTCTAAATGTACAGCAGTAGTAACTAAATATTTAGGTACTTTTCATTTCGTGTATGAAAAGCAGGTCCAAGCAAAGAACAGAAACAAACAAAAAAACAAACAAACAAATAAAACTAATTTGTAAAAAAAATAAAAAATAAAAAAAATGATTACTTCTATGAGATTAGAAAAATGAATCAACACATGTTATTGTTTTAGAAAGGTAAAATAATCCCAATTGTAAAATCCCTTTTTTAGACTACAACCTGTTTTTGTTTTTTAGAAAATACACTGTTACTTGTCATGCAATTTACTGAAAATTACATTTTTCATTTTGGGCAGTATATTTTGTATATAAAAGAAGTCAACTATTAAGCAAATTGTCTATTTTTGATGCAGCAAAGCCTGCTGAAAATAAACACAAACAATATATAATTTGTTGGGAATAGTTTTTTGCTGACTATACCAAAACGTGGTAAAACCTCTCCTGCACTGGGCCAAGGCAAGGGAATACGGTAATGCCTGACAGAGGAAAGCCGGATTTTATCCATGGTCCAGTAGGGATTAAAACATTTAAAGGTAAGATGTGAGTGTAATGGGGCATGACAAACACACGCCCTTCAGATCTTTTTATTACATGGCTATTTGTTTCACTGCCTAGTGTGTTTTGTGGATTTTTGATGTTACAACTTGAATAATAAACTAATAGTTGACTGTTGCCAACCGGCCATAATCAGCGAGGTCAGGACTGCCATATCCACCATGTGTTCCTGGACCCAGATCATTTATACATATTGACAGTCAGCATATGAAAAGTGTTGCCCTGTGGTATGTAGAATTCAGAAGTTTCTGTATGAAATCAAGTAATTAGTCAATAATGAATCCTGCAGGACATACACTAGACATTCTGCAGGGCAGCATTATTAATGTTTTTCCATTAGCATGAAGAAATTATACATGTTTTGGAAAACATGGTGGATATGGAAACCCTAACCAATGTACAAAAATATATACTCAAATTGGAGGCGGTTGGAAATCACATTTTTTAATTTTTTTGTAAATCTTTATTTTGGTTGTGCAAATGATTCCATTTAAGCTTAGCATGCCACAATAGCACAAACAAACACAGTAATACAAACAATAGTAAACAATTATATGGCGTTCATAGAAACTGCACAATTTAATATTAATAACGAGCAGGAACAGAGTAGTTCGACATGTCTAGGCTAGAAAACACATATATGTTAAAACAGATAGGCTGGCTAGATATGGGGATTAGAGCATAGTAAAATGTCACTAGTCATATTAGTGTTTCAGGAGTAAGGAGCCACTGGGGTTGAGACTACTGGCACGGTTCTGCATTGTGAAATAAACTAACTGTAGGTAAAACAAAAAAAGTTAAATAAAACCATTGCTCATATTAGGGAGAAGGGGCTTAGAAATGCTGTATGGTGGCAACTGGAGTTAAGGAGACTCCGATTTGGGGAAGGCAATATGCCTCTGGGAATAAGTCCAGCATCAGTCAATGCCCAAGGTTGGGAATGCTGGATGGTTGCCGTAAGGTCTAGCAAGGCGGGAGCGTGGTGTAGAGCCCCTCTTGCCCCAGGCCTTGATGAAGACAAACATCAGGGAACCACGGACTCAAGTGCTCGCATTGGAGTTCAAGTCCATCCCTATAGGAGAATTGTGGAAGCTCCTGGTGTTCTGTCACCCCCTGCGGCGATGGGTCGTCCGTCTGGGTGGTTGTTGCACAGGGACTATGTCCCTAACAGCCCTCAGCCTGGGCAGGCCAGTGCTGGGAAACACATGAGATTGATGAGATGCTTTGCCAGGAGGAGGCCCTCTCACCTCTGCTCCACTGTCACCTGTTTCTTTCTCCAGACTCTGAAGTGATGCTGCCACAATGTGGGCCTCAGGTTTTGCCCAGAAGCATGCAAAGTGATTTTCCAGTCGCTCCATTATGTGTTCAGATCCAGTCGAAGTCAGCTCATGCTTATGTGGTGTGAGAGTGTTAGCCATCTTGGGGACTAACAGGATTAGTTGCCTAACATCTGCCGCGGTAAGCAAAGCATCCCAGTGGGGACCGGGATAACCCCCGCCGGTCCAGAGGGGGTAACAGGGCACTATAGGTTACTGTGAGAGAGTGATGCGTCGTGGGACAGGAGATCGGACGTTTCTCCTGCCCAGTGTGCACACTAGGCCTCGGTAGCTCCGGTACATCTGGAGACCGGACCAAAGCTTCCAGGCTGGCTTTAATAGCAGGTAAGTCGCTGCCGGATTCAGTTGTGAGTGTCGGGTGTCGCAGGATTCCACTAAAATTGAGAGTTCTGCAAGGAGCTCCTGTTAGTCCCGCCCCCGGGAAATCACATTTTATTACTCCTATTTTAGGAGACAGGCTTTGCAGGCTAAAGTTTTTACAGACTGACAGTTGAATTACAGAAAATGCAATGTACCATTGGGGTTATGCATGAATGCGAACATATTTAGAGTTATTCAGTAAAGTGAGAATTCATAGTGAATTTCCTATATTAGGCCAAACTAGAAGCATTGCTGACTTAGTAAATTTTTCCAGTTTGGCTATTTTTGACCTTGAAATGGAACTTCACTTTGAATTTTTACTTTAGTGTATAACCCTGATGGACACCCATGAAACTATTTATAAAAATACAATTGCATTTATACACCCCATATACTATTAAAAACAAGATCACCAGAAATTTAACCATAAAGTATAAAAGTAGGCATAGAATCTATGTGTTTGGTTACGAATGTTTAGACAATGTTTCCTGTGCTTACCTTTTGTCTTCTCTTCTCTTTCCTCTTGTCTTCAGTGGCCTGTAACATCTTCTCTTTCCATAAGTTGAAGAAATAAGAGGGATCGGTGTAGAATCTGAGCCCGTCTTTCTTGTCGTCCCTACAGAAGGGAAAATACACAAATCAATGCGAAGAAATTTGCAGTAGTAATTATGTAGCTCATCAACTGAGATCTATCAAGCTGATCCCTAAGCAATAACTACTGACAAAAACCTGATATTTTTCTTCTAGAAGTTGTGTAAACAAAAAAAGGAAGCCCGTCTGTAGTGCCCTCATTGTTTCTTGAGAACATCTCCAGTGGCTGAGGATTGTGGGAACTTGGAGCACTACAACTTGTTCAGTCCTGATTTCAAAAAGGAACGTGATAGAAGGCATCTCGTCTTGAAGAAAACAACCATAAACCTGAAAACAAATCAATGCAACTTTCATACTTTGGATTAAAGGGTTACTCCACGCACCATGACCAATTGAGGGATTTGAAGTGGCCATGGTGCCTAGAATCTATATAGGCAGCATTTTGCATTGAAATGTTGCAGATACAGAGATTACTACCTGTCTTGCCAGAGATCAATCTTCCCCTCTAGCAGCATCATAGGGCTGTCTTGAGCCAGCCCAGAATTCGGTGCAACTTTCTTTGGCAGACAGGAAAAAGCTGATTCTCTAAGCAAATTAATGTCAACCACCAGGACTTCCAGCATTTGCAGCTCTGCAGAAGCCTGAAGCACGTCAGTGGACCACCAGGAAGGATCAGATAAGGTGGCATGACCATTGCTAAACAGTTTACCCAATTACAAGAAAGCCAGGTAAGGATACTCCTGGCATCACAAACACGACAGTGCTCTGTAGGGAGAATATATCACTTCAACATGATATATTCTCCCTTTTACTAAAACAGTTACATTATATTTAACTAATAAAAGTTAATTATTCAAGTTTTACAGTTTTGAACATAATGCCAGTTTTCATCAATTGTATATTACATACAGTATAAGTACTACGGAAACTACTTTTTCTGTTTAAAAGTTATGAAAAGCAGAGTACTTGCTGGGAATTGGGCAAAGAACATGTAAGGTGGCAGATATAATATTCCGTCACAGAATCTGTTATTTGTCATATTATCAGAACACAATAAAGGGTGTCTCACTTATTACTGTACACCTGGGCCAACAACTTCATTGTAGGTAAATGAAACATGTCTGGCCCTGGAGTAAACCTTTTAGCCACACGGGTTTATATATTATTTAAAATGTTGATATTGAGCTGTGAATGCTGACCAAGATTGTTTCTTGCCCCTGCACATTGACACTAGAACACATTTTTGGCCTCTGGAGGTGATGCTAGTGGTCCAATCATAAAGAAACAGCTGGCATTGCTACTAGGTGTAAATGTCCCAGCTGCTACTTGTAGCAGAGGAAGAAAAAAAGTGGAAAATGGTTACCACATACATTCGGGGACCATTACTGTGTTCCTGTAAGCACTGATCCTATCATGTTACTGCTGTTTGCTTATCTAAAACCCCCATGATGCTCTGCCAAAGCCCCACCACCAATATATAATATGTAATGTGCAATGAGATCCAAGTATTTTCTTTTTTCTAAATATTAATTTTAGAGACAATTATTTAGAACTATCTCACAAATTTTTTTTTCAAATACTAGAAGTGACGAACATATCGACTGACCCAACATAAATCCATCAAATATTGAAGTAACATTTCAAGCATTATAACCACTACAGTGGTCTGTACCGATTGTGGAGCCAGGAGTGTCCATAAAAGGCAACAATATTAGGACCAATTAGGACCGGTTACTATTTTGGTCTGTCAAATTCTCTTTGACCTAGAGGGCCATTGTGGATGGAAACTCCTGGTTACGTGACAATGGAAAAAGTGGTAAATACAAATAGAATTGGGGGCACACCTAGAAATGGAAAAGGTGGTGACTGAAAAGCATCGTGCCCAACCCTGAATGTTAGATTGTTCCATATTCACAGGGTAGAGCCTACAAAAGGGTGGCTATAAGCCAAGCAATAGAAACTAGAAAGGACATTACAAGGAAGATAGGAGGATAATAAATCCAATTGATCTTCGTCAACATTTAGGCATAGTTTCTCCAACAGAGTCAATGTGCAATGCAAGACTCTTATCTGCTAGCAACTCATGTCACAAATGGCCAGTCCACCAGCAGACTTATGTTGCACTAGAACATGTTTTTTTCACATACACCTAGTAAATGCTGATAGGAAGGAGTAAAATAATCCAGAGAAAATCTGGGCAGGGGGAACTTGGAATAGGTACAGTAACCATAGTAAGTTTCATTCTGAGGCTTGTATAAGCCAAGTAAGGTACATCAAAGACCATTTCACCACATAAGGTCAAGTCAGCTGGAAAGAAAGGAGGAACCCCTACCCAACCTCATAGTGTTTTAAGATATTGTTCTTGGCATGATAAGAGATCCATTACCCTATATGGCTAGTTGCCATGCTCACAGAATGAATGTTTGGTTTATAAGAAGGAGTAACATGCTCTAAAACTCAAAATATATGCTCAATGACCTATTAACAAAGGTCGTTGATACTCAACCCAATTTTGTTCATTTTGCATCTCTAACCTTTTTCCTAATTAATGATAAAACATCTATGCAGTCTTTATCTACCTCCCACGATGTGAGTAGGGGACCTCTGTCTGAAATAGTTTCTCCAAAATCTTTCAGCACATCAGTGCCATTTATCAAGAGACTTCAGTCTGAAAGTATTTATAGTGGAGACTCTGTGGTCATCACTATGGCGCATGGACAGACCAGAAACAGAAACATAGTACTTGTCAAACAAAATCACGTATTGTTTTTACTGCCTACAGTGTTACTAAAAACTCCTGTGAAATCATTTGTGCAGGGCAAAGGCGCATTAGTTTGGCAATACATCTACTTCTGAAACATGTCTGTCACATTGAATTTAATTTGGGTGGGGTCTCTGGAATATTCTGTTCTTTCACATCATATGAAAGGAGATTCAAACCTGCTGGACAGAAGGCTGTCCCACAACACCAGATGGAGTTATAGGGAACCGTTATCGCCAGAGAGACAAATCAGCCATGTGAAAAAGTCAAGTCAATGAAAGACACAAAGCCAGTAACAGAAAGAGGAGTAGAAGTAAAAAGATTGAGAAAGAAATAGGAGATGAAAAAGAGGGCTAAAACATAGGGACAAATAGAAAAAAAAGACACAGAAACAAGGTGAAGACTGGCCTTTGACTTCTGTCCACTAGGTTCATTGGGTGTCCCCATGCTGTTGATAATACAGGGTATGGTTAATCATACAGAACACTAGTGGCTTACCCTTAGCATTGCAGATGGTAAGGATTAGAATACCCATGAAGTAAACACAGCATTCTGAGGGTTTTGTAGGAATATGTTTTAAAGTAAAAGTGTAAGCCTCCACCCACTTACCTTATCTGTCCGCCGCTCTGCCGACGGCGGGATCGGTCGGACCGCCGCTCCCACGCCTGGAGAGGCTACATGCAGCTTCAGGGCCGCTGGCCGCTATGCAGACGCCCCTTTTAAGGACGCGGAGCATGCGTCCTGGCACCATGAGGCCAGAAAAGCTCTAAACAACAGAGCTCAACGTACACGTACATTTTGGGGGCGTGGTTATGATAATCATATAAAATCCCAGTCTGCCCCTAAAACTGTTGTGGTTCCTAGTGTGCCTTGTGTCTCTAGTGTCCCCTCAGCGTGTTCCTGTATCCTTTTGATAGTTCTTTGGTTTTGACCCGGCTTGCTCTTGACTATTCTGATTTCTGGTTTCCCTGACTCGGCTTCGTTCCTCGCTATTGTGAATTTCTGGCTTCCCTTGACCTTGGCTTGTTTCTGGCATTTCTTGTAGTTTCTATTTTATCTGGCCATTTTAAGGATCGGCTTAGCGGCTTTCTTTCTGTCTCTAATTATACTGGTGGTTTTCACTCTGCGTATTGGGTAATACCGTTACAAAAAGATGGTAAAATGCGCCAAATTCACCTGGTCTCCAGTGGGGAAAATAATGCAAAACTGCCCTGGCAATCGAAGGGTTAATGCTAGTGGTTACAGAGAAAGTATGGAATAGCAAAAGTACAAATATTTTGTAATGACAAGAGATGGAACCTGCTGATATCATATTTACTGAAAGTACATTAAAGCAAATTGACAATTATAACACACTCATACATTTTGCATGCAATAGCCTTTGAAATAATGAATATTTATATGACTGTCTGTATTGATACTATTTATATCACTTGATTTTCCGTTACGCGTCTGTACATGCACTAATGAGCCCTTTAAAAATACTGAGTTTTCTGTAAATATACTTTAACCTTTCCAGTGTAATTGTCTTTTTGTGTAAGGGAAATAAATTCTTATTTCGATATTGGGAAAAGTACCCAAAGCAGGTGGATGAACAATAGTGTGCCCATTAAAGCCCTTGTCATGTAGATTATATGCAGACACCCCCCCCCCCCCGTTACTTCATTAGTTAGTGGTAATAATGCAAAGCTTAAAGGACCACTCTAGGCACCCAGACCACTTCAGCTTAATGACGTGGTCTGGGTGCCAGGTCCAGCTAGGTTTAACCCATTTTTTCATAAACATAGCAAACTGCTATGTTTATGAATGGGTTGAGCCTTCCCCTATTTCCTCTAGTGGCTGTCTCATTGACAGCCACTAGAGGCGCTTGCGTGCTTCTCACTGTGATTTTCACATTGAGAGCACGCTAGCGTCCATAGGAAAGCATTCTGAATGCTTTCTTATGTGACCGGCAGAATGCGCGCGCAGCTCTTGCCGCGTGTGCGCATTCAGCCCAGGAGGAGGAACGGAGGAGGATCGGAGGAGGAGAGCTCTCCGCCCAGCGCTGGAAAAAGTTAACTTTTAACCCCTTTCCCCCTTCCAGAGCCGGGTGGGAGGGGGACCCGGAGGGTGGGGGCACCCTCAGGGCACTATAGTGCCAGGAAAACGAGTATGTTTTCCTGGCACTATAGTCGTCCTTTAAGAGCAGTGGTAAGAGTACGTTTGACTTATCAGGGCATGTTAGAATTATCTTCATATCTGCATTAGCTTGACCTAAACTTTAGATGTTCTGCAAATAAAGAAAACCTAGTTAAACAAATACAGACTAAACATGTATTCATGTCTTTACTAAAAAATACTGATCCAACATTGAAAGTCTTTCTAGGTAAGGTTATTACAGTGGTTTAGAGAATCAGGTCTATTAAAGAGGACAGTTCATTTACTTCTAATACCGTAAGCTAATGATTGAAAGAGACGGATGCAAACTTTGAAAGCTAGGTGATCATAGAGTATCCATCTGATATGTTCTACTAAGAACATGTCAATGCATTTCCAAAAAACAAAACAAAACATATATTTATATATATAGTTAAAGCATATTTACAAAATATCTTGGACCTTATTTAACAACACCAAAGGCCTGTACCTCCTAAAACGTCCCCCACTGGCCTATTCATTAATATAGGAAATGATCTGCTGATAGAAGAGGAACCCACAGACCTACAGATAAGGAAGATAACATCCCATCCAACAAAGTGGAAATTAAAGCTTTACTGTATGATATCCTTTCAAACCTAACAGGTGCACATTGTATTAATGGAGGAAAAAGTAGGGACCATATACATTGCTCAGTTCACAATGAACTCCGTTCTCAATACATAACACAATATTACTCTGAGCTGTCTGCCCACATGGTGTGATCAGAAGATAGGAACATGGTGCATAACATGAGAGTTAAAGTAGTGTCCAAAGATGTCTTACAAGAAGAACTAGAACACTTCACTCTTGTCACCTAAATATGTCAAACCTGTCACATTGGATGTCTGTTTTTGGTTGGCTAAAGCACATATGGCTCCATAAAGGTTCCATTGGACATTCTACATTGCTTCAAAATGGATTCTGACATGGCTGTTACCCTGAGGGCCACGAGGTGTTCACCCATGCTTTCCCATGAAGGATTACAATTATCCTTCTTAAGGATAATTACCTGGCACACAGTTTTTTTGGAGTTAATCGTTTTACCCTATTATGAAGCTTCTCATTGAAAAAGAAATTCTGACAAGGATGCCAGGAAAGATCCGACTTACTCAGATATCTGTAGCTTTTATTTTAATTTGGTCTCTGTTAGTGTCTGCTGAGATGAAGTGTGCAACACTAAAGGAATATTGTGATCATTACTCCTTTTGTTGCACACACGATCCCTCCATTGGCAGTGGATTCACCAGCTTGTTTCATTCCCTTTTGCACTGCTCAACAATTCTTGTATTATTTGGATTTTCTCTGCTAATCTATCAAAATTTAAGCTGACCTCTTTCAGACTTTACTACATATTATGATTTTAGTTGTAATCTAAAAACTGTAGGTGTTCTATTCTGTAATATTTTTGTGACTTTGGTTAGTTCTGAGCTGAAACATTAATATTGTGAAGATGACAATTTAATGCATGAAGGGAACAAACATTACTTGAGGACCACAGAAAAATTTATTCATTGAGTCTAGTAAGGATGAAAAGCAAACCTTGCTAAATAATTTGTCCTCCAGACATTTAACATACAAATTAGGAAAATCCAATGCCACTGTTACCGTTTCAAATGTAGTAATCCAGCTAAACTAAGTCCATGAGCTAAGCATACATTATTCTTTGAGCAGTGATGGCCCTCCACTATATGTATGGAAGCACACTTCACAAACATCAAGGTTACCAAGCTTACCATGGTTACCATGATCTCTAGGAGAAAACCACTGCTCTAGTAATAGAGTTACATCTCAAGGTTGCCAAGAAACTACCTACAGATGGGCTACTGGTCAAATTTACTAAATGCACTGTAGACCAGTCAGAGAAAAGTTGTCCTTTTTGGGACAATTAAAACGTTGTGTTCCAATAAGTGAGGTAACACAAGATGCTATACCATACTTTCACATCCTCTATCTAAGGAAGACAGTGGCAAAATACATGAAAATATATCGCTTATATGTGAGGTGTATGTAAAACATTAAATTATCTTTTAATTATTTATTAAAACTTACATCACATCACATTTTAAGACAAAGTAATACAATATTTTGTTGATGACTGTTGTATTTGCTCTTGTGGTCATGGTGGTGTTGATGGTGATGTGGGTGTCAGATGGATGCTGTATCTGATGTGCGTAAGAGGTTAGTTGTGTAAGTACTGTGGGTGCCATGATTGTTGCATGACACATGGGTCTCATTCTGACATTGTATGTGATAAGGATTTCAACTGGATGCTGAATGTAAGTGTTGTATGTGAGAAGGTTGTCAATGTGGGTGTTGCGGGTGTTATTGTTTTTTTCTGGGAAGTGTATGTGTCATGACTGTATTATGCATCTGTGCTTGTTGATGTAGCTTACATGGGTGCCCTTTGCAATGGCGGTGAGAAATGGAGGTTGTATGTTATGTCATTATAATGTATGCTGTATGAAATATAGTTGCAGTATGGGTAAACGTTGAATTAAACTATTGCAAGTGATGTCTTGCTCCAAAATTGGGAAGTTGTCTCCTAAAAACAGAATGTATCCATTCCTGCTGTATGTAGTAACTATGATGTAAGGTTTAAAACTGATTGCCTCGATACATATAGTTACCATGGGAGTGCCATTTATAATAAGTGGATTTGGAACCAATTGTTGGTAGAGGAACATACATAAATATTAACAGTGTCATGTATTTATCTAAAATATGTCAACCTAAAATTCACATTTTTGTATCTAGGTCAAATGGTGCAGGTGATGCAAACATCATAGCTGACTGAAAGCAAATAATTACAGCCACAACCAGAATATGATGTCATGTACAACGCTACGGAATTTGTTGGCGCTATATAAATAATATCATAATAATAATAATAATAATAATGTAGCCCAGGTACTTGGAACAAATCCTGGTATATAAAAAGTTTTCTATTCAAAAACAAATGATACTGAAGGTCAGAGCAATACCTGTAAGGTGTCAGAATGTTGAGTGGTGGAGGTTTGTCACATCGCTGGTAAATTTCCATGACAGGATTAGGAATGGAATTCCGAGACACCACCTGCTGATTCTGCACCGTGGAGCTTTTAAATGCTTTCCGCATGTTAATGTCTTGCAAGGAGACTGTAACCAAATAAATACAGGTAGATGTTTTATAGAGACAATTAGATAACAAAAGATGAGTGACTTAACCTGCAGTACTCTAACTGCTGTTGGACTACCACTTCCATCCCATTATTTTCTATCAACCAAAAATGAATATGAAAATATGGGATTGCAGTTTACCTGCAATTAGATGGGCCGACGGTTACACTGCATATTTAACTTTTTTTTTTATAATTGAAGTTTATTGTTTCACATCCAGTTAATACATCTGCAATACTTTACATTAACATTGCCACATAATTAAATATACAAGGTCGACCGTTACAAATACAAGTATAAGGCTAAACATCTTGTCGTACATTATTCCATACATTTCCCCCCCGCTGCATTAGCGTACAATAAATGACAGGCAATTACATCACTTTCTAGATTTATGCAGTAAAGGTTAGGGTGGCGGATACACTCGGCAGTTAGGCGTGAGGCCCTCCTTATGCTCTCCTCTATGGGGGGTGAATGGCTAGAAGGGCATGTGATATATATTGAGTAGCATGAGTGTTATTTTGGCAGATGAACTCAAATGATACTAGTTCGTGGTAAATACAATCAAATACAATTCAAACAGAAAGAATAATAAACATACATAAACATTAACGTTCAGATATCCAAACGAGAGCATGCTGGTAATGACTTGTATGAGATAGTGATATTGCGTGGGGTAGTGCGGTCTTGGAGTTGAGTCGTAGAAACGAGCATTGGAACTTGTGTACCCATGAGTTTAGGTTGCAGCTTGCAATTGGAACCCCTGCAGGCTCTTCCCTTTCCCTTGGTGCCCCTGAAGTGCCGTTCTGGTATGTGGATCCTATGTTTCTTTGTTTGTTTTTTACCGTAGTTTAGGTTGGTGGGGTCAAGCTAGCCCTGGGCTCACTTGTCCTGGGGGGTGAAGGGTACAGGGCCTCCCATGGTTCCCAGATTTGTCTTGTTTTAGTATTAGCGATTAGTGAGAGAATGGCCATATGCTCATATGCGTAGTTAAGTTTTATCTTATCTATCAACATTGTTTCTGTAAGACATAAGTCAGATTTCCAATTAAGAGCTATAATAGCTCTAGCCGGCAGAGCGATGTGTGCCACCAAGGCCCTCCCATGGAACGTCACGCCGGGTGTGAACTCTAGCCAGAGATATACCACACGTTCTAATGGAACTTTTAGGTGGAGTGCCTCCACCAGTTTTGCCACTGTGCCCCACAGTGGTTTAATTACCTACAGTCCCAACAAACATGTAACATGGTGCCCCTTTCTAAGCCACATCTCCATGTTGGCATTATTATTTTGTATTTGTGACTGAGCTTATTCCGGTGTGAGATACCAACGATATATGCGTTTACAATGAGCTTCTATATGTGAGTAGCATCTAATAATGCCCTGCAACGCATTTAATCTCTTGATTGACCTCTCCTGTGGGACTACTTTCCCTGTTTCTTTTTCCCATTGTGACATAAGGGCCATGGGGGTCCCAGAGAGGAGTTTAGGTTTAACCGGTGTTGTCCAGCACAAGGCTAGTAAGAATTGTAGGTCTCTTTCGGCAGGGGTGGCATCATTCGCTGCATAGCCTACATGTTCTAGTAGTACGCTCTTGAGTTGTAGCTGTAAAAAGGTAAATTTTGATGGTAATTGGTATGTATCCTGCAGTGTCGGGAACGGGATCAGTGTACCCCCCGATATCAGTTGGGATATCTGTTTTACTCCCTGATTCTCCCATTGGCGTATAGTTATCCACGGGGAGACACCCTCAGCGCAGCCATTGGTGCCAGCCTGTGGCATTTGGCTGGTGAGGGCCTCATGTTGTGTAGTGCGTTCCACAACATGACGCTGCTGTGGTTGGGTGTGGGGGGGGGTGGGACGTTTGCCTCAGGAGTGGAGGAGTCCACATGTGCGACAACAGTGAAACCCCTGGCATTTGCTGCCTCTCCATATCCACCCATCTCAACAATCCACAGGGTGCGTGGAGGCTAATGGCCTGAGCCAGAAGAGCTGCTCTACTATATGCCCACACCTGAGGGACACCCATGCCTCCTTCTGTGAGAGGCCTCTGCAACACCTCCCTCGCTACTCTAGCTCTACCTTTATACCAGATAACGTCTGTGAATAGTCTCTGCGCCTTGTCGCAGTAGCTCTTAGGTATCTGGATAGAAAGCATCCTGAAAATCTATAACAGTTTGTGCATAGTTAACTTTTAAGACTATTTTAAGACTTCATTGCTTGAGTGACCAAGGGGAACTTGGCTAGTTGTCAAACAATACTAAATTGGTTTGACTACTAAGTGTGGAATGGTGCCTGGTACCATACCCACTGAGGAGAGGTGGAGTGGTTATGGTGCTTGAAATACTCCATGAATCCTGCACCTATTTCACTGATTACATTTGATCTTTATAGTGGTGTGTGAATACCTGACACTGTTTATGGACTCTTACAGAAACAATTGACTAAAAAGCTTGCAATCTAACTAAAGCTATCAAAGCTTAGTCTAGTATAAATGGTAATTTAATGATTTCTAATAGCAGGCTGTCAAATGAAAAAGAGACACTGCTCCATTATTTTATGTCATTTTATTGCAGCCATATGCGATATGTCAGGAGTTTATTAATATTCACATGAATTATTTCCTAATGAACACATGGCTTGATTAATGAATTAATAACAAGCTAAGAAAATGTTTAGCATTTCGGAAACAAACGATCTTTCCAAGTAGGTCAGCTGGTTCTGAGTACAGTGTCGGAGGAGCTCAGAAGTGCCTTAATTAATTGAATTTCATATTTGCCAATTACTGAAAGTGTTTTGTAGATATTCAGAAAAGGGTTTGCATTCTATTTAGCAGACATCTGAAATATCTCTCATGGGGATTTGTTCTGAAAAGCAGTGATAAGTCAGCCAAAACTACGATGAGCTGTGATAATAATCAACACTTATTTTGTCTAAAACATATTCTTTAAAACGTGATGAAGCATATACAGATCAGTTTACTGGAGTTCACTCTTTGAAAAATCATCATTGCAATAAAGTTACACAAGAATGGTATTATAACTGTGTGTATCTTATCTACTAAATCGTGGAAAAAGAGCTCTCCAAGCAAGTGGCAAAATAGATGGACAAAGTCACTCAAGCATGGAAAAACAAACACATTTTAACTGTAAATCATACACTGGTTGTAGGCAGACAAAGGACACTGCGAGTCCACTAAATCATTTGCATAACAGCTGTCAGACCTTCATTAAAGTGAAAAATATTAAACAAAGTTAAAACTTGTAGAGAGAGATGTGATAACAAAATAGCTAAATTTCTATAACGGTACCAAGCTCTTTTTTCTCAGGATCAGCTTACTCTTGCCAGCTGTTGTTCAGGCATTTGAATAAATGATTCTGTTTAGATGCAAACTAGGTGAGGGAATCAATTAGGGTGGTGACAATACATGTGTGTATTTTGGAATTTCCTCTCTTAACTGATTTTGTTCATAAGTCCCATCTTTAGGACAACAATTCTTTGACTTGTATCAACATACTAATGATCAGTTCCTCTGCTGACTATGATATTAGGGTATACCATCAACCTATCATGGATTCAGTAGAACAGTCCCAAGTTTGAGATCCTGTTCCAACGGCTCGGGTTTATCCTCTGATGTTCCTGCTCAGGGAACTCTAGGGAATTCCCCTAATACTCAATGCATTGAGGGTGTGTGACAATACTTAAATTGCTTTACAAGTGTTCTGAAAATGTGCAGCCCTCCGTGGGGCAGGCAAAGGGGGTTATCAGTGAACCAGGCATGAATTCACACCATGCTGACCTGGCCCTTTCTTAGAATGGACTCGCCTCCTGTCTGTACCCACAGCATCACAGATATAACCTTCTGATGGCCCACCCACCCTGAACCAGACTTCATACCTCTGAATGTTGGAGGGTCATTTTTAAAGGCAGTATGGAAGGTGGTAAGAGCAAAAATCATAGGCAGATGATTTTTACGCACGCAGCACTCGATGATCCTGTTCACTGGACAAATGTCAAAATTATCACTTTATTTGGAGTTATTGCTATTTTTGTATTGCTATTTTTGGTCTGTAAGAAAAAAAGTTTCATTTGTATCTTTATAAACATGTACTGCTGGACTTCGAGATAATCAGGGCCTGTTATTCTTCCTAGTTTGGCCCTGCAGCCACCAGTATATCAAGTGCATCTCGATGGAAGAAAGAGTAAGTGGAGATATTGAACTCACATTTACTTGTACCTATATTGGAGCTCCTGCCCTTTTAATCAATTGTCTAATCTGCTTATTGCCAAAATCAGAACAGAAGATCTTTAAATTACCTTCTTCCACGGTAGAATCCAGCTGCGTGACTTTAATGACCAGCAAATCCACCCTCTCTTGCAGGGAGTTCATCCTCATATAGAAACTATTGGCTTCATTAAACAGCTCTCCAAATATGTCCTCTGCATGGCGACCTGAAGCAGATGGATAAACATCACTAATGTATTAAAGAAATGAATACTGTTTTCTTGGTTTTTCGCCCAAGGGTACCCACAGGGTCCCCCCTATCATTTTGGGATAGAAGGGGTGCAATTCTGTAGTTTATTTCACCACATGAAGCTTGGAGCTACAGGCTCATGCGACTGCTTGCTTCAGTGTTCAGGCTCCGCCCCCTGGATTGTATTTTTAATTTGGTCTACAATTGTTTTTCATTCACAATTACAAAACATTCTTTGAACATTGACTACAATCGTCTTTTGTGGTCTATCTGGCTATTTGCTATTGTTGGAAGTAGCAGTTGTATTTAAAATGAATAAGAACACCACACTTAAAATACCCATAGACATTTTGTTAGCACTTTGGGTGAAAAACAGTGATTTAGACAGTTGTCTTGTACACCATGGCAAGAGGTGTTCCTCATCCTTTTGACTGCATATTGACTTTTCTTGCTAGATTACCCCTTTGATAATGTGTCTTAGATTTGGGCCTACTGACAGAACTTTACTTCTCAGTATGTACTCTCCCTCCAGTGTTAATTTCCTGGTTAGTGTAAACCTCCCAACTGCCCCGATTTCGGCAGGACAGTCCTGATTTCCAGGTCCTGTCCACTCCAGCTATCTCGACTTCAGTTCCATTTTTGGAGACACCAGGGAACTGTCCCAAACAAGAATAGTGTGAGAGCGTCATTAGATATACTCATGCTATGCTTATGGTACTAGGACCCTGCAGAGAGGACTGAAAGAATGCTCCCTGCAAGGCCTGTCCTCAGTGGGATGACCTTAGATCACAGACAGGCAGCCTGGCGTGCAGTAATGCCAGGCCGACCGATCAGTAAAATGGATGGACCGGCCCCATTACTGGGTGGGTCTGACACTTTTAGGAACCAGTGATGCAATTGCTTTTGAGTTAGGAAGTATGTTAGTAGTGATGCTATAAGGGTTGCATTTTTTTGCATACTAAACTGCTACATGTATACTGTGATAGCTATAAAATATTACAGATTATTGATTGAGCAAAGAATCACAAATTTTAGCCCAAAAAACTCAAATTGGAAAATGTATCTAGCACAGCTATTTACAAGTTCAGCTATTGTGACTGACAATTTCACTTCCCCGGTCAATCCTCCAATTATGTTTTAGGGGGACTTTAATCACAGTATGGTTTAGATATGTTAATAACCTCAAATTAAAATCAAAATGGTACTTTATCATCTTTATCCTCACTAATTGTTTCATCACATATTCAAAGTAGTGCAACAAAGAGCCAAATTGGTCTTATCTAAAAGATATGTGCTTGATGTTTTGTTCTACGTTCTACTTTATTGTGAGAAATAATACCACAGAATGCAAAAATGTATAAAATGACATTAAATGTACTCACTCAGACTTCCCAGCTGTTTGATTATAGCGGCCAGGGTACTGTTGGTGACACATTCAAGCTCACTGGTGACTGCATCCGGCACAATTCCTCGGCACAAGTGCCGTGGCTCAATGTTCCTCTTAACCAAAGGCATGTTCTCTGATGGGCCAAGCTGTAAGAAATATCAAAGAGAGGCTGTGAAACAGGATTAATTGGATGGACTAATACTAATCTTTCTCTTGAAGATGACAGTTACCGATGTTGTTTGAGACATAAAAGTCTAAAATCAGTCAAGACATCCAACAGAACACTCGTACTCCTAACATTTACAGGTCAATGCTCAAATGAAAATGCACATATATAGTCTAGCAGTCACTATTTTGGGGTTTTAATATATTAGTCATTTAAAAGAAAGTGTGAAACAAAAGGACTTATGTTGAATCTCGGAATGCAGGAGATATAAATGGCAAATCATTTTTTCTTTTATTTTGGACTTAAAAAACCATAAAGAGCTCATAAAATGGACATATAATAGGGTCAAGGTGAGGCAGTAAGACTAATGATTCAACTTACTGAAGTCTCTCTTTTGGAATGCCTAAGAACGCTCCACTGTTTCTGTATTGTTTTTATATATTATCCACGAGTATCCACTCCTAGCCATGTACATTCTAGCATGTAGCCCTGCCTTAATGGAGAAAGCCTCCAATTATCCAGAATAACAACAATTGCATTTTGCTTAGGATTTCACTTAAGAAGTTCCCATGTATAGCTACAGACCAGGTCTCCTAGCAACTTCACATTTTATTGTTTTATGAGGAGGAAATTCTTTTCAGTTTCACAAGGAAAATATACAAAAGACAGTTATTTTGAAAAGCAATGGCAAGAAACTAAGAGAACATAATGACGAGAAAAAAACAAACAAAATAAACAACAAAGCAAACAGAAGACAGATCAGAAGAAAACCGAATGAAGTGGGCTGTCATGGAATTATTATGGTAATTAGAGCACAGAGGAATAATAAGATCATTATAGGGTGAAGATTACAGAGACTGAAAGGGTTTTGTGAAAACCAACTAGTCAGGGGTCTCCGAGTTTTTAAAGAACCCATTTATAAAATGTAGGAACAATGGTAATATTCCCAAGATAATTCAGGGCAGGAGTTTGCTGTGAACCTTTTTTTCTCTCTTTGTTAACGGGTGGCACATATCAAAGTTAACAAAACCGTAAAAAAAACTAAATGAAAACATATTCTGTGTTTGCACTCATAGTGCCAAGGCTGCACTTTCATCCTTGTTTTAATGAATACGTTTGGGAAAGTTATTTTTGTCAGAACAGAGGTATAGTTTGCTTTTTAGCCTATGTCATACAGTAACTGCCGCTTACAATGAAAAACTACAAAATAACAGCTAGGGCGACGTGATCACGTTGAGATGCCTCTTGTTTAAAAGAAAATAAACTCAGTGTCATGAGTCACTCTTTAAGCGGGATGTCGGTAGTAATGTGTATGTTGACTTGTAGGCCATTGACTGCGCCGAGCAGTTAATCTAATAACTGTTTAGATAATGAGCAGCTTGATGAAGGAAGAGTTTGGGATCCTTTGTTGGGGTCTTTGCTAATAGAAACCAGCACAGTTTGATGTCTAATAAGCCAACTCTGTTGAAAGAGGATTCAGCAAAGAATAAGGTGAATTAATACGGTGTGATTTTATTTGAATTTTTTTTAGAGTTGGATGCTACAATATCTTGCAAGGACATTTTTAGGAGGTCTTTTCTTGTTATTCAGCAGGTGGTATTGGTTGCTGCCTGCTCATGCTGGGAGTTGTTGTCACACCTGCCATTACTTTTTCAGGTGCAGTATCCCGTGGAAGATTGCAAGTAGACTCTTGGAAGTGCTTCTTAGTCGTATCTGGGGGTGGTTGTGGAGTCATATTTGGGGAGGCTTTATTTAGAGGACAACATGCTCCAATACTCGACAGGCTATTGTATAATTAACAATGTGAAAGAGAAAGGGCCCAGTATGCCTGATATGAATAATGACCGTGGGCTTGGAAGTAGAATTGTTGTTAATATGATTACAGTGAGGGGAAAAAGTATTTGCTCCCCTGCTAATTTTGAAATTTTGCCCACTGACAAAGAAATGATCAGTCTATAATTTTAATGGTAGGTGTATTTTAACAGTGGGACAGAATAACGAAACCAAAAAATGCAGAAAAACGCATGTCAAAAAAGTAATACATTGATTTACATGTCAAGGAAGAAATAAGTATTTGACACCTTCGACTTAGTACTTGGTGGAAAAACCTTTGTTGGTAATCACAGAGGTCAGACGTTTCTTGTAGTTGGCACCAGGTTTGCACACATCTCAGAAAGGATTTTGTCCCACTCCTCTTTGCAGATCATTTCCAAATCATTAAGGTTTCGAGGCTGACGTTTGGCAACTCAAACCTTCAGCTCCCTCCACAGATTTTCTATGGGATTAAGGTCTGGAGACTGGCTAGGCCACAATGTGCTTCTTCTTGAGCCGCTACTTAGTTGCCTTGGCTGTGTGTTATGGGTCATTGTCATGCTGGAATACCCATCCATGGTTTGTTTTTTGTTATTCTGTCTCTCACTGTTCAAATAAACCTACCATTAAAATTATAGACTGATCTATTTTTTGTCAGTGGACAAATTTTAAAAATTAGCAGGGGATCAAATACTCCCCCCCCCCCTTACTGTAGATCCCAGGTATACTTATAGGACACATCTCCTGGCAATTTATACTTTTTTCAGTTTCATGTTGAGCACATATATAGACAATGTGGAAAACTAATGGCAAAAATACCTCAAACAAGATTAGTAAATTAATTAAAGACAAAATGAACACTGTTAGGCAAAAAATGAATCCTGCAGCAAATTCAATGAAGGGGTTGCCATGAGGTAGCGGACAATGTTGTGATTATCGTGGTCAATATGGAAAGAAAATTTATCATCACAGGCTGATGGTTGCGGTTATGCAAAGGGTATTTTTTTAAGATGACAAGTCGCACAAGATATTTTTTAAATGTATCCATGTAAAGAATGGTAGGAGGAAAATTTGAAAAGGTCACAACCTCACCCATTTAAAGATAGCTTGTAACCAGTGGTTACCAATGCCATGGTCAACTAGAGTTTTAAGATTAAGCATAGCACTCTCAATCTCATTTATATTAAGATATGTGTAAACCCCTCTTATATTTCTTACTACAAATTATTATTAAGGAGTATACCCTATTCTTTAGTTTAAAAAATCCTGTTAAATAACATTTTTAAACATAATCCACCAGTGAAAATGAGATGCACCATTAAAAAACAAGAAATGGCACACAAAAATAATCAAAAACTGATTATAGGGGGAAAAAATTACAAGAGTATTTGTAGGCCCCTGTGATTGCTGATTGGCTCTCAACTGCATTATGACTGGCTAGGTGTACATTTAATCAATGACAATGTAGCACTGTTGATACTCCACTGACTCTCTCATAAGTCCTGCTTGTACAGTGCTGCTTTGCGAGTGAATGGGTATCTTACCAGCCAAGTCAATGCCCTGCAAAGGGCTTGCCATGATACAAATGTCAGTTAAAACTTTTGACACAAAGTAGCTGAAATTTAAACTGTGACGGCATGGGCGTAAGACACAATAAAATGTGCTTTTGGGGGATTCAAAAATATTTTAGATGAAAATAGCTACATTTTAAGAAATATCAAACTCAGATTTGTTTCAGTTTGGCTATTATATTGCAAAATCACCTTGGGGCATTAAGCCAATACTAAGAGATCTACACAGGGTGGGGTTAGACAGACAGACAGTCCATCAGCACGCCAGGTCAACAAACCACTTTTTCTGTCGTAACTTTACACTTTTGGATGGTTCCACCTCTTCCTCCACCCTTCCACTGATTCCACATCCATACCACTCATTGTTGAGGGACATGCAAAGTGTTGGGTGTTTTGGAAACAAAGAAGGCAATTACATTGATTGCCTTGTTTGATTTCTGTACGTTAATAAAGTCCAGGCAAAATGTATTGTAAATAATTGCAATTAAATAATGTTATTTTCGGGAAAAAGCCATTATTAACAGATCGTTTTTTCCAGGCTTGCATACTTACCTAGCCTTACTCCTTTCAACCTTATTTATTACTAAGAGAACCAGAAATGTTAATAATAAATGCCACTATTAAAAATGCAATTCTGAAGTGTTGATTAATTTGACCATTGAAAGTGAAGCATAATTATATATTTGTTCAAGTGATTGCTAGAGTCGGATTAAATGTCAAAGGCATTCTAGCTGTGTGACATTTTTTTTTAATTACCGCACACACTGCTTGACATTCGTTATTTCCTGTGAATCTTTACTTCTATAATACACGAACGACAATTACGGATCATCTCACCTCCCTCATCTGGAAATATTGTGTGCATCAATAATCTAACATTTAATCCAAAGAAATTCAGTGTATGTGAGCTAAGCTAAGAATCTGAATGCTTTCTGGTCAAGGAGAATTATTGTGGCACCTTTGCATAAAACATAATTAAAGGGCCACTATAAGCATTATAGCTTATTACAGTGGTTATTTTGCAAAAAAAAAAGGATTTGGGTGCCATCAAAAAATCAAGGATCGACCTCACCTACCCTGCCCGACTGTCAAGCAGAGAGGTTGCATCTTGGCAGAGCTCCGTGAAAACTACTCTGTATTACTCGTTTATTTCTCGTATCTACCAACCTACCACTGGCAGCTACCACTTGAAACTCCTGTGGGCTTTAAAGTAATCAGCTTTGAAGCAACACCGACCACTTTTGACAGATCTCCATCATGGCCTATTCGCAGTGGTGTGTGGGAGACATCCGATCATTCTACCACTTGATTCTAGCATCCACAGTGCCTGCCGGTGTTACTCCCCCCTCACCGGTGAGGGATATACCAACACTTACCCCTGTGTCCTTGTTGATAATTCTACTGGATAGCAGACTGCAAGCTGGCACATTTTGAATCATGGCGGATACCAACCACTTACTCAGCCCCAAAGGTCAGGCATCCCCGACTCTGACAAACCTAGATCAACTGTTTGCTAATTCCACTCTGCCTACCAATCAACTACGGAGGGCCATTCTTGCACTACCAGTGAGATCCGGCCCTGCTGAGGTGAAGAGTTGTGCATCGCCAACAAAGTCGGTTCACTTCCGAGGCGGAGGAGCGTGACGGGCTCTTACACACAAGCGGAGACCCTTCGAAAGTCCCAAAGGAGACCATTCAGAGACCTCGCAGACACCGACTGTGCTGCCAGGGAAAGAGGCCTGTTACCGGACTGGTGGTAGGATTTCCACGGTCACCTCTGACAGTCATAAGATCCTGGGAGCGGCCTGATCATCCCCTGTGGACAGATAAAATAGAAAGGTGAACAGCGCTAAAAATCAGAAAATGTACATACGTTTTGTAGAAATACTGGCCAGCAGAGTAACTTAAAAAAAAAAGAGAAACAAAAATACAAATAATGGTACAGTATGTATGAACGATATAATTCCACAAGAACAAAGGTGTTATATTCACACTCACACTTTGAGGAGCTATATCAGCTCGTTGTTAAGAGCCTGGACGGAATAATCCCCGTCTATGGATTTCTTGAGGTTCAAGACCGTTGGTGAATTTATAGGTGTAAATATTGGTTACATGAAAAACAAAAGTAAAATACACCACATGGTATAGTACGTAAATATAAAATATTGTGAAAAAAAAAGTGGATGATCCTACTTACATATACTAGAGCAACGACCTGCTCTAGTTTGGAGAATTTCAGGTGGAATAATCCCCACCTTGGGATATAGTGGACCCAGGTATAGCAGCAAAGCAGTATTGGATAGGAAGGAGGACAAAAGGAATGACTGGATAGTTTAAAAAATATATATACTTTAATACAATAAGTAAAAAGTGAATAATAAACTATAAAACCAGTCCTGTTTAAAAGTCCAAAATTCTTCCTCACTTAGAAGTGAGAAAGAATTTTGGACTTTTAAACAGGACTGGTTTTATAGTTTATTATTCACTTTTTACTTATTGTATTAAAGTATATATATTTTTTAAACTATCCAGTCATTCCTTTTGTCCTCCTTCCTATCCAATACTGCTTTGCTGCTATACCTGGGTCCACTATATCCCAAGGTGGGGATTATTCCACCTGAAATTCTCCAAACTAGAGCAGGTCGTTGCTCTAGTATATGTAAGTAGGATCATCCACTTTTTTTTTCACAATATTTTATATTTACGTACTATACCATGTGGTGTATTTTACTCTTGTTTTTCATGTAACGAATATTTACACCTATAAATTCACCAACGGTCTTGAACCTCAAGAAATCCATAGACGGGGATTATTCCGTCCAGGCTCTTAACACCGAGCTGATATAGCTCCTCAAAGTGTGAGTGTGAATATAACACCTTTGTTCTTGTGGAATTATATCGTTCATACATACTGTACCATTATTTGTATTTTTGTTTCTCTTTTTTTTAAGTTACTCTGCTGGCCAGTATTTCTACAAAACGTATGTACATTTTCTGATTTTTAGCGCTGTTCACCTTTCTATTTTATCTGTCTATTTATCACAAGGTAGAGGAACACCTTGTTGGTGAACTGCTGCTCACCCCTGAGAAGAGAGCGCTTATTATTCTTTTGCATTTGATCATCCCCTGTGCATCTCCCTACTGGAGCCGTAGGCTCTCTGGCTAATGACTCTACCGCGAGACTTTGCATCACCTACAGCCAACATTGGCTAATCAGGACTCTGGCCATAGGTCTCTGCCACCATATTGCAGTCATTGCACCTTAGCAAGGCCCAAGTCAGTTGATAATCAAAATTCCTACAATGTGTTGGCTAATAGCCTGTATTTATATTCAGCCACAGGCACTATTATAACTAGCATGTGTTAAAGTTCTATTCCTGTTCCACTCTATAACTTAAATATACTGTGCTTTTTGCAATGCATATCATACTGTAGTATTTACATGTCTAGTCTTTCTCATGAGTCAGACACTTCTATTTGTAGTCTATTTCCAGATGGTATAACTACTCATTCATGTGTTACTTTTTTTTTTTCAAAAAAAGTGCTGCTTCTCTTGATTTTTTATTTTATCATATACGTTATCTGTCATGTCATATGTCGTTACTGACTTGTGTATTTGACACTGCACTGCAAAAACAAAGATTGGGGGAAAAAACGAAGATCTCATGGAACACCAAAACCAGCTCATCTGATCTCCTTCAGGTAATGCAGATGTTTCATACGCCATCTATTCATTGTCTAAGGTGATATGACATTGGACAGATAATATAGAAGTAGAAAATTCACATTAGCTGAACAGCTGCTGTGGGGCTTGTCTAAGCTGCCAAGAGAGACCAACTTCTCAAAATATGTTTGACAAAAAATATAAGAAAAACACCCATAGCCTATATCAGGGGTAGGCAACCTTTTAGCAGAACTGTGCCAATATAGGATTTTTAAATTGAGGTGTGTATGCTGCCGTATTCTGCTTGTGTTATTTATACTGTAATTGCTTTGTATCGTTGTATTTGTGCGTATATGAGCTATTATATTGTATATGTTCATGAGTAGATTGTGGTATCGTGTGTGATACATATGAATGTGGGCTGTGTATGAGGGCTGCTTGTGGAATTGTGTGTGTGGATGGATATGTCACATTGTGTGTGTATGTGTGGGGGCTGTTTGGGGTATTGCATGTGAGAGGCTGCATGTGGGGTTGTGTGCATGTATGTGGATTGTTAGTGGTGTTGCGTTTGTGCGGATTGTGTGTATGTTTGTGCGGATTGTGTGTATGTTTGTGTGTGGGCTGTCTGTATTATTTGTATGAGGGGAGGGTCTTTCTGCTTTTCTGTGTATATCTAGCAGTGTGGGTGGCTTCCCTGGGTTCCAGTGGGGACCATGTTGGCCAGGTACAGGTCAAGGACAGGAGCTGCAACAACAACTGCGAGCTGCTCTACTACAGTGTGGACTCCTATTTACAAGTGCTCGGAGGAAGTGATCTGAGATCACTTCCTCTACGTGCTGCAATGCATAAACTGAGGATTGTCCTTCACCACCTCTTTGTATTAGCAGATATCTGAAGTTTTACTGGGACTCCTGATAGGCCAGAGCCTGTTTGGCTCTAGCAGCCTTGAGTGCCGTGCAAAGGCACCTCGAGTGCCGTGCATGGCACTAGTGCCGTAGGTTGCCTACCCCTGGCCTATATCATAGCTTATATCATACCCCCTAAATATACATCTATTTATTTTTCCAGTTAACTCCCAGGAAGTTTATATTATCATTTTTACATAATTGTCTAGGTTGAAAAAAAGGTGTCTAGGTTGATTAAAGTCCATCTAGATGATGGACTTTATTATTACTCACATAAATAAAAACAAATATAGGAAAAGGTAATAAATAGTGACAGGAAAAGCACAAAGCGTTTCACCTTATGGGTAGGCTTTTTCAAGTGCATTGCAAAAAGCCTACCCATTAGGTGAAACACGCTGTGCTTTGTATATTGTTTCCTAAATTTGCTTTTATTTATGTGAGTTACAATAAAGTTTAATCTATTTTATACTACTGGACTTTCCTGACTTTCCTTACGATAATACATCAGTTTCCTTGGTGGGGAATATACCACCCAAGCGTTTTGGATTGAGCAAAACACTTTTGCTCTCAAAAAAGTGAGTACATTCCCCGTTTTTATATGCTTTTATAGCCACATGGTGTGCACTAGATTAATTTTTTTGTTTAATTTATAACCACAGCAAGGATTTTACCTACCCATAGAAAAAAGAACTCTGCACCTATATCTAAAGAGTGGGTATTATTACACTCCAGACTATATGCAAGGAGCCATTAGAGGGCTCTAACATATGAGAGTGCGCATTTTTATAATATATATAAATTTTGGGTTTCCTGACATATTGCACTATTTTTTGCTTTTGTGTTTATGTTACATATGCATACCTGATTTGGTCGGACCAAGATTTCATCATTATATCCACAGGCGGGGATTGTACTGCCCAGGTGCTACATCTAGAGCTAAAAGATAACTCCCTACACTGTAAGTGTATTTCCTTCTGTTTTTAATTTGGTAATTTGACATATTGCCTCCTTGTCTCCTATCTTTTCCCACTTGGAATTTGAGGACTCCTCCAAGGCACTTCTCCCAATTTTTCATCTCCTCTACTCCATATCAACGACCAGACAAGAGAGACTCTGGTTTGGGGGTAATAGCTGCCTTTCACATTTGGACATTGTAAGCACTAGAAACCTCTTTTATCTTTTATTTTGATCTATTCTAATTGGCTCTTCTACTAATTGAGACATTAAAGTATTGTTTGCCAGGTTCAAAAACCTGTATCTCTTAAATCCCTCTGGCCCAATCAATCTCTGGATAATTAAAATCTCCCATGATTAACAAAATACCGAGTTGTGCAGCCTTATTCATTTGAGATAGCAGTTGATCTTGCCCATCAGTTTTAAAGAGACACTATCGTCACCAGAACCACTACAGCTTAATGTAGTGGTTCTGGTGTCTATAGCATATCTCTGCAGTCTTTTTAATGTAAACACTGCCTTTTCAGAGAAAAGGTAATAAATAGCTGTAGGGAACCTTACAAAACGTATACACGTGTGTCAGCTAATGTAGAGTAGAGTTAAATAGTGACATGGGCTTGAAGTTGAAACATCTATTAAGAGATTTTCTTGATTTAATGGGTCTTGTAATTTCTGACATTTTATTGGGACTTTTGCAACTATTCATACAATAACCTAATAGTTGTATTAGATAAGGGGTGAGTATAGAGCTAAATGTCTTATAATATGGTTGGCACAACTAGGATTTATGTGGAGGGAGAGCTGCTATGGGTTTGTTAATTTTACCCACAGTAAACTGTGCCATTAAACATTGGTTACAGTCGGTATTAAGGACATTAAGGATATTAACTTGAAATTTAAATAAATTAGTGAAAGATTCTTAATAGTCTACAAATTAACTGCTTATCATTATGGGGTTCAGAATCCCATTATCTGAATTATCTAATAGTTATTTGTTATTTGTCCTCAGATCTAAAAATTAGTTGAGCTTATTCCCCAATATATAATATTTATCGGATAAGTTGCATCATAGGCAAAGAATTTTATCCAATTATGAAGTTATGCAAAGCAATGTCTACTAGTTTAGGTCAGCTTCCTTAACCCTTTTATCTCATAGTTCCTTTTGGTGAGATAAAATGTTTATTAAGCAACTCCTAATATATGCTTTATGTGTGCACTAACCTGGAGATGAAGATGTATCTGTGGAACCACAAATTCTGAAAAATTCTCTTTTGCTTGCTAGAAAATAAACATTATCTTTGTTATGGAGAATGGTATCACCAAGGTGCCAAGAGGCACATGTATTGCCATACAACTCCCTCAAATAAGAATAAAGGGGAAGTGATGTAAACATGTCATATTACCAAACTGTACTTGTCCTAGAGGTGGTAAGAAGTGTAACGATAGAATTAATTTATCTATCCTTGTGTCATAAGACGAGGCATTAGATCAAGAAACCTAAGTGCACTTGATATACACTCAAGAATGCATAGCTTATGCATAGGTTCCCTATTCCATTGAGATATAGGTGCAGATATATTATAGTGATAACTATCGAAAAGAGAGGCAAGGTTCTAAATATAGTGCAATCACTGTGGAAACCAATGGGATATTTCTGGTAAATCCATTGAATATGATGTTAATTACTCCAGTTTTCTCCTAGCAACACATTTGCAAAATTCCACTATTGTCTTCAATCTTAAAATGCTGCTACGCAATTAAGCCACACGTAGTAAACACAATTGTGGACATGTTAGTTCCCTCCCCCCCCATGTTTATGGGGTGCATTGTCAAGGATGATGTCTGTTTAAACGGACAGATGGTTGTGTTCTATATAATAAACATTAATCGATGCAGTAGTATAACACAATAACTGTAGTACTGCTGTTATTTTATATTCATGGTACATTATCTAGAACATGTCTAAAGTTCTCCCTCTGATTTTGTCTCTTTGCTTCCATCTACTGGATAGATTTATTTATTACACCTCTGCATTAAAATTCGCACAGTTTTCAGAGCCACAACGTATTAAAACTCAGCCCATTTCCCCTATTTGACTACTGTTTAAATGTGCTGCTTTGTAAAAGTAACTTCATAGTCTCCTCTCACTTCTGTGTCTCCAGTCTGCTTCAACATGAACTATCAACTTTTTGGGGCCAATTCTTCTTCCACTCGGCAGGTATCCTAATCTCCCGTCCCGTTTGCTCTATTTTATCAATTTCACCCACAACCGATCATCTCTATTCCCGGGCATGCTTCTGCAAAATAACTTACAATGCCAATCAAAAGACTTAGAAACATAGAATGTGATGGCAGATAAGAATCATTCGGCCCATCTAGTCTGCCCAATTTTCTAAATACTTTCATTAGTCCCTGGCCTTATCTTATAGTTAGGATAGCCTTATGCCTATCCCACGCATGATTAAACCCCCTCACTGTGTAACATAGACATTTTGACATTTATTACATAGTTACATAGCTGAAAAGAGACTTGCGTCCATCAAGTTCAGCCTTCCTCACATTTGTTTTTTGCTGTTGATCCAAAAGAAGGCAAAAACCCCAGTTTGAAGCACTTCCAATTCTGCAACAAGCTAGGGAAAAAATTCCTTCTTGACCCCAGAATGGCAGTCAGAGCATATTAACTGTATATTTTTGGAACCTTGCTGACAGGACACAATATAAGTGCATTGATCCTATTTAGTGCAGAGATACATTGAGTTGAGTGAAAAAGATAAATGCTCCAAGTGTGATTGGCCAGCACCAAATCTATTATTCCTTCTTCCTCTGTCCACATGTAGTGACCTTCTAGAATAATGATTCTGCATTAGCTGGAGATCCCATCCTTCAACAATGTATAAATGTTGGACCTCCTTCATTAACCCTGTTTAAATCTTTTTAGGCTCCATTGGTTGGAGCATGCACTGTTGTAATTATAGCTACAAAATTCTTTCATTTATGGGGAAATTATAGTTTATACATTAGATGGACGTATTCAAGGTTTGCTGAAAATAGCATTTCAGGATACATCTTGCTATTTGACTCAATCAAGTCAAATACAATTATATATACATCAATAATGATGGAGGTTGATTTTATGTTTATTTTTAAAAAAAAATTATTCTCTGTTTTTGCAGTGCATGCAGACAGGCATCAGAGGGTTCATGGCAGTAATGCAAATACATGTTCAGAAATGCAAAATGGTCAATACTTGTCAAAAATACAGCACTTTTAACATTTATATGGAAGATAACTTCTTAGGTTTCTCTGAGACTTTAAACATGGCATAGAAAAAAACTAAGAGAGAAAAAAATGAAAATAAATAAAATAAATAAAGCTCTCAGGGGGAGCATTGTCTAATTCAGGCAATGAAGTGTGAAGTTAGGATAGAACGAAATATATGCAGAGCCGTGTGGTGTAGAGAAGTCAACCATTAAACAAAAGGTTAGTAAACCACTTGCTCAAACTGAAAGTAAGGGTAGGGGTGTGGGGGTATTTCGGAGTGCTTACCTAATGTGGAGTCAGCTTGGCTGATGCTTAGGAGGTGAGCAGGGTAAGACTTCAAAATTTAGGTGCTCAGCCTTAGAGGGGTGAGTGTGTTGTCACGCTGTGCTGTCCCTTGCGGAGCAATTAAGTGGAGTGGATTACATAAGAAGGCTGCCCATCTCTGCCCAACTCTCTGTGCTGGGTAGGAGGCTAATTTAGGGACTCGGTATGGACAGAGCAAGCAATGAGGTGCGTTATGTTATGCCATAGACTTTAGTGATGTGGGAATGCCAGCTATGTGTATGTAGACTCCAAGCGCTAGGCTACCCATATGTTTATACAGTATGGTTTGGGAGATGCACGGTGGAGTTGATAAGGACCCTGTGGATCTATGTAAGACCTGGAACATAATGTGGGGATAGTACTATTAATATATTTAAAATAAATAAATCTTAATAGTAAAGACACAGAAATGGCATTATCAAAGAAAATATAATCAGTCTCAGCTTTGAAGCTGTGGTGCGGCCCTTTGGTCAGGTATGCATTTAGAACAGTTAAATCAAGAATAGTAAGCCAACCCTTGGCATTAAGAACTGGTGAGGAAAATTAATGAGAAAAAGGAGAGAAAAAAATAATAATAAAAAACAAGTAATAATGTGTCCCATTGTTGTATCTTTGGCATGGCCTGGTATTCAGAGGTGCAGAGAGCGAGTCCAGTGGTTAAACATACGTGATGACTGTATTAAAAGTAGAGTGCAGTGAAGGAAGAAAGGAACTAGAATTAAACAAAGTATTTACAGTCCTAGCCGTTTGGATGAAAACTAAAATGCGAGGGCTACCCCATCGGTAAGGGATACCTTTTTCTCGTAGGATGGTGGTTTCGGGTCTTAGTGTATGTCTCCCCAGCAACGTGGCCCTGGATAAGTCAGAGTAATATATAAGTGTGAGCACTTCAAATTCACATGTTGAGGTACCTCTCACCACAGTCAGGATTGCCATTCTATCCAGGGAGGACACAAATTGCACAATGAGGTCCCTGGAAGACAGATTGAGGTCTTTCGCCGTCCGCGGGAGGCGGTAACAGCCATCCAAAATGATAGTCTTGGCTCTTTTCAGTGGCAGTAGGTTGGCGAACAACCGGCGTAGATAGTGTGGTAGCTCAGCCGTGATCACATCCTTGGGAACTCCCTGTATTTTGATGTTCTTGGGGCAGGTTCTGTCCTCTTGTTTTGCAGTGAAGCTTTCGTGAGCTTTAAACAGTGCAGTATGTGTTTCTTGCATTGCAGCCTGTTTGGTCTGCACCTCCACCACATCCTCCTCCGTTGCTCTTACCCTGCCTGTAAGGGAGTGCATGTCCTCGCGGATAATCGCGAGGTCGGCTTGAAAGAGGGAACGAATGTCCCTCAGATGGGACTTTATATCTCGTTTGGTGGCTGACGTGTCCGCTTCCTCATTGGAAGACACCTGATGAAGGCTACCCTTCGTAGGTAGGTCATCCAGTGTATTCAGGTAAAGGTCCTCTTCAGAGTACTTCGGAGGCCTGCGCGGTCATTTTAGATGCACCACGTGGCGCCTTGCTGAACAACAGGTCTCCAAAATCTTGGGATCCTTGCTCCTTAGTATTATTCAGTTTCTTTAACTTCTTCCCCATCAGATCACCGACAAGTGGCAGCTTTTGTGGTTAGTATCAGTGTCAAATCAGCCTGTAAATGCCCCAATTAAACACTCTGTCATACGGAGCTCAAGCTAAACACGTCTTGTCAGGCAGCATGTAGCTTCGCCCTCCTTTATGTATTCTTTAAGTTAGATGTCTTTGTCTTTCATTTCCTCTAGTAGTGTGTTTGTGGGAGGGATAGTGGGGTTACAACAAATAAAATTATCCATATATTAATTTTAGTTATAGATTCAGTACAAAGAAGATTTTCTAGTCTATTGTTAAAACATTAAACATCATGTACTTACTCATATTGTAAGTAAAAACACAAAACATGATTCTCATAGGAAGATAATTCATTAATAAGGCACAATTCCATATTTATCAATAAGCCTACTACTCCCACAATGCTCAATTGGCCTTAGGTTGACTTTGACATCATGAGATCTACAAATACCTTCAAGTATTAACATGTCTCTCAACCATTCTATTGAAGAAACTCCCTTAGCTGAGAGACGTGCCCAACAATGCAATCTGACCAAGTTTATAGCAACTTTATAAATGTTTATTACATACTTTTCAAAGTTATTCTTACTTTCTTTTGGTTTTGAATAGTTGTTTAACCCCTTAAGGACTGAGCCAAATATACACGTTGTAATCAAAACAACACAAAACTTGTAAACAAAACTTTGCGCTATATGTCTGTTCAGGCGTAATTCATCTCTTTCATATTATGTGCACCCACACTTATTATATATCGCTTTATTCAGGGGACACAGGGCTTTCATTTAACATAAAATATTTAGGTATGAAACATAATTCAATATGAATAAAATATAAAAAATATGGGAGAAAATAAGAATTTTAAATTTTTTGTAGTTCTACGTGACATTTTAACTGTGAATGTCATAATACTGTTTGCTTTTACTGCAATAAAATACACATATTTGTATTCAGCGATGTTTCACGTGTTAAACAGTACCCCCCTACGTACAGGTTTTATAGTGTTTTGGGAAGTTACAGGGTCAAATATAGCATGTTACATTTTTCAGTTTTTTCACATTGAAATTCGCCAGATTGGTTACGTTGCCTTTGAGACTGTATGGTAGCCCAGGAATGAGAATTAACCCCATGATGGCATACCATTTGCAATAGTAGACAACCCAAGGTATTTCAAATGGGGTATGGACAGTCTTTTTTAGTAACCACTTGGTCACAAACACTGGCCAAAGTTAGTGTTAATATTTGTTTGTGTGTTAAAAATGCAAAAAACTAATTTGAATGCCAATTTTGGCCAGTGTTTGTGACTAAGTGGCTACTAAAAAAGACTGGAC
This sequence comes from Pelobates cultripes, assembly GCA_933207985.1. NCBI lineage: Eukaryota > Metazoa > Chordata > Amphibia > Anura > Pelobatidae > Pelobates > Pelobates cultripes. The sequence goes on along the minus strand of OW240920.1, from coordinate 63,220,095 downwards.
ATACCCCTTTTATTATACTTTGGGTTGTCTACTATTGCAAATGGTATGCCATTATGGGGGTCATTTTTATTCATAGTGATATATACTTATATACAGTTAGAATAAAATTACACGTATATATATATTTTTTTTAATTGATTATTTTTTAATTTTATTTTTTAACGTATTTACATATATATTTATTTTATATTATATATAAATATATATATATATATTTAATCAATATCAATCTACGTATATATTTTGATATTAATATATATACACAGACAGTGTATGTGCATGTATGTATATATGTGTGTGTGTGTGTATATATATATATTTTTTTTAAACTGTTTTAAAATATTTTATTTTACATTTTTCATCCAGCAGGGGGACTACCTGTCATTACAGGCACTCCCCCTGCCAGGAGGGCCAGAACGGGAGCAGGGGGACTCCCTGACATGGCAGGTAAGTCCCCACATCGCGATCACCGGCGTGGGATCGCTGACGACCGGGTAAGTACATAGGATGGCGGGGACGTGCTATGCCGCCCCCCGGCGTTTAGAGACTGGTCCCCAAGGACGGCATAGCACACCCGCCGTCCTTAAGGGGTTACAAGTGCTTTCTTGCTGGTTTAAAAAAAATACTTAACTACGTATCCCAGATGACTATGTACCACGAGAATTATATTTAACAGACATTTGCAGCATTTAATGATGACAGATTTATATGAACTACAGTTCCTTTAAGGTTAGTACATTATAATCTCTTTAACTGCAAATTCCTGGAGGCTGAGCATTTTGGGAATTGTTGTCAACGGCAACACCTAATATTGGCAGTGGTTTCTCAATCACAATTTCTATACCAGCCTTTCTGAACCAGTCTTAACCTTTAAAAATGCTGTTAACAAAGAAATATATACACTGTGCATTGCAAATTTTAATTAACTACAATTTCCATGATGGTTAGTAGCCATTTAAGGGACACAATAGCCATCAGAACAACTTTAGCTTATTAAAGCAGTGTAGGTGTTTAGATTATGCCCACTTTAAAGTCACTTTATTTATTCAGCCCTAGTCATACCTCCCTGCTTAAGACTTACACAGACTTCCTAAGCACTTCCTGTAAAAAGAAATCCAATATTCATCACTTAATTTTTTTTAAATTTTTTTTTAAATTTGTATTTTATTAGAGTTATACACAAGGTATGCATCTGTGACATTATATATAAGGAATAAACAATTAAAGATTATGTTAAGGCTCGGCATGGTTCGACAAACTTGGTCGTAGTAAAAAAGACAAAGAAAGGAAAAAAAAGGCAACGTGCATGGACAATATTGATACTTGTCCATAAGTTATGTATAATGATATGCCACATCGTCAAGTGGCAACTGCACACAGGACTCAAAAAGTTATAAAAATGGAAATAGTGAGGCAAACAGCATACTGTCAGTTCAATGGTAACATCTAGGGCATGGCAGAACTGTCCCTGGTGTCAGGCAGGTGTCGCATGGTCAGATTGCTCCGTTTGTTCACTCTCCCTATGGCCCTTATCTCGTGTCTGCCGGGTTTGCCTCTTCTGGCATGTTGGTGGCTGGTAGGCTCAGCTTGTTAATTATCTGATTATCTGAGGAGGTTAGGGTGAATGTTTCTACGCCTTGTGTGACGGCCAAGGAGCCCTCCGCATTCCAGCGGTATTTGACAGAGCAGTCCCGTAGCTTTCCTAGCCACTGGAGCCAGCTGTCTCCTCTCTGCCAGGATGGAGAATGGGAGGTCACTATAGATAGAGAGGTTATGGCCCTTAAAACGCACTTGACCCATAGTTCGGGATTTATTCATGACAGCGATCCTCACCGTAATGTCTCTGGTTGTCACAATGACGTCTCTCGGTGCGTCTGCTGGTGCCACTGCAGATTTGCGTACTCGGAAAGCGGCCAGGATACATGGGGTGTCTGTGGCGGTGTGAACACCCATAGAGGCAAACAGCTTTTGGACATATTGTAGTGTTTCCCCCCCCTCAACCTGTTCAGTTAGGCTTCTCAGGCGCACATTCCGACACCTGTGTCTGGACTCCAGTGTGAGCATCATTTTGTGTAGTTGCTTAACTTGTGAGGTGAGACCCTCCACACTTTGTGTAGTGGCCTGGAGCTGAGTGTCTCGGGCTTGTTCTCCGTTCTCTACCGCTGACACCCTCTGCTGCAGGGCCTTGATGTCAGCTTGTGTTTCCTGGAGGTCTGACATACACATTTTTTTCAGATCTGCCAGTAGTTTTTTTTTATGTCTCCCTTCATGGAAGGGGATGAGTCCTCATCTGAGTCAGTTCGTTGGTATACTCCAGCTGGGTGAGATGAGACGCTAGATTCCTCCTCTTCAGGGGAGTCATCAGAGGCCTCTTGCTCACTGTATTTCTCAGCTGCTGCCTTTGCGGGTGCTGGTGGAGGTGCCATCCCAAAGGATAGCCTTAAGTCCTGTGATGCAGGCCTCTCCATCTGGAGCTGCCTTTTATGCTTGCGCCCCGTCTATGGGATGGTAATTGTACCGGGATCACCCTCTCCGGCGGGGGGGGGGAGGGGAAGGTCACTGGTGGGGTCTACAGTGGACGTTGAGTCTCCAAATACCTTAGCAGAGGGAGCAGCCGTCTCCCGTCTTCCCGCGTGTGGTAGGCCACGACTCGTGCTGCAGCCAAAAGTTCCGGAGACAGCGCTTCTGTTGCCGCTATAGGTACTCTCCGGGTGACTCCCCAGCCTCAGGTGGGTTGACTGGTGGCAAAATAGCTCGGTCCAAGCGATATGTACCCCGTTATTGTCTCGGTTTAGCCGGAGCTCTGGTGAGGTGTGTCCGCTCGGCTCTGTTGTTAGGCTCCGCCCCCACTTAACTTTATTTTAATGCACATACTGTTTAATTTAGAATGTGCACAGGCAGGCTACAACAAAAATGGAAATAAAAGGAATGGAACATATCAGCTATGAAGAAAGGTTAACACATTTAAACCTCTTTCGTTATTATACAAATATATTCGGGGCCAGTACAAACCATTGTGTGGAAATCTATTCACAAACAGGACTTTACATAGGACACGAGGCCATGCGTTTAGACTGGAAGGAAGAAGATTTCCTCTAAGGTAAAGAAAAGTTTTTTTATAGTAAGAACAATAAGGATGTGGAATTCTCCGCCTGAAGAAGTGGTTTTATCAGAGTCCATACAGATGTTCAAACAACAACTAGATGCATAATTGCAAAAACAGAATATTCAAGGATATCATTTTTCAATGTAGGGTAATAGCTTCTTGATCCAAGGATAAATCTGACTGTCATTCTGGGGTCAAGAAGGAATTTTTTTTCTAGTTTGTTGCAAAATTGGAAGTGCTTCAAACTGGTTTTTTTTTTTTGCCTTCTTTTGGATCAACAGCAAAATACAAATGTGAGGAAGGCTGAACTTGATGGATGCAAGTCTCTTTTCAGCTATGTAAATATGTCTTATCTCCTGGTCTATTAATAGGCTTCTGTACCCAGCAGGCGCCTCCTGCATGTGATTAAAGATCAATTTACAGACCAAGAGATTAAAAGTAAAAAAAAGTATGTGAGATCTGATTGAAAATTAAACCATTTTTTATTCAGGCTGACTATGTAAGTCACCGCCAGGCCAGGTGTGGCTTGGTCTGCTTGAACAGAAACAAAAGTGAGTTAAAGGGAATATATAGTGTTAGGACTACAAACCATTAATAGCACTATAGAGCCATCTGCCCCTCACCTCCCTCTTGCACCCCTTCCCACCCCAGTACGTAACTGGGTAAACTACCCTTTATTTACTTATCCTATCCCAGCACCGATATCCGTCTGCGCTGGGTTGGTGCTCTGCCCCCTCCAACCTCATCTGACAGGGAAACCTAATGTGCATATGCTGCGAGCACCGTGAGCGTGTTATACTCTCCCCCATAGGAAAGCACTGCCTCAATACTTTCATATGGTTATTTTACTACCGCTGGATGTCCTCATGTGTAAGGATTTCCACCGTCAGTTAGGGGACCTAAAATCTGGTAAAATCCGGAAGCACCTCTAATGGTTGTCTTAGCACTGTCTTTCTTAGCACTGCAGTGTGTAAACATGTTTTGCATTGCAGGAATAAGTGGGACAGGGACATTTCACTAAGACTAGTACAATGAGCTGAAGTGGTCTGGGTGCCTATAGTGTCCCTTTAATTCGTTAATGGCAGAGAATTAGGCAGTGAGATTGCAAGGGTATCATCGATATACCAAAGTGCTTTATTAAGCGCAAATTGTTTTGATGCCTGTAGTATCCATTTAAGCATACCTCCCAACATTTCAAATGGACAAAGAGGGACACTTTAATTTTAGGGTGTGGGAAGGAGTGTGTCCATGGACTGGGCTGTTCCAGGAAATTTTTTGGTGATTTACTAATAACAATTTATGCAACTAAAATGTAATTTATAACAAGAACAATGTATCTCATTTACACATACTGATTTCTAAAACATTTATTATAATGTGTTGAAAGACACATTACTGTGAGTATTATTGCTGCGGAGGTCTGTCATACACTCTGACACACGAACAACATGGAGCTCCTAGAAAAGAGATACATTAGGATAGAAACGAGGACAGATAGATCTCCTAAACAGGGACACTTGGGATGTAACATTTAAGAGCAGGACAAGCACCAATGCCAACCACACACAACAGGGAGTTTATTTACTAAACACTGAATTGTACTGAATTCAAAATCAAATTACAAAATTTAGGCCATTACCGCTGAAAAATTCTCAAAATCTGTTCTAGTTACAGCTTTGTAATATTAGCTCACATTTTAGCTTTCAATATTTACTGACTAAAGCCACAAGAGCTTTAAGAGTCAATCAAACATCATCAATTAACTAGTTACACAGGTAAAATTTTACTCAACTCTAAGCATACATACAGACCCTGAAGATAAACCACTTACTACTTTCTATCAAATATAATTCAGATACATCTTATATTGGTGTCTGAGGTCTTTGACTTAAATAATCTTATTAAAAAATTAAGTGACACCTTATTTGAATAATGATGAAAAATTATAATAGAAAGGAAAATATGCCAATCTTCTATTCTAAGAAGAGGCACAGGCTACTGTCTAATGCTTATGATCTTTAATTAAGGCCATCGATATATGGTTTAAAAAAAAGGCTTACACATGAATCATTAGATACAGTATTTTGAAATCTTGCTTTACCTTACGGTCATTTTAAGATCTCTAAATGTAGCCACTACTTGAACATGTCAAGTAAAGACATTTATCAGAGTTTTTTTTTTTTTCTATATCACAATTGTTGGGATGACAGCCTCCAACACAGAAAACTGTCAGAGCTTCAAGTGATAATTTTAATTAAACAAACCATTGCTTGCTCATATGAAAATAACATTGATGTGTTAAGATTGCTGTTTAAAGCTGATTTATGGAAAGAAAATTTTAGTGACAGTCTCACTTTAATTGTAATATCTTTAGAGCTCATGCTCTGACTAACTCTTTCTAGTCAATGTCTTTTTGGCTTGGACAATGGTGACATGTAGCTTTTACAAGATTATTCACAGTGAATTTCAAATTTAAGGTGAAAAATAGCTAAACTGGAAAATATCTCTAAATCATCTATGCTTTCAGTACGGCTACCTTAAAGGGACACTATAGGAACCCGGAGCATGCCATCTCATTGCAGAGGTCTGAATGCAGTGCCCCTGTCCCCTTAGCCCTGTAATGTAGAACATTGCAGTTTAAGAGATACTGCAGTTTATATTAAGGGTTAAGACCGCCTCTAGTGACTGCCTACCAGACAGCCACTTGAAGCCGTTTGACTGAGTTTAACTCTGTGAAACGACGCTGGACGTCCTCAGGCTTTGAATGAGGATGTCCAGCATCTTCTAAATTCCCACAGGTGAGCATTGAAACAATGCGTTCCAAGGGGGAAGGCCAAATGCATGTGCAGCGCTCGTCGGAATCAGGTACTTGCTCCTTAGGTTTTGAAATCACTGTGACGCTGGCAGAGCCCCATCCAGCGCTGATGTCGCTGGAATCAGGTACTTGAAAAAAAAGAGCTGTTACCCTTTATTTCATGCATGCGGTGGTAGGGCACATCAATTGCTTCTCATAGAGGAACATTGGGATACAAGGTCCATGTTTAACAATCACTGTTATTGAAACCAATGCTTCTCTATGAGAATCACTGACTTCAGCTTTGAACTACAGTTCTAGGTGAGTGAGGGAGGCACTTTATTGACTTTCTGCCTGAGAGGAAGAAGGTGTAACTAAAGGGATTCATAAAAGCAAAGATTACACTTGAAATCAGCACTTTTATAAAACAAGTCTGTAAAAACATATAGTTAACCACTAAAGCACTCCAGAAAGCTGAAGTGCTTTAGGGGACTGAAGACTCCCTTTAAAGGGAAACTATGAGCACCATAATCACTGCAGCCCTGCCGTTGAGGGTCATCACATTAGCTAAGAGTGTCAAATGAGCACTCTCAGTCAATGAGTGCCTACCTGCACCTCTGGGGACTTAGCTTCTGGGACAGAGGAGGAGGAGACCAAACCCCGGCCAGTCCCCACGTAAGCTGTCACACAGTTCTCAAATAGTTTGACTACTTACCCTGGCACCATGACAACTAGAGAGTGGTGTAATAGATATGGTGCTTGCACTGTTTCTTTAAGGAGTGATTAATGTGGTCTTTAAAGGGTTATTCAAATTTAATTTATAAGAAAAAAAAACCTTGTATTTTCAGTCATATGCCATGTACTTCTAGAGGAAAGTGTTAAATATCTGTTGGGCAATTAAACCCACTTGCTATAAGCCATGTTATATATTTAGAGTTTTGTGGATTTTTCTGCAGAAGCCCTTGTTCTCTGCAAGCTGCAAATCCAGAATGACAAAGCCTTTATTCTGGAAATGCAGTGATCTAAATTACTGAGTTTCTGTTTTCTCCCTATCATTAAACCATCATTAAACACATAGTAACAGCGAGAATGAAAGGTGGTTACAAGCAGATCTGAGAGGCTCTTGATCAGCGGCCTATTTTCTCGTCTGTATGAAGATCATATATATTATTATACGATTTAACGGAAACGTAATCATCAGAACCACCACAACTTTATGTAGTTGTTCTGGTGTCCATAGCATGTCCCTGCAGTGTTAGTACTTTAAGGTAGTGCTTACATTGCTGGTTAGTAACACCTCTAGAGGCAATCACTCAGATGGCCACACAAGTTCTTCCTATCTCAGTGCTTGTAGGAAATCAAATATTCTTCTATAACTGATCCAGCATTCATTTCTGCAGTAATTGAGCATTTGATACATACCATTGGTGTAAGCCAGGGATAGGCAACCTTTGGCACTCTAGATGTTGTGGACTACATCCCCCATTATGCTCTTATACTCATAATGCTGGCAAAGCATCATGGGAGGTGTAGTACAAAACATCTGGAGTGCCGAAGGTTGCCTATGCCTGGTGTAGGCTCTTGATTACAGTATAGCACTTCCTGTTTAGAATTCTTATAGGTTGCAAAACCAGGAGGACCCTAAGGACGTTTTTTTTTACGAACTAAACGTTTTACTACCTGGGACCAATATTGTTTTATTATATTTTGTTTTCTATTCTTTATTTCTTACAATAAATGGTTTTATACTTACCTGGATTGCTCAGCTTGAATCAATATTCATGTTGGCTTTTAATAATAATTTCATCTGCCCACTGATTATAGGCAATTTTAAAAAAAAATGTTTTGTCAAATAATCGTGCACAATTTATTAAGTACTCTAAGTACCCCTATAGACAAGGCACCTCTGACAGTGTGCGTTCACCGGACCTGAGAACTATGCTACTCTTTCTTAATGTAAGAAACCCTTTTAACTTTTAAACCAGAAAATTGTGAGAAATGTGCTTTGCTATCATTTTAACCATTTAACCAGATACTGACATTTGATCATCTGTAGCTCTAAGACAGTCTTATAAATTATGTTTTGTTTGGTGTATAATCAATTAATCAGTGTCGGCCAGTGCATGAAGGCATGACAAAAAGATTTTACCAATCAAAACTTTTCTTTCTGTGGTAATTCATAAAAGCAAACAGACTTAAAACCGTGTAAAATTTCTGCATCATATTTTTTTTTTTTTTTTGTCTATAACTGTACTAGGTATACAAAGAAAAAACAAAAAGTTCCCTGGTTTTTTTCGGCAGTTTTTTTGCTTCCAGTGATCAGTACCTGTGATTTTGATGGACAGTGCCCCTTTATTGAGATATTATAACGTTAAATGAAGTAGAACGAAAAACAAGGATATATTTGTGTACAGTTGAATTCCCTGCACAGCTGTGTATGTGACGCCTAACAGATGTGCTATCATAAAGATTTGCACAACTCTTTAAACAGATGCCCTTCTGCTACATATTATCAAACAACTGTTCAGAATTCCCCAGGCCCCGTCAAAATGATATGCTTTTTATCGTATCATTAGTTATAAATATACATATATATATATCTCATTTTCACAGTTGGTGATGTCACACATCTATTAAAAACCATAATGATTGGCATGACTGATACTATGCAGTGTGGTGGATCCAAATCTCATAGCAGAAAGCAGAAATTGCTGAGAATTACATACCTGAGAAGCAGATTTTCTTCATAGTTGCTTTCCTTAAAGGACCACTCTAGGCACCCAGACCACTTCAGCTTAATGAAGTGGTCTGGGTGCCTGGTCCAGCTAGGGTTAACCCATTTTTTAATAAACATATTATTTATTAATGGGTTAAGCCTAATATTTAAACATATTATTTATTAATGGGTTAAGCCTTCCCCCTATTCCCTCTAGTGGCTGTCTCATTGACAGCCACTAGAGGCGCTTGCGTGCTTCTCACTGTGATTTTCACAGTGAGAGCACGCAAGCGTCCATAGGAAAGCATTGTAAATGCTTTCCTATGAGACCGGCTGAATGCGCGCGCAGCTCTTGCCGCGCGTGCGCATTCAGCCGGTGGGGCATAACGGAGGAGGAGAGGAGGCAGAGAGCTCCCCGCCCAGGATATATAAGAGAGAGTTTTTACCCCTTTCCCCCTTCCAGAGCCGGGCGAGAGGGGGACCCTGAGGGTGGGGGCACCCTCAGGGCACTATAGTGCCAGGAAAACGAGTATGTTTTCCTGGCACTATAGTGGTCCTTTAACTCAATACCTCTCCCTTTAGTGATATGTAGGAAGAGGAGCTAGGGAGATCTCTGTCTATAGTGGAATATCTTTACTGGGAGAAGGACTACATTTTATTTAAGACACAGAAGTTCATATTGTGCTGCCCTTTTTCTTCTTATTTTTTACTTTTCTTAATTTTTTTACTTTTCTTATTAATTTTCTAATTTACTTTTCTTAATATTTTTAATGTAAAAAAATAATAAGACATAGTAATGCAAGTAACATTATATACATAGCAACACATCAGCCAATCGGACCAAATCCTAAAACAGGCAAGAACCAGATATCACGTTAACTGCCGCATCATCAGCTAAGTACTAGGATCTTTTGTCTCACTGGGTTTCACTCTTTGGGTTCTTTGGTCTTTTGTTTATTATTGGTGCCGTGTGGTCTATTCAGGGTCTCCTTTTGTTGGGACTCAATAGTCATAGACAGGGCATCACTGTAATGTGCTATATTATATTTACTGTTATTCCAGTATTGCTCTGCTTACCTGTAGTGTGCTAGTGTGGCTTATCTTTCCTGTCTCTCTTATATATCTGTTTGCTGGTAGGTCTCATCCACCTCTGCCAGTGATTTTCTGTTTCCCCTTGGCCCCTTTCCGCCTATTTGTCTCTTTTCAGTGTTCGGATGGCTTTCGACCTACCAAACATTGCACAAGCATATGCGATCCCGTGTTTCAGGAGTTGCGATGACCATCTTTTTCGTGCTTACCATTGCTTGCGGTGGCCATTTTTTCAGTGGATATGCTCTCATTTTCCTTGGTCTGCTCCCTCTGACTCCACCTGCATTCTTGGACCTCTTGCAAAAAAAAGCCATTAAGCTCTAATGCTCTGACGAAGACCAAGAACTCCTCTAAATAAAGAACTGATAAACAGTTTCACACCTGTCACTGATGGTGTGCAACACACATAACCACACAAAAGATCCACTAGCCATGCAAAATCCACTAGACTTTGGAAAAGAGCAAAAGCCCATACCCATGCGTCTGATGAGTCCTATTTGGGCCCTTTTGAGGAGCATAGTGTGAATGAATCTGATAACGCAGATGCTAACCCACCCACTTCCTCATACAACCATACTGGTGAGAGATCATTGGATACTAAAGTAGCATGGCCTCTTTCAGAGAGGATGGTAGGATCCAGGATCTGCAGGGCAAAACCCTTGTTTTACACAGATGACCTGTGCCATCCTCGATCAGCGGAATCTTCACCTATACTGGTAAACCCTCTGTTCCGGACTCAAGGCCAACATGAGTCACAATTCAGTTGGTGCACCCCTTTTTTCCTTACAATTGGTGGGAGGACGGCTGATCCTTTTCCCCCATGTATGGCCTTTTATTACTTCAGATGTTTGGATTCTCCAGGCGGTGAAAGGGTATTGCATAGAATGTGTTGCTCTGCCTGTTCACCATTTTCACCAACATTGCTTTTCCCCACAGGACGCTGACATGATTTCCAGAGAGATGGTAGAGTTGACAGACAAGGATGCTATTCAGAAAATCCCGCTGCATACCCTGGGATTCGTGAGCAACCTGCTTTTGGTTCCCAAAAAAGGTGGAGGCACTTGCCCTGTGATTAATTTGAAGCTGCTCATTGCACATGTGTCACACCATCACTTCAAAATGGAATGGATCCATTGCCTGCGAGATCTACTCCTACCTTCGGATTGGATGTCCAAACTGGATCTTAAGGACATGTACCTCGTGGCACCTATCATGGAGGACCACCGCAATTACCTTTAGTTCATGTGGCAAGGAAAAAAGTGGTGGTTCACATGCCTTCCTTTCAGACTGTCCTCGGCCCCTTGGTGTCTTACAAAGTTGATGAGGCCTATAGTTGCCTTCCTGAGAAGTCGAGGTGTTTGTCTCATTATCTACCTCAAAGACATTATGATCATGTCACTGTCCGCTCAGCTTCTTCATACTCATCTTTCCTGGACCATAACTCTACTACAGGATCTGATTTTCTGATCTTCTACAGTATCAATTATCTGGGAAGTACACAATCCAAAGTTCTGGCGAACATAGGTCGAGATGTTCTCTTTTGGACGTCAAAACCACGGTTGTCCCACTTATGGAGATGGCCATCAAAGACTTCTAATGGCTGTCATCTCCCAGCTACTGGATGAGAATGTGAACTCTGATGCATTGATCCATTAGGATCAGCTTTCACTTCTAGTTTGGTTGATTTCCAGGGACCCTGGATTATCGATGGAGTTCTGCAATCAACTCTCCAACTTCCACAACCACATGGGGAACCAGAACAAGGCATTCTTACAGATCTGCTTGGAATGCATGGACTGGTTGGTGCCAGGACCAACATCTGGATTCCTTATCGGCTACTCTAACTTCAGTTCTTCACTTCTTAACTGCCATTTTTGATAATTGTAGGGCTTATCACAAAGTTAATCTATATCGTTCAACTATCTCGGCAGGTCACCAAGGTATAGATGGTACCCCAGTAGAGTGACATTATTTTGCCTGTTGACTTCTTACAGGTATCTTTTTTGCGAGACCTACCAAGTCTCAATACTCGTGCTTATTAGATGTTAATCTTGTGTTGTCTTTAAAGGAATCTTTGCCTGGCAACAGTTGTCACTGAAGCAGATTTCTGCTAAACTAGTTATGCTTTATGGCTGATCTCTTGTAAAAGGGTTTCTGATATCCAGGCTCTGGTTGCAGATGCTCTTTACTCTACACCGGAAGGCATCTCCTTTGATTTTTCTCATAGGACTAAGATTTCTTCCTGATCTTTTTTTTTTTACCCTTCATTTCCTTCAAGATCTATACTTTTCCCGTTATGTTATGTCTTCAGAATATACCTTACAAGAAATTTACCTCAAACCTTTTAATCATTTTTCAGAGCAAATTAACTCTCAGATTTAAACGAGCATAGTATGACCCTCTGTGTCTTTAACAGTATCATGATGTAAAGTCATGATTTTAGTAATGACACAGAAGTGAGTATTATACCCTCTCTCCCATCTGGATTTATGTTTCTCTGTTTTCATTTGTTACATTTGCCATTTTAACTGTGGTGCTTGTATTTGTTTTATAACATTTAATAGTTGGTCATGATATTTTATTCTATATTTACTATGTGATATTACCATATTGTGTCTTTTCTTCTAGCTTAAATCAGTTCTTGGACATCTACTCCATCCGGATGAATCCTGTTGTCTGACATGGTTCCCTATTTTTCTTTTTTTAAAGTTCGTTATACATTTCCGTCAGGTTTTTTATCTCAAGAAAAAGGGAGTTGATGTGTGGTTCGATTGGCTGATATGTTGCTATGTTTATGTTGTTACTTGCATATTATGTGCATATGCAAATATTACAAGTTTTTAGAATGAAAAGTTGTATTTCTTAAATTGTGTTATTTATCTTTAAGAGGTTTTGCAAACTGACAAGTTGATAGAAATAAAACATGTTGATTCTAATACAATGTTTCTTTAATAAATGACCTCTGACCCAAGGTCAGTGAATACGATGTTTAGAGTAGACTTTAAGACGCCATCTTGTCCTAGATTACTGTGACACCAAGTCAGGGAATTTTCCATATCATGTCCAACCTAAGTTTTAGTCTAAACATAGATAAGATGTCTAGGTCATGATAATAGACTGCTTAAGATGTTCCCATGTGAAATAACCAAGTCAAGGCTGTGTCATTTAATGCTCATGGCCTTGAATTTTTTCTAGTTAAGGTAGGTCGTAACATTTCCTAATTGTAAAATCTCAGGTATAAATATGTGTACTTATTAATGTTAGAAGGACAGAGGAAAGAATTTTGGATGCAGAGATGCTGCTCCATTTTAACATGACTGAGAGGTTGACTTAAGGGGACACTATAGTCACCAGAACTACAGCTTAATGAATTTGTTCTAGTGAGTAGAATCATTCCCTCCAGGCTTTTTGCTGTAAACACTGTCTTTTCAGAGAAAATGCAGTGTTTACATTACAGCCTAGTGATAACTTCACTAGCCACTCCTCAGATGGCTGTTAGAGATCCTTCCTGGGTCATGGCTGCCTAAAATGTATCCATTCAAGTATCTCCTCCCTCTGCATGCAGGCACTGAACTTTCCTCATAGAGATTCATTGATTCAATTCATCTCTATGAGTAGATGCTGATTGGCCAGGGCTGTGTTTGAATTGTGCTGTCTCTGGCCCTGATCTGCCTCTTTGTCAGTCTCAGCCAATCCTATGGGGAAGCATTGTGATTGGATCAGGCTACCACTTCTGATGATGTCAGCAGACTGCTTGTTTTTTTGTTTTTTTTAGGCAAACAGCATGCAGATCTACAGCTTCTGGCTTGAATACAGTAAGATGTTCCTATATTTATAGAGGCATGAGGGGCCCAGGGTGGCTAGATGGTGGTTTTAACACTATAGGGTCAGGAATACATGTTTGTGTTCCTGACCCTATAGTGATCCTTTAAGAGGGTATGTTATTCTATTTTACTGATATTGCAAGAATATACTTTAATCTTATTAACTCTGCTATAAATTATTGTAATGGATTATTAAGTTTTTATGTCTATATTTATCATTTTATTTAATAAAATATTTAAAAGACAAATCTTTATTGCTTCCAAGACAAACCCTATTTTATTGTATTCTCAGTTATTTATATATATTAAATAGAGGATCTCTTACTGACTATATAATATTATATCTTAGATATCTGTATGGTTAGCCCTGCTAAATTCTATGCTTTAAGACTTTATTTTAGTAAATAGTTGCGGTTACATTGTCTCGTTATTTTTTTCATTATTTCAATTGTTCTTTCTTTGCTGCTGAGGAAAAGAAAGAAAGAGTGCAGCATAATACTCGCCTCCATGCCATTAATAAAATCATCACTTTATGTCATGATCCTAGTAAAATCTGGAAATGAAAGAGACACTAAGGTCACCATAACAACTTCATCTAAAATAAGTTGCTACAGTGCCAGCAGACCTCCGGACACTCTGTTACCCTAGGGGTTAAAAAGTTCTCAAGCAGTTTAACTCCTTTGATAAAAAGAATCACACTTTTTTTTTTTTTTTAAAATCAAAGGGGAGCTATTGATTGGCTTAGAGCAGAGGTAGGCAACCTTCGGCACTCCAGATGTTGTGGACTACATCCCCCATAATGCTCTTACACCCATAATGCTGGCAAAGCATGAATTATACAGGAAATAATAAAAGCAAAACACATGATATAGGATGACTAATTACAAACATGCATAGCCACACATTAAATTTACTAAGTACGCCAAGTTAAAAGATATAATGCATTAATGAGGTTCTGTCAGCTAGCTTTTAAAAACTAAAAAGCATTGCCAGCATATTGCACTCTCGTTAAATATCACAAGAGTTAAACAAACAGCAATAATACATTTAAACCGGATGGCTTGGGATTCTATTTTAAATAATACTTCAGAAAAAGGAATTCCTCATAACCTTTTACAGCAGTTCAGTAACAATAACAGTTTAAGTTCAACAGTTCTGAATAAGTATAGCCTCTATAGAGTGATTCATAAATTACCTCTGTGGGGCAAAGTTCTAAATGTAGAGTAATCACCATGGTAACTAATGGAATGTTCCTGCTGATTGCTCTTTTTGTAGAAATCTGCACAATAACTTCTCTTTATAAACAATCCCTGTGTGTGAAGTGTTCGTAGGATTTAATATTGAAGGTGATAAATAACATCTACAGAACAAAAACATTATAATGTTCTACTAAGGAGCAATACATCACTACCAATAAGCCAGATATAAGAATCTTTTATGGCTTTTTTTGGAATTTAAGTGGTTTATAGTTTGTAGAAGCCAGGGAATTAAGATATATTTATTCTGCTGATGATTGGGATTATAACAGCAGATAATTGCTATACGCTCTAACATGAATAATGAAAGGAATTGCTATATTTGAGTAAGTGGGGCATTTAACAAACCAAGCAGGTGTATTCATAATAACAGCATTTAATGCACACTTTGGATGTTTTTAAAAGAAGGAAATGGGTTGATTTGGGAGAGATATTTGACTTTCGGTTTATTTTTTTTATTTTTTTTAATCTAGCAAAGACACACACATGTATCCTAGAAAGAGTAATAGGTTTACAATCACATAGGTGGGCATCCAGAATGAAGACAGCAATGTAAGAGCAGCAAACACGCTGTTTACTGGTTTGATATCTGTTAAACATCTTTACATCATGCAACTATAACATGCATAAATACTATTTGGCACTTGATGGGTTAAACTAGAAGGACACTAGACACACAGAACGCATTTGGGGTGTAAACAAGATCTGGCAGTAAGGTAAAGGGAATTCCCTCTATCCAACCTCAGCAGCCCCTGTGTGCATATATTTCTCCATCCTCAGCACCATTCGCATCCCACTCTGGAGCACAGCATCTCCATGCTCCCTGGAAGCCCCTGCCAAGGCAAACCACACAGCCCTGCAACATGCTGCTAGGGGGGTCGTCACCATTAACCCCTTGGTTTCCATTGAATGGTGCAAGCAGTACATTGCTATGGGATCGACTTGTTCACCTACAGACATGCTGTCTCTGCACAAGCATATCAACACCTCCATGATAGCCCATCACCTGCCCATCCCTACTCCAAAACCTCTCCCTCCTGTCAATTTACACCACGCACACCCTGCTGCGTGGGGGAATCTTTTTTAAGGTGGGGGGGGTCTTACCTTTGGGGTTCATGGATGTGCGTGTGGTCTGCAGAGCGCTCTGCCCCCCGGCTGTTAGTGCTTTGCTTCTCCCTTCACTCTGCAATGCAGGCAGCGCGCGTGCGCAGCGCTCAGATTGTGTGTGCCATCCACTGCTGGGAGGAGGAATGGGTCCAACAGGGAAGGGAGGTGGGAGCTGCCCCCCAGATTAACCCTAACACTGCCAGCAACACATAATTTACATGTATGACAATGATATTAAAATGCATGAACATTAGGGATATAATTTCCCTCTGTATCCCACAGAAACATCAGGCTATTGGGGTGCCTGCAATTAAATGGCCAATTAATAATGCAGGTTATTCCTCTTCACTATGATGGGCAGCACTTCATTAGTGCAATTTTGTTGAATGTGGAATTCATAATCTATGTAACCTCCAAAGATATCAATTCAGATCATTTCCTTTGGGAATCTTGAGCTAATTTATTTCTTGTACCATATGCATTGTATAGCTTACAGGGCAGCTCTCTTCATATAAAACCCATCAGCAGGAAGACAGGTTAGTCTCCATGAATAGATAAACCAAAATGTTGCCCTAAATCCAACACTGCTGGGATGTATTCATCAATATTTAGCGTTTCCATATTTAAAGGCACAACTGGAGCAATTCTAGAGGAATTTATATGTTAAATGTGTATGAAAAATCTGTAAGCTTAATTTTTCCATGATAATTGCTCCAAATGCATAATTTTACTTTTAGTATTGCTCAGTGCTGCTTTGATACATGGATTTAGTATATTTGGTGGCTTCTCATACTAACATGTGCATCATCTCTAAAACAAATGAGAGGATACATGTCCATTATGCCATTCTATTAGATCACAAATAACTGGGCACCAAATTCTCCAAAAGCAGGAAAGGCCATTATAGATGGAGTTAAGAAGGTATGTTGCTAGATTCTAGTAAATCAAATTGATTTCAATTTTTAATTAATATCAAGCTGTCTTTTTAAAATTAAACATTTCAATCAATATACCACATTTTGAAGGACCCTCAGGGATGAAGTTGACCAGAATGGGAATGGTTTATTCAATAAACAGTGAATTGCAGTATTTTTAAAACTATATTGCATATAGGGCAAAAAAGATGAGATTAAAAACTCTCCAGCCTTGCCTTAGTTGCAGCCAATTTTAGTTTGTATATTGCAATTCATTTTTCACTCTTTTTCTGCCCTCCTTCCAAACTTCTAAATTATGTGTAGTGAAATCTAATTGGTTAAAATATTCTATCTCTTGGGTGAATGCCATCTGGCTTTGGGACTTTGCTTACATTCACTTTAATGAAGTGCTGTAAAACATTGCCTTGTGTCATTTAATTACATTTGTTGTGAGTTTTTTATATCAGTGATTTGCATATCTAAAGCCACAGGTTCTTCTATGATAAATACAGAAGAAATAAAGTGTTCACAAGTTCTGCTTTTCTTTATCTTCATACACTAACATTTATGACCTGCAGTTTCATTCTTGAGTTTTCAGAATGTATGTATTTAAATAAACCTTTTGGAGCAGCGTTATAACAAATATTTATACGCAAGGGTTGTTTGGTTTCTTTCATACTTATTTTAAGATATTATACTTTACCATGCTCCTCCAAGATATTCAACTAAATTGGAAGTGTACTTAAAGGGGATTATAATGCCATAATAATATCATCTAATCATAATAAGGGTTTTTACTGTTTTAATACCTTAAATTCAATTCCAGTCATGTCATTATTAGCTCTAGTTGCAATTGCACGTAGTTCTACTACCAAAACATGCAAGAAATGTGAGAGGAGGCAGCCTTGTCTCGTGCTGTTAATTAAATGTATTAAAAGACCAAAGAGCAAAAACGTGATAAGATACACAAACTGGTGGATTGGTATTCATCTTTGCTCTTCCATGCCCTATCCAGAGAAACTCTCTTACCCTTACCCTATGTCTCCGCCGTATCCCTAATGACTCTTTTACCCAAAGTCCTCTTCTCTACCCTAAACTCTTACGCTAACACCAATCTTAAACACTCTGTAACGCAATCGAAACATTAGCACTCCCTGTAATCCTATACAACCATTTAACCATATCCCTAAATTCCATTGTTTTCTTAACCATTATAAAGTCCTATTATAATAACCTTTACCCTAAACATACCCTAAAACTATCACAAAGTTCTATTCTATTTCAACCTATAACACTAAATACTTGTTTCTCCCAGTCTACAAGAAATAGTAAAGCTTTGTATATCCTAGTAGGGATGTGCATGGGCAAAAATTTGGTTCACTTCTCAAATTCGGGTAAGTAAAAAAGTTTGTCTGCCTCGGCAATTTGGTCCAATGGCATTCGGTTCGGTTTGGCACTTCCGAAATTCGGGACTTTGGCAATTCGGAACTTCAGCAGTTTGGAACTTCGGCATTTCGCCGATTCAAAACTTCGGTAATTCGGACCCTAACGCTAAGCCCTAACCCTACTCCTAAACCCTACCCCTAACCCTTAAACCCTAACTAAAAAACCCTATCCTAACCCACTTCGGAACTTCTGCAATTCGGAACTTCAGCAATGCGGAACTTCTGCAGTTCTGTTCGGCACGTCGGAAATACAGCACTTTGGCAATTCAGAAATTCAGCAATTTGAACTTTGGACATTCGTAAGCATCCGAATGTCTGAATTGCACAAAATTTATCTGAATGTACATTCAGAACGAAACAAATTGTACATGTCTATATCCTAGCAACTACACAATCTCAGGTTTTGGATGACAGTGTGGCCCAGGATCCAATTACTGGTTTTAATCTTCTTCAATGAACAGGGGAAATACTGGCCCCATAGTTGCAACAAAAGAAACTGCATAAAAGGAAGAGGTTGGGTGTTTCTTTAAGATATTCCTCCCTACTGGACGAAGTATATAATAAGGTACGTAATAGAGTATATTTTCTCCCCACTGCATGTAGTATATGATAAGTTAAGTAAAGGAGGACTTTGCAGAGAGAAGACCATTGCCAAGAGGTAATTACTAAACAGTAGACAAGCATAATTTCGGCATGAATATCCAACATTAGAGCCAGGTATAGATGTGGCATTGTACCTCGCTGTGAGGGTGAACATGAATTCCACCGACCAAACAGATTTGAAAGACTGGAGCATACAGAACCAGCCCTCACTTCAGTAAAGAAACATGGTAGAAGAAAGGTGGACAGAGCGAAAGGAAAAAAAGAGAGAGTGCGCATTCAGAAGGTAGGAAGAGTACTATAAAAGAGGGGAGACAGCATTGGAGTGATTGTCTGGCAGTGCATCTTGGCATCCATGACTGCAAATATGATGACTACTCCCCTATCTGCCTTTGTTTCCAATCATACCTATCTGCAATTCCATCATATGGACACATCAGTCTCTCGGTATAAGAAGATGATAACCACCTATACATTGAATACTTCTAATTCTCTTAATCTAATTAAATCGAAGAAAAAAAACACCTTATCTCCCTTGGTTAAGTCCTGGTCCTGGTTACTGGCAGTCAAGGTCTTCAGGGCAATTACAGCTTTAAGATTTAAGCATTCTGAGAAGACTGAATATGTCAACTAGCATGTAACGTTTTCTTTGAATGCTTCTTTATTTCTTCTATCATGCTTCTTCAGTTGTCTCTTTGCTCTACCTCGAATTTCCCTCGATTTTTCTTTCAACTTTTCGAAGTACAGAATTCCAAGAATTTTATGTGTCTAGCTGACCTAGCGTCCTACAAAAAAACTATTGTAAAATTTGTATTTTTAATTTTTTTTTAATATACCTAAATATATAAAATCACCTATTACATACATATGGGTTGGTTAGAGTGGTGCTAACATCACTGCTTTAGAACTAGGGAAGGGAACCCACCTTCAAACCCTGATAAGACCACTTCACCAGCAAGTGGCCCTAGTCAAGATACCCAATATATATCTGCCTACCTCGAATTCTCATAGATAAAAGCTTGTTTGAGCAGGATCTCCATTATCTCTTTCCCTTTCTTTAATTGTAAAGCACTACAAAATATGTTGGTTCTATATAGTATAATTAGTATATTAGTATTCTAATAATACTGTTAAAGGATCACTATAGTGTCAGGAAAATAAATCGTTTTCCTGACACTATAGTGCCCTGAGGGTGCCCCCACACTCAGGGTCCCCCTCCCATGACGCTGAAGGGGTTTAAACTCCTTCAGCAGCTTACCTTAATCCAGTGCCGGGCTCCCTTCGGCCCTGGTGACCTCTCCTCCAAGTCCGTCGTCAGCTCCCCCGTCCGACGTCGGCGGAGCTGAATGCATTCTGCGCGTGCATTCAAAGTGCATTCAAAGTGTCCATAGGAAAGCATTTCTCAATGCTTTCCTATGGACGCTCTGCGCGATGTAGGTGAAATTCACCTCCAGCGTCGCAGATGCGCCTGTAGTGGCTGTCCGGAAGACAGCCACTAGAGGCTGGATTAACACCAAATGTAAACATTGCAGTTTCTCTGAAACTGCTATGTTTGCATCTGAAGGGTTAAAACCTGAGGGACCTGGCACCCAGACCACTTCATTTAGCTGCTCATCTGATCAAATGGCACTATCCTTGCTTGGACCTAGTGCACACTTTCAAGCTGGAGAAGCTCACAGTAACCATAACAATCGCAGTGTCACACAATGAAATACTGTACAGCTTCATGGTTTGGGCTTATTTCTGGGTACGATCGTGCAAATAGGGTGATATCAGGTAAGAACGCATCTAATTGAAGATCACATTAAACAGCTTATTCACAACAGTAGGTGATTTTATACATATAGGCATAATAAATAAGCATATAGACTAAAAAGAAAATGAACTTTTATTGGTAAAGTAATTACAATGAAATCTATTTTATTTTAATGACATGCCTTGATACAGGACACTTTACACCATGGGATGTCTATATTATGCCAATGTTCTTATTGTTACAATTATTCTTTCTGGTGTGCATGCTGCATTGTATTGTGTTTTTCTGATTATATGATATGTTTAGGTTTTCTATAGAAAACAAAACATTTATATTAAGGAATTGTTTTTAACTCAAGAAATAATGCACATAGAGAATGAAATGTCGACAAAACATAACTACCCATTTGTCCAAGCAATAACAATATTTGATTATACCTGGTTGATAGCAATCCCTGCCAAGTCCTCACTGAAAAAGACTTGCTTCTCCAATTTTTGACAAGTAAAGTAAAGTAAGACTTCAATTTCTCAAATATCGACTAAAATCCAAGGCAACCCTAAGTGAACAGTCAATAATGAGAGCCATGTAAGTAGTTTCACTGCAGCAAGACTTGGCACTCAATAATCAAAGCCTGCTGAGTCATACATACATACATCTGAGATTCAGAAAGTGATCGCGGTGGATTTTGGGGCGCGGTGGTCAACAATCTTTAAAATTGTGAGTTTTTACTAAACCAATCACATCAGGAACATGGCACTGGAGTTGTTGCATTCTTCTCTATTTTTTATTTTAAAAAACATTATATTTAATTATTCATTTTACAGAAATAGTGTGATGATAAAAAAAAATGTGGAGCACAAAACCATACAAACATACCATATTATTTAGAACTCTGCTGTGAAGGACGTGGCAGAGGGGACCTGGAACCAGATCCCGGAACCAAAGTCAGATTTATGTGGAATAATTACGAATAGGTAGAATTAAAATAGAAATAGTGAGATCCAACTTCATGCAGCTCCCGGCCTTAAACGATGGGTCGACCTGGAACATAACATATTCGGTTACGATTTTCCCTCCCTATACATCTGGCTACCAAAAGAAGCCAGACCACCAGCTCCCTATACCTCCCCAGCAATCCTCACAACGATCAGAACATGGGATAAAATAGTGGCGAAACACAAGCTTATCTCCCACCCCTCACCCCTGATGCCCATCCTCCGGAACACAAAATTCACACCAGGCATGTCCCCGAAGGACTTCACTCACTTTGAGGACAATGACCTAACACGCATTCACCAATTCTACCAGAACCAAAGTGTCATACCCTTCGCAGAACTCCCCCAGCAGACCCCCCTCACCACACGGGACTTCTTCCGATACCTACAAATCCGCAGCTTTGTCGATAAACCAGCCATACAAAAAGCAAGCACCACTCCCCTCACCCCGCTAGAAAAAGCATGTAACAACCACCCACTCCACAAAGGACAGATATCCTCCCTATACTCCCTACTAAGCAGGAGCATGCGAGAAGGTTCAATGCCCTATATGGCAGCCTGGGAGAGGGACCTAGGCCCTATAGGAGACCAAAGCCATTGGGCAAGTATATGGGAGGCCACAGCAACAATATCGATATGTGTCAATCATAAAGAACAAGCGTATAAAACTCTTTTCCGATGGTACCTCACTCCACTACGTTTGCAACAAATGAAACAATCCGACAACGACCTCTGCTGGAAGGGGTGCGGGAACAGGGGAACCTTCATACACACATGGTGGGAGTGCCCTCGAGTAGCCACGGTGTGGCACCATATAGCGCAACTGGCATCACAGGCACTACACACCACTATCCCGATGGACCCATGGCTGTGGCTCCTTTCCAGGCCCCTCCGAGACACCCCAAGGGCACACAATAAATTGATAGCCAAACTGGCACTAGCCACTAGGCGAGCAATCGCGGAGAAATGGGGAAGCCCTGACACCCCACCCGTAGCGCTCATCCAACGAAAAATTAATGAAACCATGAAGATGGACAAACTAACCGCCCTGGTACATGATACCACTAGACACTTCGACAAGATATGGGAACCATGGATCTTCGAATTCCCAACAATATAAGGCGCTTACTGCCAAGAGATGCACCAGGCGGGGGGTGGCCCCCGAGGAGGGAAAACCTCAAAGGCCGTCCCGGGAACCACACTTCACCAACCAAAATGTTCCTTTCCCGGAACCCCCATCCCCACATCAAGAAACAACCAAACCGCTCACCCCAACCACACTAGACAAACACAGTCACACCACCCTACACTAGATCCACCACACACAACCCTCCCCTCCCACAACACCAAAACAGACTGATCCCCATGAACCACCCCAATCCCGCCAGCACCAGACCACGAACACTAACCAAACAAGGACATACGAAATATTCAGCCAACGCAAACAAGAGCTCTAACCAGAGCACCTCCAGCATAGACCACCACCCAGACAGGGGCCCTGGACGCACCTATCACGAACACCACACCACGCAAACACGACAGGAGGGAAGAACCCCCAGACCACCCCTGACGGAACTCACAACCCCAGACACAAAGCGCAAATAAGCATTTCAGACAAAGCCAACAGAGACTACCCACCGCACACCACACATAGAACAAGGAACACCCACCGAGACCTTGACCAATACACCCAACCCTGGGCGACAGCCCCTGCAGTCCCTAACTAAAAGCCCATGGGACAGACCACGGCCGACTCCAGGCCAGAACCGCCCACGCACCAAGGACCCACAAACTAAAAGACACTAAGAGATGACAGGCCTACTCACCCGGCAAGAAACCCAAATCCCCCACCAGACCCACCCTCCCCCCCCCCAATACCACTTCTTACTCCCCCCGAGGAAAACCTCATAAACACACCGACCAAACATTGAACCGAAAGACGTAATACGCACACAACCAGGTAACTTCTGAACCAAAAACAGATGTGCTATACCCGCTAAAACTTCACATACTGCAACATAGTGCTACAACCATCTACGAATAAGACTCCAACTTCTCTCCCGGAGTTGAAACCGCATCATCACAACACTAGCGAAAGAGAGCACCAGGTAAAGAACAAAATTATATATCTACCCTACCTTTTTGAAAGCATTGTAACACATCAAAGCAACTTATGATCTCTATGAAAGTATACTTTATCCCAAGTTTTCTTTTCTGTACCCTACCCCCCATATAACTGAAATTCCAAAATAAAGAATTTATAAAAAAAAAAAATAGAAATAGTGAGGAGTGCATGAAAATACCAAAACTGGAAGAGAAGGGGATTTCTGAAAAATAGCAATAGAGGCATACGTAAAAGGAGGAGAAAAAGTAGAGAGATTAGTGAATAAGCACACACAGAATGGGGAAGCAAGGTAAAGCTGCATGAAATAATGCATACAAAAGTTAAATAATAAGTAGATATAATAAAGGATACACTCACCTCTGAAAATTTTAAATTTGCCCAAGACTGGCCAACAGAGGCAGTGTTATGCTCTGGGCAATGTTTTGCTGGGAAGCCTTGGAGCCTAGCATTCATGTGGATACCACTTACTGAGAGACAGACTACGTATACCCCTTCGTGGCAATGGTGTTTACTGATGGCAATGGACTCTTTCAACTGGATGATGCACCCAACAAGACTGCAAAAAATGTTCACTAATGCTTTGAGGAACATGACAAAGAGTTCGAGGTGACTGGATAGAGAAAGTGGAAGAGATCTACAGCATGGAGATCCTCACAGCAGACCTGCGGGATACCGAAGAGAACTACACGTGACTATGAGTACCCTAGATCAAATACATGGCCCGCAGACCCGCGGAGTAGGTGGCACAGAGGGCCAGGTCAACCGGCGTTCGGCCCCATTTGCGTGGCACATCCCGTGGGTCTGAGGTGTGGTGGCATAGGGGTGGACCTCCACCCACATCTTCCCCTCCACCCTCCCCCACCCTGCCCAGCTTTCCCCCTCCCCCCCCACTTCCTTACTTTCCCCTATAAGGATGGACAAAGTGCTCTCCTCACATGACTCACCATTCCCTCAGCACTGACGCGGAGACCATGCGAGGCAGGGACAGGACACAACACCTGGGTCCCATGGTGTATTCCACATAGCCTATTGACCCACCGGTGGTTAGTGGGTACTGAACCCGTTGAGAGATGTCTGAACCCCTCCTACACTATATGCCTTTGAATACCCCATCATAACACCTGCGGATTCACACAAGGGTCTTCAAGCAGTCTCTGACACCTAAGGTCACACTCACGATCATTGAGTCTGCACTGCTTCATAGCCGAGCCTAGCATGCCGTAATAACACAGACACTCTGGTGCCTAAGCCTGACATTCGGCACCCGGCACACGCTTACGTTAGACAAGCTAGAGCATGGCAGAGACGGGCCCCAGGTATAGCTAAATACAGCATTACACCCTGCAGAGTATTTACAAAATCTTTATGGCGAGAGGCCACTGTTGTGTTTCTAGCTCCTTACTCTACTGTACCCCTGACACACAAAAACATGTGTGCATCATACTGATGTTATGCCGTTCTAATGTGTCATTTTTGTAACCATTTACATTGTTATCTCATTCTTACCTATTCGTATGACTAAAAATAAAGATTGTCAAAAAAAATTTTTTAAAAAGAGTTCAAGGTGTTGCCTTTGCCCCTGAATTCCCCAGGTCTTAATTTGATTGAGCGTCTGTGAAATGTTCTGGAACAACAAATCCGATCCATGGAAGCCCTACCTCACAACTTGTAGGACTGCTGCTAATGTCTTGGTGACAGATATCACAGGACATGTTCTTGTGGAGTCCATGCTTTAATACATCAGAGCTGCTTTGGAAACAAAATGTTAGGCAGGTGGTTGTAATGCTGTGGCTGATCAATGAATATATCAGCCTATAATCTAAGGCTGTAGTAGTGAATACACATTAGGATTTAATAGTTTTCACAAATGATGGAAGTTAAGCTTTTTATGTAGATGAAGCATAACTTCCATCATTTGTGAATACTACTTAATCCGAATACGAATTCACTTCTACAACCTTACATTATTGGTTGATGTATGCCCCACACTGTTTACGTAGTTTTGTGAGTGGCCTTTGGTCATTTTCTGCAGGTAGAAACAAAACATATATTAGTACAGGTAGTTACACACTGTTTCACACAGTTCACAGATAAATTATTAAAAATCTTGTGGGGATATTTATAAGAGTCATAATATCATTCTCAAAATCCATTAGGGACATCATGGACTATTTCCCTTGCACCAGCTTCAACACTGCCTCATTTTTCACTCAAAAAAGTACTTGAATGAAATTAAAATACAGTGGGACCTCGGTTTACAAACGCCTCGGTTAACATAATTTTTGGTTTACAAATGAAATTACGTAGAAAATAATGACTTGGTTTACAAATTGTTTTCGCAATACAAAGCAAGTTTCCCCAGGATGCATTGCACCTGGGAGGTTTATAGCATCGCCCTGTACATGCTGGAGCCTGTGGGTAGCACGTGGCATCGAGTGTGGAGGTGTTGGATCGGCTTTTGCATTGAGTTTTGGAGCCATTCTGGAAATTGTTTGCAGTTGTTTAGGGACTTTTTGGTGCATTTCTCAAGCTGTGCAAAGGTAGGGAGCTGAGCTTCGTTGTTTGCATGACTTTTACTGTGTGTTCTGCATTGTGGGTTGGTTTCCATGCCAGCTAATTTTCACTTTTTTTCTGACCTCCAGAACGGATTAATTGGTTTTCAATGCATTCCTATGGGAAACTGCGTTTCGGTTTACAAATTTTTTCGCAATAAGAAACGTCCCAGAGAACACATTAAATTCGTAAACCGAGGTCCCACTGTATTAAGAAACACCATTCGTGATAAAAGAAAAAGTAAGGTGAAATGGAAAAGACTAAGAAGTACTGGGAACTTTTCCAAGTTTAACCCATTCAAAATATACAAACGCTTGAGTAATTTCACTCACGGGAATAGGGATGCAAAAGGAAGAAAAATAATTACTAGAAGCAAAACAAATCCCTGTTTTCATTAAGGCTCGTGGGGACGATGCTTTCAGTTCATATATCCAACAAAGTCGCCCATGCGCCTTGAAGATATACCAGTGTTTATGAGTAATATATTTCAACGCTCAAAAGGGTGATGAGTACATTGATACTTTGTAACATAATAAAATAGCTAACATTTTTTTTATATATATTTACTTGTCTGCCTTGTAGAAAAGCCAAATTTTATAAATGATAAGTTTCATCTCTTGGAAGTGTGATGTGGTATACATTGTTATCTGTGAGATTCCTGTAATGTTCGCTTTCTACCTTCTGTCTTCCAAGAGCAGGTTGGGGAACCTTTTTTATGCCAGGGGACATTTGGATATTTAAGACCTCATTCGCTGGCCATACAAAATTATTGACATATAAATTAGCTATATTTGGTCAAACATTAAATTAACTCACCCTTAATGCGATGGCTGGATTGCTTCTCTTTGGTGAGGTGTGTGATGTTAGCTGGTATTTTAGACAAGCTCACTGACACAGACATGCTCACTGCAGACAAGCTCACTGACACACACATGCTCACTGCAGACAAGCTCACTGACACACATATGCTCACTGCGGCCAAGCTCACTGGTGCACACATGCTCACTGCAGACATGCTCACTCACTAGCAGGCACATATACAAAGAGGTTTACTCTCAGTCATATGTTGCTGAATAAGCCTAAGTGGCACTGAATGTTGTGGGAGCACAGGGAGTGCCCACTTTCCAGTTATTTCCTGTCCCCGAGTTCAGCTACTTGAGTCTGTCGGTTGGGGCTTGAGTGCAAGTTAGAGCAGGAAAGGACACATAAAGCTCCCTCCCTACAGTGCTCCCTCCGGCCGCCAGCAGCCATAATGTGGCCACACCAGCCCTTAATTCCCTCGGACTCTCACTCACAGTCCGAGGGGAAAAAATAATTTAATTGTCATTAGGGCTATTGAATTTCGAGTGCAGCCTGTGGTTGCCTTGGCAGGGCTAGTCCAAATTATTTTGCAGGCCTTATATGGCCTGTGGGCTGGACGTTCCCAAACCACGTCCTAGAGTATTGTAGTGAAATAACCAGGTAACCTTGTTTTTAAAGTTCCTAAATGTCCCCTTCCTTAAATCAAAATGTACGTGTGAGTTGTGAATAGGGGAGAACCTCCTTCAGTCAGGTGGGTGGATGGAGTTTTTATGATGATATGATACCCTGTGACGGTTCATCCGCCAGCATTGTAACAATATAAATGTCCTCACCTTTTATAATGGGAAAATGTAAACAGTCCAATTTTCAAAGTTCACTGAACTAATATTTTGTTTTGAACATCCTATTGAGGTAACATGACTGACATTGGTGGGTTAATATATTGCAATACTGATGATAATATCCATCAGCTAAATACATTTTACTTGATTTTTCCAAATATACTGCAGCATGTGATTGAAATAGCAGGGCATGAAAGAGTTAACAGTGACTACTGCAATTAATGTGGTAAACATCACCATGCATCCCAGAGGTATACACCTGGTATCATAGAAACATTGTTTTGCAACAAAAGACACCTTTATTTTCTTCCTCTCTCTTACAACTTTTCTATTAGTTCCAGTTCTTAATTTCACAATTGTTTCCCTTTCCAGTATTGTCCCCGAGTCTCCTTTCATTTCAGCATACTTCACCCCTCCTTTGTATTGTCCCATTTAAGTCTTCTACTTTAGTTCTCTAAAATCTATTTTTAACCACCTTCTACCCCTTTCTAGTATATATCTTTAGCACATGATTACAAATCATGATAGTGCAATGCATCTCACACTCTTGCATGAAAGACACACCCAACCTTATGCACAAACGTGATGAGTTAAAATCTTCCCCAGAGTATCAATTTAAATAGGTCATGAAAAAAGAGAATTGGGAGCCAAGTGGGTGGGAGATTATAGGCACCCAGACTCATTGAAGTGGTCTGGGTGCATATCCCCAGGTCCCATAATCCTGCAAAGGTAATTATTGCAGTTTTTGATTAAAAAAAAAAGACATCTTTTGGTCACCTAACTGACGCTAGACATCCTCACACTATGCATAAGGACATCCAGCTTCACACGAAACCCCATAGGAAAGCATTTTATTAAGCCTTAATAGGGAACACATGGGATGGGTGGCAGCATTGTAGGATGGCTGTGTGATACTAGATAGCTAATGTGTGCTATGATCGTTGCTGCCGCCCAGGAGTGGTGGGAGTTTGAGTGCAGGACTTATTTTTGTGTATTTGTATTCACTTTTGTATCACACAGCCATGTTACCATGCTGCCACCTATCCTGTGTGTTTCCCATTAAGGGTTAATAAGTATGTAGGTATTCAGAAAAATATTCTCTGTCTCATTAGAGATATTTTTTTTGCCTGAAGCTGAAAGAAGCAAGGTGAATCGTTTGTGTAGAACCCACCTAAGAGGTTTGCCTTCACATAGAACATAGAAACATAGAATGTGACGGCAGATACGAACCATTCGGCCCATATAGTCTGCCCAATTTTCTAAATACTTTCATTAGTCCCTGGCCTTATCTTATAGTTAGGATAGCCTTATGCCTATCCCACGCATGCTTAAACTCCTTTACTGTGTTAACCTCTACCACTTCAGCTGGAAGGCTATTCCATGCATCCACTACCCTCTCAGTAAAGTAATACTTCCTGATATTATTTTAAAACCTTTGTCCCTCTAATTTAAGACTATGTCCTCTTGTTGTGGTGGTTTTTCTTCTTTTAAATATAGTCTCCTCCTTTACTGTGTTGATTCCCTTTATATATTTAAATGTTTCTATCATATCCCCCCTGTCTCGTCTTTCCTCCAAGCTATACATGTTAAGATCCTTTAACCTTTCCTGGTAAGTTTTATCCTGCAATCCATGAACCAGTTTAGTAGCCCTTCTCTGAACTCTCTCTAAAGTATCAATACCCTTCTGGAGATACCGTGGGCTTACATCTAATGGCTATTGGAGTTACTAAATATCCTTCATTTATTTTAGAGACAGAACTGGTTTGTAACCCCTTCTGCACAAAGGTAGGGGAGGGGGGGAGGGGGCTCTATAGAGAGCTATAGAGCCAGGAAAATAACTTTGTTTTCCTGGCACTATTTCCCTTTAAAGCAGCTCTGTCACCTTCCTTGGTCTTTGCATATTTTGCAAAGATGCTTAATGGTGACATAACGGCTTGGGATGTGGTGCCTGATGCTGCCCTCTGCAACACCAAAAAGCATCCATAGATATTATTTTGTGATGAGTAAGATAATGCCTTATTCCCACAGCCGTCAATAGTGATGGGAGAAGACCTGATGACGATAGCTCTGCCTTTTATCTAGTTTGTATTTTAACATACATAAAGTAGTGCCTCCTTTATCTTATATCTTTTGAGTGCATTTGAATTTCAATGAAATTCCAACACAATTTTTATAAGCAATTCATAAAGGTTTTATCTTTATGAAATGCTCAATTTTTTTGTTGAGGGTGGGTTGATAGAACCACTTTAAGTCTGGCTAATGCAAGGGTATCATAAATGCTTTTCTCAGAGCTTGTCTGATATTATTTGATTTGTGATTATATACCATGCAGTAAATTCCTCCTCCCTCTGCTCTACAGTGTTTGTCTGTTTGATGTTTCACATTAGCTGAGTTTGATATTTGTTGCATGACAAGATTAAAGAACAAATGACACCTTTCACAAAGTCATGTAAAAATGTGTCTGAACCTGAGAATTGTAGGTTTCTCACTTAGATATCAAAACGTGTTTTATTTCCTACACTGTAACTTTTTATACATGTAAGTAATGATGAGTATCAAGAACATTCTTTAAAATAGAAGTTCATAAAATCGTAAATATTATATATGCCACTCCTTCCCAAGATAATCACAAATAATGTAAATATGATAATAGTATCTATATTAACAAACTAACATTTATGATGTCAACACTATATTGCATTCTTTTTTTTATTAATTGAGTTTATTATTTTTCAATCACAAAAGAGAAAAGGGTGGGGGTACAGAAGAAAAAAAAAAAAGGGTAGGGTAAGGAGTTCAGGGTTACAATACAGAGGATCTGATACATCACAATGACATTCACATTTCATGTTAATCACCACCTAACTAAGTGCGCAGTTGTTTGGGCGTAAAGTAGTCGCTGCTCATCCCAAGGCAGAACGGGCACTACCTATACCAAACTTTACAACCTCCCAGTGTGTCTTGTCGATGAGGCCGTGTAGCTATCAGCCTCTTACGTGCATGCAGGGCGATGCTCTGGTTATTTTGCGTCTATTTGTTGTGCGATTTGCTTATATATGTAGGGTGTTCAGGGGGGTTCAAGGAGGCTCAAGTTTTGGCCATCTTGTTTTTTGGATCTTACTGTCTATCTACTGGACAAGGCTCCTTGCATACACTGTTAATGCCTCCTATGTATCCCCAGAAGTGTGGTAACCTGTGAGGTATTGCGCAAGTGTCAAGGCGGTGCTCAGCCTGAACCTCCCTGAACAAAAACTGAAACCGGAAAAAGAAAGTAGAATATATTAAAAAAAAAAAAACAGTCTAACATGAGGGAAAACGAAATCTGTTTGCTATCCAGCATCTATCTGGGCTCTTATGGCTGTCTTCTTAGGCGGTGATAGAGGCTTGGGGGGGTTATTAACAGGTGTGTGTATGATCCGGGTCTTAGGCCGGTTGATGGTTTTATGGAGGCTGGAATTGATAGTGGCGACACCAAGGTCCCCAGTTATTAGATATTTTATGTTTTTGGTTGGCAGTTATCGCAGAAGAGATATCATACACATAATTTAGTCGGATTTTGTCCATGAGGTTCTTTTCAGACGGGCAATTGGTTGATTTCCAATTGAGCGCTATGAGAGCTCTAGCTGCCAGTATCACCTGTGCGGCCAGTGCCTTCTCCTGCTTCGTCCAGCTGGCGGGAAGGTCCAACCAAAGGCAGGGCCCAAACTCCAGAGAATCTCGGGAGAATGATATCTACTGTGCTAAGCAACCTAGTAACCTCCAACCACAATGGCTGAATAAGGTCGCATCCCCACCATATGTGGAGCATCGTGCCTTTTTGGGCCCGACACCTCCAGCATCGGTCAGAAGTGTTTGGGTATATTTTGCTAAGTTTGTCCGGTGTCAGATACCATCGGTACATTAGCTTCCTGTGAGCTTCCATATGTGAGTAGCACGCAGTATGACCAGTCAGTGCATTGACCAGTGCTAGCCATTTGTGGGGAAGGATAGTTGTCCCACTTTCTTTTTCCCATTGGGACATAAATGATAGGTACGGGGACAGTGGGAAGTTCGATATTGCTTTGTAGCACCTTGAGAGCAATTTAGGCCTAAGGGTGCATTTCCAACATGTCATAAGGAGGTCGCATTGCTGATTAGGTTCCCCAGCCTTGCCCTCTGTGGTCCTATCGACATGCTCCAATAATGCACTTTTAATTTGGAGGTAAGGGAATACATATCTAGGGGCTAGGCTATACTTCTGTTGGAGTTCAGCAAAAGGAGTGATTTCCGTACCAGTTAACACTATATTGCGTTTTAAAACATGCAGCTGACAGTTTAAATGTTTAATTAGACGTTAAACTCAGGGAGATAAACAGCATCTAGCAGACTGCTAATTGTGTCCAGGCAAGTTATTTTTTGATAATATACATATATACATAGATATATACAGGGCTCAAAATGTCCACTGGCCATTAGCCATTGGTGAGTGAAAATGTACCCCTGGTGAGTAGAATTTCATCCTTGGTGAGCATACTATGACTTGCAGTGGCATGTAACTTTTAAAGCTTGGCTAGTAGTAAATGACATCAAATTATAAGCCCAGTATATATATATATATATATATATATATATATATTTGTGCTCGTAATCTCTATAATGTTAATGGAATGTAGAGAAGAAGCAAAGTTGGTTGAGGTGTCCTGAAACCAACGTACGAGTAGGCCTGTAAAAAGAGGGCCTACAAAGAGAAATGTGTAAAGGAGGGTGTAGGTGGGTGGGGTCAAAACAGCTTGAACGGCAAAGGTAAGTAGGGGGGTAGGGTTTATAAAGGGTCATAACTCCTTCCACAAATTCAGGCCAACGTGTGCTCGGAATCTCTATTATGTTAATGGAATGTAGAGGAGAAGCAAAGTTGGTTGAGGTGTGCCAAAACCAACGTACGAGTAGGCCTGTAAAGAGAGGGCAAAAAGGAATTCAAAGTAAACACACTTTATTGCAAGTTTAAACTGCGAGATTTCTGAAAGCCTGCCTGAGCTCCCTTTCTGGTCGAGGGATGTAGGAGTTGTATATTGAGGATTTCCAGCGTCCCAGCCTCTTAATGATGTGTACCGGAGTGTTAGTGCTTGAAGCTGATGATGCTGCGCCGATGCGAAATGAGTGACCAGAGAAGGAAGCTGGGTTGTAGGCATGTGCATGGGGAAAATATTCAGTTTGGTTCGGCATTCCGAAATTTGGGACTTCGGCAATTCGGACTTCAGCAATTCGGCACTTCGGAACTTCGGCAACTTCGGCAACTTCAGAACTCCGGCATTTCAGGACTTCTCTTGCAGCCGCTTGGTAGATAACTCCCTAATTCCCACGGTATTAGGGAGTTATCTACCAAAAGGCTGAAAGACCTAAATTGGTCTTTCAGCCAAATTTACTAATACTAAGTAAAGATTACTTAGTATTAGTAAATTATGCCCCTACTCGATATACCGCGAGTAGGGGCATGTCTATTAAACAGTGAGCAGCCCCCTCCTGAGTCCCCACCCGCGACGCGCGATGCCCTATAGCTTAAAAGCCCCCACTCGCACGTCGCTAGTGGGGGCTCAGGAGAGGGGAATTTTTTTTCTTTAACAGTGAGCAGCACAATTTTGCAACAAGCTAGGAAAAAAATTCCTTCTTGACCCCAAATTTATCCTTGGATCAAGCATTAATTACCCTACATTGAAAGAGTATATCCTTGAATATTCTGTTTTTGCAAGTATGCATCTAGTAGCTGTTTGAACATCTGTATGGACTCTGATAAAACCACTTCTTCAGGCAGAGAATTCCACATCCTTATTGTTCTTACAGTAAAAAAACCTTTCCTTTGCCTTAGACGAAATCTTCTTTCTTCCAGTCTAAACGCATGACCTTGTGCCCTATGTAAAGTCCGGTTTGTGAACAGATTTCCAAACAATGGTTTGTATTGGCCCCGAATATATTTGTATAATGTTATCATAGCCCCTCTCAGGTGATGTTTTTCTAAACTAAATAGGTTTAAATTTGTTAACCTCTCTTCATAGCTGATATGTTCCATTCCTTTTATTAATTTTGTAGCCCGCCTCTGCACTTTTTCTAGAGCCATAATATCCTTCTTTAGAACAGGTGCCCAAAATTGCACAGCATATTCAATATGTGGTCTTACCAGTGATTTATAAAGAGGCAAAATGATATTCTTGTCCCGAGAATGAATGCACTTTTTCATGCATGACAATACCTTACTGGCCTTGGCCACTGCTGATTGACATTGCACATTGTTGCAAAGTTTGTTGTCTATAGCAATTCCCAAGTCCTTTTCTTGTGTTGTTATCCCTAATTTGCTTCCATTAAGGGTATACGTTGCTTGTGTATTCTTTACGCCGAAGTGCATAACTTTGCATTTTTCAACATTACATTTCATCTGCCATTTGAGTGCCCAGTGCCCCAGTCTATCTAAATCCCTCTGCAGCAAAGTAATATCTTGCTCACATTGTATTATTTTACAGAGTTTTGTGTCATCTGCAAACACTGAAACATGACTTTCAATGCTGTCTTCAAGATCATTTATAAACATGTTAAATAGAAGTGGTCCCAGAACAGACCACTGAGGGACACCACTTGCCACCTCTGTCCAGCTTGAAAATTTACCATTAATGACAACTCTTTGTACTCTGTTTTTAAGCCAATGTTCTACCCAAGAACCAGAGGCGACTGTAGACTTTATGAGGCCTTAGGCGAAACTCAAACATGAGGCCCCACTAACAAAAAAGTGTCACACACACACACATTGATGCACAGTTTACCTGTGTATGTGCCTGAGAGTGTGTCTGACAGAGAATATCCTTGTGTATGTGTGTGTTTGTCTCTGTGAGCATGTTTGCGTTTTTGTCTGAGACCCTATGTGTATGGGGTAGCTGCTTGAAGCGGCAAGAAAAGGGGTGATGGTGAGAGTGGGAGGGGGATGATGGTGAGAGGTGTGATGGTGAGAGGGGGTGATGGTGACAGGGAGATAGTGTGTGGGGGTTATGGTGAGAGGGAGAGGGGTGATAGTAACGGAGAGGAGAAGGGGTGATGGTAATGGAGGGGGTAATGGTGAGGAGGGGGTGATGTGAGAGGGGGGCCAGGCATGGGAGGTGATGGTGTGTGGGGGTGATGAAGGAATGGGGTGATGGTAAGGTGAGGAGGAGAGGGGCATGGTGAGGGGGGTGAGGCTGAGGGTGGGGGGGGAGGAAGCTGAGGGTGGTGGGAGGAAGCTGAGGGGTGGTGAGGCTGTGGGTGGTGGGGGGTACGAGGCTGAGGGTGGTGGGGAGTGAAGCTGAGGGTGGTGAGGCTGAGGGTGGTGGGGTGCAGAGCCGAGTGGTGGGGGGCACGCTGAGGGTGGTGGGAGGCTGGAGGGTGGGGGGGAGTGAAGCTGAGGGTGGGGGGAGGAAGCCGAGGGTGGTGGGGTGGTGAGGGGCTGAGGTGGTGTGTGTGGGGGTGATGCTGAGGGTGGTGTGGGTGTTGGGGAGTGAAGCTGAGGGTAGTGGGGGGAGTGAAGCTGAGGGTGGTGAGGGAAGCTGATGCTGAGGGTGGTGAGGGAGGGTGATGCTGAGGGTGGTGATGGAGGGTGATGCTGAGGGTGGTGAGGGAGGGTGATGCTGAGAGTGGTGAGGGAAGATGATGCTGAGAGTGGTGAGGGAAGATGATGCTGAGGGTGGTGTGGGGTGGTGAGGCAGAGGGTGGTGAGGGAGGGTGATGCTGAGGGTGGTGAGGGAGGGTGATGCTGAGGGTGGTGAGGGAGGGTGATGCTGAGGGAGGTGTGGGGAGGAGGCTGAGGGTGGGGTGATGCTGAGGGTGGTGGGGGGTGAGGCTGAGGGTAGTGAGGGTGATGCTGAGGGCAGGTGGGGGAGGAAGCTGAGGGTGGTGAGGCTGAGGGTGGTGTGGGGTGGTGAGGCTGAGGGTGGTGAGGGAGGTGAGGCTGAGTGTGGTGAGGAAGGGTGGGGGGGTGGTGAGGCTGAGGGTGGTGTGGGGTGGTGAGCTGAGGGTGGTGGGGGGTGACAGAGAGCCTACCTTTACTCCCTGTTAGCCCGGTGGGTGACCTGGTGGTCCAGTGGCCATTGCTTTCGGTCTGCAGCTCTGCAGTGAGCAGAGCTGCAGACCATGTAATCTCGCAAGACCATCAGAGCTTTGCCGTGCTAACCCACGGCAACACTCTGATTGGCCGGTTTTCGCAAGACACATGGTCTGCAGGTCTGCTCACTGCGGAACTGCAGACCGGTGTCTGCGGTGGCTGGCCAGGCAGCCAGGAGGGGCCTCGCACCCGGCGGCATACCGGGCAAGCTGACGGGCCCCCTTCTGGTGTCAGGTCCTCGGTCAGTGACCAAGGACCTGACACAGCCTGCCCACAGGCAGTTTAGGTGGCCACGAGGCCCCAGCCAGCACGAGGCCTTAGGCGGCCACCTAAACCGCCTAATTAGAGAGCCGCCTCTGCCAAGAACAAGCATTTTCATCTAGACCGATTTCCTTGAGTGTGAACACTAATCTATTGTGTGGAACTGTATCAAATGCCTTGGCAAAATCCAAATACATCACATCCACGGCAACACCCTGATCTATACTTCTACGTACTTCTTCATAGAATGCAATCAAGTTAATTTGACATGACTTGTGCTTCATAAAACCGTGCTGATTTTTGCTGATAACCATGTTCTTCTCAAGGAATTCTTGAATATTATCCCTTAATAACCTTTCAAATATTTTACCAGCCACAGAAGTTAAACTCACAGGTCTATAATTTCCAGGCAAGGATTTTGAACCCTTTTTGAATATAGGAACTACATCTGCCTTCCTCCAATCCTCCGGAACACTTCCTGAAAGAAAAGAATCTTGAAAGATTAAAAACAGAGGTTCACTTATTTCTGCACTTAGTTCTTAAGAGACCACTATAGTACCCAGGAAAACATACTGCGTTTCCTGTGCTTTTGCAAACTACCCACAGCCCACCCTCAGGAATTTACCTCCCGCCCGGCTCTGGAAAGGTAAAGGGGATTTAAAACTTTTACCTTTTCCAGCGCTGGGCGAGAAGCCTCACTCCCTCGATCACTCCTCTTTACTCCTCCCGTGGCTGGCGAATACGCCTTGCAGCAGCACGCGCATTCAGCAATACATAAAGCATTCTCCAGCCGCCACAGCAGGCTTAGCCCTTCACTGTAAAATACGGTAGCTTGCGCCTAGTAACTGTCAATAGGAGCAGCCACTAGAAATAGGAAAGCTTAACACATTCACCAACATAGCGAACAAACTGCTATGTTTATGAAAAAATGGGTTAACCCTAGCTGGACCTGGCACCCAGACCACTTCATTAAGCTGAAGTGGTCTGGGTGCCTAGAGTGGTCCTTTAAGTACTCGTGGATGGAGACCGTCAGGCCCTGGAGCTTTGTTTATATTAAATTTCTTTAGTTGCTGCAGCACCTTGTCTTGAGTTAACCAATTCGGGATTATTCTAGCTTTAGCGACTGAATAATCTAAATTTTATTAAAGACAGGAGGCGAATATTTGCTTAACCTTCTTTACTGAACCTCCCAGCAGCAAAGAAACAGTTAACATAAGTGAGAAAAAAAATCAACCAATCAGGACACATATTAGAACATAACAGTCTTTCAGGCTCCTCCCAAATCCTCTTTCTGATGCAGCCGATCATAAGTGTAGTCAACCGTGTAAACTTGAGTAAGTCATCAACCATGTAAACCAGAAAACGCAGCCGAGATTAGAGACCAAGGGAACGTAGTCTTTGTGGCTCATGTAGAGAAACTTCACACTAAAAGACAGAGAAAGATCGTGAAAGTATGGGTACTTGGACTGGGTGTCCGCAAGATATCTATATACACAGATCCACCCCCTGGATATTATGAGTATAACTATTGCAAATTTCTAAAATAGTCAGAAAACCAGGCAGATTAATAAGCACCTAACCAGAATAAACGGAAACAAAACAGTTAGACATATATAAGTCTATACA
Organism: Pelobates cultripes; assembly: GCA_933207985.1. NCBI lineage: Eukaryota > Metazoa > Chordata > Amphibia > Anura > Pelobatidae > Pelobates > Pelobates cultripes. The sequence goes on along the minus strand of OW240920.1, from coordinate 63,182,190 downwards.
AGGAAAAACTTGAAAATTTTTAAGGATACATGCGACTTGATAAAAAGAAAAAACTGGGGTGGGAGATAAATAGGGTGGGAAAATATTCGCCTCCTGTCTTTAATAAAATTTAGATTATTCAGTCGCTAAAGCTAGAATAATCCTGAATTTTATGGCAAGACAGGAGGCTTCATATTTGCTGTTTTAAAGCGTGGAAACCAAAGAGTAGGAAGCATGGGACGATTGTCGAAAATAGAAGGTACGGAAGGTAGACTCTCGAGACCAGTCAGCGCATTTTAGGATGTCTGCGAGGGATCCCCCAGCCATAAAGGCGGAGGATGCAGCCGCACCTCTGACAGAATGAGCTCCAAAAGATGAGTCTACGCCCGCTAAACCTAGAAGCCATTTAATCCAGCGGGCAATCGTGGGACAAGACACTGGTTTGTGTGGTCGCACATACGAGATAAACAGGGGGCCCGTAGGGGTACGTAGAGGTGATATAGATACAACGTACTGTTGGACACAGCGAGCAACGCAGAGCGAAGGTCTGTCAGAAAAATAAGGGTAAGTAAGTGTTAAAGAATTAGTTTTAGTTCGTCGAGAAATGTTAAAACGTACACCCTGGGGCGTGAAATCAATAGCATGAAAGTCAAATGCCTGAATATCAGACACTCTCCTAAAAGAAACCAAGCAAAGAAGAAGAGCTAATTTGGCCGACAGTTGTCGTAAAGGGAGCGCTTCATTGGGTGGCCAAGTCTCCAGGAAGGACAAAACAAGAGCAACATTCCAAAAATGTGAATATTTTGGGGCAGGAGGTCGAGCAAGACGAATGCCACGCAACAGTCTACAGATGGAGGGGTGTTTACCTATTGCTGTATTATCAACGGGGCCAGGAGCTGCCGAGATTGCTGAACGAAAGACGTTAATGTATCTGTAGGATTTACCCTGATCAAAAAGAGAGGACAGAAAGTTCATAACATTAATCAAAGAAGTTGAAACAGGATCAAAACCCCTTTCCAAACACCAGCGATGCCAAACTCGCCAGGCTGAGAGGTAAGAGCGTCTAGTCCCGGGGGCCCATGAGTCCCATAAGAGTGCTCTAGCAGTCTCCGAAAGTCCTGTGGCATCCCAGGATCCCCTGAAACAGTCCAGGCCACTAGCTGGAGATGACCCTGCAACGCAAGAGGGTGAAAATTGCCTGCGGGATCTTTGAGAAGATCGTGTGTGACAGGTAGTAGTAGTGGATAATTCACCGACATTTCTAAGAGATTGGGGAACCATGGTTGGGTACGCCACAAAGGGGTCAGCAGTGTTATTGTGGCCCCTTGAGTCCTGAGATGATGGAGAGTGCGAAGGATCATGGAGAACGGGGGAAAGGCATAAGCTCCGGTCATTGGCCAAGCTTGAAGGAAGGCGTCTACTGCCAGAGACGTCGGATCCGGCAACCAACTGAAAAATGCGTCCGTCTGTCGATTCAGACGAGACGCAAACAGGTCGAGGCTGAAAGGACCCCGAAGAAGATGGAGACGGTAAAAAACGTGTGGGTCTAATTGCCAGTCGCTGGAGTCTCTCCAGTGTCGAGAGAACCAATCTGCGACTAAGTTGTCGGAACCTGGCAGATACTCCGCTCGAAGGGAGATGTTCCTGTCTAGGCAAAATTGATACAGTTCTTTTGTGAGGTCTGAGAGCATTTTGGAACGGGATCCCCCTAAACGATTCACGTATTGAACAGCTGAGATGTTGTCCATTCTCAGTACTAGGGAACAATTGTAGGAGTCCTTCGCGAAACTGCGAATGGCAAAGGACCCGGCAATCGATGTGCAATGCCCGTTCTGATGGGGACCAAGGACCTCCGGTAGAGAGATTTGCGCATGATGCACCCCAGCCCAGAAGACTGGCATCCGATTCTAGGATGTAATCTGGCTGTGATCCGAAGATCACTTTCCCATTCCATGCATCCATATGGTGTAGCCACCAGTTCAATTCGAGTCGGACTTCGTCTGTCAAGGAGATCAGTTGATCGTAAGACGCAGAGTGACGTAAGGAGCGAGTCTTCAGACGTTGCATTGCTCGGTAATGTAAAGGAGCTGGGAAGATCGCCTGAATTGAGGCGGAAAGCAGTCCGATTATGCGAGCTAAGTCACGAAGACGGATAGCCGAAGAGGCTAGAATTTTCCTGATGTCTTTTTTGATGTTCTTGACCTTTACTGAAGGGAGTTGTAAGATCGCCAAAATGGAATCTATTTGGAATCCCAGGAATTGAACCACTTGAGTTGGGGTGAGGACGGATTTTTGGACATTGATCACGAACCCCAGGTTTTGTAACAGAGCTGTGGTCATATCCGTATGGATGCGCAGAGTGTCTGGGTCTCGAGCCATAAGGAGGATATCGTCCAGATATATGATGGAGCGAATCCCCTGAGAGCGTAGTAAAGCCATGACCGGCTTCATCAGCTTGGTGAAACACCAAGGTGCGGAACAAAGTCCGAAGGGGAGGCATGTGAACTGCCATAAATCGTGATGCCAACGGAACTGTAGGAAACAGCGATGGGCCGGTGTTATAGGAACCGTGAGGTAAGCATCTGTCAAGTCTAAACGGGAGAACCAGTCTCCCTCGCAGAGTAGGTCTCGAAGGAGGTGGATACCCTCCATCTTGAAATGTTGGTAAACAATAAAATTGTTCAGTTCTTTCAGGTTGATAACTGGTCGAAAGTCCCCTGACTGTTTTCGGACCAGAAATATGTTGCTTATGAATCTTTGTGGAGACCGAGAACGTTCTATAGCGCTCTTGGCGACAAGATCGTTCAGCGCGGCCTCTAAGGTCGCATTGTCCTCTTGAGACATGTGCAGAGGTGGAGGGGGAGACTCCTGTATAGGGTCGTTTGCAAAATCTATATGGAAACCAGATACAGTTTGAAGGATCCATGGATCCTGAGTTAAAAGTGACCACTGTGGGAAAAAAAGCGTTAACCGACCTGCAATAGGAACTTGAGAATAAGGAAAGTCTATTACCTGAAGCAGTGCGGCCCCGGAGGGAAGCATATCCACGTCCTCTGATGGAACGTCTAGAGGGAAAAAACTGCTTGTGGTAGAAACGGGTATTGCCCGAATTCCATGAGTCTGCTGGTTGAGGCCTGTAGCCCGTGAAGGCAGCTCTGCCAGTCGTTCGGCCTCTATAGCAACCAGCTCTACCGGAAAAACGCTGGGGTCTGAACACCCTGCGAAGGTTCCATTGTGCCTTGTTAAGGGAAGTAAACACGGATACGTGTTTATTCAGGTCTCGTATGAACCTGTCCCCAAATAATAAACCGTTAGCCTCTGGACCAAGTTCTTTGGTGCCTAGTTCTGCCAATTTGGCATCAATTTTATATAATACGGCTTTACGCCGTTCAACGGACATTGCCACATTGGCGTTGCCTAACAGGCATAACGCTCTTTGTGCCCATTCACGCACCATGTGCGCATCAAAATTGCCTCCTGCCAGCGTCTCATAAGCAATTATGAAAATCTGGATAAGCGGGCCCGCTATATCCATCAGCTTGTCCTGGGTGGCTTTTAAGCCAACTTCGATTCCCTTGCGGGGATCCTTACCCGTCTTCGTTAGAAAAGTGACCAGGAGTGGATCAAGCTCAGGGGTGACAGCCACTTTATCAGGGATTATAGGCCGTGGACACTCTGCTCTTAATTTGGCCCTAATCTCCTTTTCTAAAGGTTTGCGAAGCCATAATCTGCAATACTTTGCAATGTGATCGGGAGGTGTCCACTCCGCTGAACGAGGGTGTCTGATACAGCGTGGGTCAAAAATTGGATGCCCTTTGGTATCCAGTAGGATATCATCTTTAGTAGAATCTAGATTAGTATTGGGCATGGGATCAGCGTCCTGAAAGGACTGATCTTGGGGTAGGAGGAAGGTTTCCGTAACAAATTCAGAAGAGGAAGGATCACGTGGAGGATCCTCATCTGAATAAGCATCGTAATCGTCCATCACTCGAAGGTGATAGTCAGAGGTTGAGCCCTTTAAGGGGTCAGCTTCTGTAGCCAAAGTGGGTTTGGTCTTAGACAATTTAGCCGTCTTCGCTGGGGCTTTGCCTTTGCCAGCAGAAGCACTGTCACCCTTCCATGGGCGCTTACGTGGGGCTTCGTCATGATCAGAGACTCTGGAATCATCAGAGTCAGATAATGGTGAGATGGTGGCATTAGTGGCTGTCTGGTCACGAAACGCTGCTAGAGCCTTGGGAATAGAGTCTGCAATTGCAGCTTGAAGCCAGGCTTTTAGTTCTGCAGACATTGCAGGTTCTGTTTGGTCAGACATGGTGACCAGTAAAAAGATAATAGTGGGTTCACCACAGAAAAAAGTATTCAAACAGGTATATTAACTATCTCTATATATATTTTAATTTTATTTATCTATTTATTTATTCCTTAGTAATATATATATATATATATATATATATATATATTTGTGTAAGGGGCAAAATAGCCGTATATGGAGTAAGGATCCAGCATAAGCTTAGGATAGTGTAAAGGGAGCAAGTCGGTTGTGGTGTGCCGATACCGACGATACGGTAGGCCTGTAAATAAAGAGGGCCCACCAAGGAGTAAGAAAGTAAAGTAAATGGAAAGAAAAGAGAAAGTGTTGAAATGAGGAGTGGGTGGGAGGGTCATTCTGATGCTGACCTCAAGCGATATGAGTCAGGTAAGGGGTGTCCCTTATATAGGGGAGTGAATTAATTTAAGCCCCTCCCACAAATACAGGCAAAACTGCCTTAATACTTGTGTAAGGGGCAAAATAGCCGTATATGGAGTAAGGATCCAGCATAAGCTTAGGATAGTGTAAAGGGAGCAAGTCGGTTGTGGTGTGCCGATACCGACGATACGGTAGGCCTGTAAATAAAGAGGGCAAAAATGAATAATCAAAGATGTAATACAGTCAACAAATATATACAAATTAACCAGACATTTCCTTAAATGCATTACAGTATTTAATTCCTGAAAGGATTTTGAAGGTAGGAATCTAGGACCGAAAGTGGGCACCATTTGTTGTGGGTAGGATAGTATGTTATCTCTACTGTTGGTGCATGTTGACTCATTTCGGAATGTGGTAGAGCCAATAGGTAATGATATATGTGTTTACGTACGTGGGATCGTTGAAGACAATGATCTGTCTGAGTGGTGGTGATGGTAGTGGATTCTCTGGCCTGAGAAAGGCATAAAAGGCAATGTGCATGGCTGGTAATGGCCGACTTGGTAGTATAATTGAATGGTTGTAGATCTAATAGGTCCGATAAGGATGAACAGTTGGATGGCTATTGGTAATCTCTGAGAGGAACGTGGGGGAATGGATTCCTGAAAACCTCTGAGTATATTCTTTTCTGGTATGATAGCATGAAGTTTATGGTAGTTTTGGCCATAGGTTATCATGTGTTGTTGAATGCCTGTAAAATATATAATTAATGGTGTATGAGATAGTTTAAGTTTAAGGTGGCAAAAATAAGCAAAACTTAGGATAAATTTTGTGACACAGGTTGAGCTATGTCGTGTTCCAATGAGATTCTTTAAGCCAGGTGAAAAGCTGTGTTATGCGTTCTACAAGTATGGGACGAAAGTGCTAGGTGGGATAGTGCATGCTATGCTGCATGAGTATGTCTAATCCATGATTTTGTCTCTGGAACGAAAGAGTGGACGTGACTGTATGGGCGGCTGTAGGAAGCGTATGATGAACATGCCTGGAATATAAATGAGACAGTTGTCGGCAGGGATGTATACCCCCGTCTGGTACATGAAAGTGAAATGTGATAAGTGGCCAACCAAGTGAGTTCCCCAGAAACATCATGAACTTATGGATGAGTAGTGGCGTTTGTTGATGATATGATATGTGCTTAGTTGTCTGAGTAACAACGGATTGATGACCCTGACCATGATTTACCCCATGCTACAGCAGCTGCTACAATGGGGTAGATCTCCCAAAGGGGCTGAAGTGGTGGAAAAATTTCCAAACCTGGATGCCATGGCCAACAGCCCCAAAGCAATTGTTCCCGGTAGATCGCTGCCAAACCCGTGGTATACGCTGCGTCTGACCATCTGGTTGGAGAAGTGTCAGACAATCCTGGAAGGAACATGCTTTTACCATGCCAAGTGGTTAAGAAATCCCCCCCCATGTGCAGGTCTGCTGTTGCTGAGGTGTCTAGGCACCTCCTCTGATCGTCATGTTGGAAGTGTGGAAAAAAGGGGAAAGTACTCTGGATGTGAAAGCGTGGTCTTGTGGTATGATTGGCATGGCAAAATTAAGGAACCTGGTAGGGATTGTAGTTCCTTGTAGTTGTAAGTACTAAGCAGGAGGTAGTGATTGATTTAGTTGAGAATGTTCCCTATTTGTCTTGTGGTAACTTGCGTGTATGGATGCCGACTCAAGTCATATGCCCAGTAATGTGATGATAGTGTCTGCGCCTTCTGTTTCTTATGGGTACTGGGACGCCCAAGTGGTCAACCAGACTAAGCTGCCATGAGGCTTCTAGTGAAAAATATGCTTTCTTTGAGCAACAAGAAGTCTTCTAGATAGTGTATGACTGTAATGCCTCTGGATATGTTATCATAACCAGCACAGAGTATCTGCGAATATCGATAGTAGGTTAATCTGTAGCTCGAAAGTTGAGTTTATGCCATGTAAGTGCCAGTGTGTAGGGTAGATGGTAGCTGTTTACTGCGTTGATGATATTGGTCTTACTTGACCAAGCTTTAACCCATGCTTGAGTGATAGCTGTAAAGGTAGATCAATGGTGTTGTATAGTAAGAAGGGAGTTGAGACTTGGGGTAGCGGAAGTTTGTGTGTGGTGCCAATAAGTCTATGGTTAGTCTTTGTTTAAGGGAAGATTCCTTGTGACAATACCAATGTGTGTGTTTGGTGCCATGCTGTAAATGGTGGAGATTGGAAGACCACTCTGCAAATCTTGGCTATGAGAGTGTTTTCAGCCAATGATTTTGTTGTGCTGACTGTAAGTGAGGGCATGCTATATTCCTTGAAGGTGTGTTTATGATACCTGTATGGGAGCCCTTTGAAGCTCCAGAGCTTTAGTAAATCTACTACAAGTCTGGAAGGGTGAAGAGTCAGTAGTGTTGAAAATGCATTGGTGTGTACAGATGGTGAGTACGTTATTTGTAAGTTGTATTGGGCCACATGGTTTGTCATGTGCCTTGAACCATTTGAACATATATGCAACAGTCTATATGCAATGCAACTACTCATATCAATCGTCTCTGGTAGTTCAGAGGTGCTGGTACCTGGAGCCTGAGTGCTCATCCGTTTGTTTGGGACAGAACCCCTTCTGTATGGGTACCTGCACAAATAAACATCTCTACATATTCCAAATACCAACCCATCCAAGAGATGGTCAGTTCCCGATTTACCTGGAATCCCTGAATCTGACCATCACAGATGCATCATCATACATATATATGCCTTGCTTCCCCAATGTGCTGGGATCATACGTGCAGGGTTAACATCTTGTGTGTCATAAGAATTGAATGTACCAGGTAACCGAGTTTCGGTTGGTGCTGGTTGTACAGTAACGTGAGGCCCAGCCTTGTGAGGGCTGTGGTGACCAACTCGAGATTGCCAGTCTGTCATAAAATTTTTTGGCTCATGAGTTTATGAGTGAGGCTAGCATAGCCTGGGTGTCACCTGAGTTGATGTAGCTGGGCCTTCCCTGCCTCCGTGTTGTCCGTTGATGTATGGAGGAGTTTGAATAACTCTGCTTTCCTTGCTGTAGCAGGGTAGGGGATTTGTCACCTCCTTAGGTCGGTGGTAATGTGTGGGATCGTCCAGGATCTGATTGCTGCAGGACTAGCCACATCTCTTCTGCTTGAAGGTGTATCAATTCTAGCCGGGGTGCTAGGAAGAGGTGATTCTTCACCATCTTTTGGAAAAATACTTAAATAACAATAAAGATGCAATTATTTGTACCCAGGGTTCTTGTACTGGCTTGCTAGCTAAGCCGTAAGGCGAAACGATTAGGCTTGGTGTTTTTTGGTGACTGGTGAGGCCCTGCTGGTTGCCAAGTGGCTTGAGAGGCTCTATCTATGCTTGGCGCGAGGGGATTTTTTGTGGCCACCGAACATTGTGGCAGGATGTTGGCCTCTCGGTGACAGTAACCAGAAAATAGGAAGGGGAGTGACAGGTGAGGCCCTCTCTATGATACAATGTGAGGCGGCTAGCTCACGAGTGGCCCGAGGGGTGTATGCCTCCAAGTGTGAGGCGGGGTGTTGGCCTCGCGGGACCACTAACTGAAGCATAATGCAGAGAAAAAGGGGGTAATACCTATTGGGCCCTAGAACCCTAATTGCCAGTACACTATTACTATTCCAGGGAAGGTAAGAGATGGATAACTACGTGAGCAGGTGTATGTACCTGGTAGTATGGTATTGAACCTGACAATCCGTGTAGGTTTTTTAGTAGTAACTGTAACCTGAATGGATAAAACCGTATGGCATAAGGAAATATAGCATAGACCAAGCTTATCTTAATACGTACAGTATATGTGAAAAGTAAAGTGCCATGATGTGTAAATATTAAACATCGTAGCCATACTGGTTAAATATGTATCAATCTTAACCCATTAAGTGCCGTATGTACAAGTGAAAATGTGGTCTATCCCCACCTTGTATGTTGTATGTCCCCTTGCTAGGGGAAAGTCTGTTGCGTGAGCAGCGTGCTGTGAAAAATGTATGTGAACTATATTACCAGTTACGTATATACAGACGCGTCTGCTACTGTGTAATAATATATGTATTTATACCTGATGTTGATATAGTGCTTGTTATGTGAATTGTTGTATGTCTTATTGAATGGTAGGGGTCAGTGAACATGGTGTTGCAAAATGCAAGTGCACTGGAGATCTGCCGAGTGCCCTGTAGGTGGCAGTGTAGTTGGATACTGATTGGTATGTGAAATGTTGTTTGTCTGTTG
>OW240920.1:63102273-63173149 GCA_933207985.1 Pelobates cultripes | reverse complement strand
TTCTGATGCAGCCGATCATAAGTGTAGTCAACCGTGTAAACTTGAGTAAGTCATCAACCATGTAAACCAGAAAAACGCAGCCGAGATTAGAGACCAAGGGAACGTAGTCTTCGTGGCTCATGTAGAGAAACTTCACACTAAAAGACAGAGAAAGATCGTGAAAGTATGGGTACTTGGACTGGGTGTCCGCAAGATATCTATATACACAGATCCACCCCCTGGATATTATGAGTATAACTATTGCAAATTTCTAAAATAGTCAGAAAACCAGGCAGATTAATAAGCACCTAACCAGAATAAACGGAAACAAAACAGTTAGACATATATAAGTCTATACAAGGAAAAACCTGAAAAATTTTAAGGATACATGCGACTTGAGAAAAAGAAAAAAAACTGGGGTGGGAGATAAATAGGGTGGGAAAATATTCGCCTCCTGTCTTTAATAAAATTTAGATTATTCAGTCGCTAAAGCTAGAATAATCCCGAATTTTATGGCAAGACAGGAGGCTTCATATTTGCTGTTTTAAAGCGTGGAAACCAAAGAGTAGGAAGCATGGGACGATTGTCGAAAATAGAAGGTACGGAAGGTAGACTCTCGAGACCAGTCAGCGCATTTTAGGATGTCTGCGAGGGATCCCCCAGCCATAAAGGCGGAGGATGCAGCCGCACCTCTGACAGAATGAGCTCCAAAAGATGAGTCTACGCCCGCTAAACCTAGAAGCCATTTAATCCAGCGGGCAATCGTGGGACAAGACACTGGTTTGTGTGGTCGCACATACGAGATAAACAGGGGGCCCGTAGGGGTACGTAGAGGTGATATAGATACAACGTACTGTTGGACACAGCGAGCAACGCAGAGCGAAGGTCTGTCAGAAAAATAAGGGTAAGTAAGTGTTAAAGAATTAGTTTTAGTTCGTCGAGAAATGTTAAAACGTACACCCTGGGGCGTGAAATCAATAGCATGAAAGTCAAATGCCTGAATATCAGACACTCTCCTAAAAGAAACCAAGCAAAGAAGAAGAGCTAATTTGGCCGACAGTTGTCGTAAAGGGAGCGCTTCATTGGGTGGCCAAGTCTCCAGGAAGGACAAAACAAGAGCAACATTCCAAAAATGTGAATATTTTGGGGCAGGAGGTCGAGCAAGACGAATGCCACGCAACAGTCTACAGATGGAGGGGTGTTTACCTATTGCTGTATTATCAACGGGGCCAGGAGCTGCCGAGATTGCTGAACGAAAGACGTTAATGTATCTGTAGGATTTACCCTGATCAAAAAGAAAGGACAGAAAGTTCATAACATTAATCAAAGAAGTTGAAACGGGATCAAAACCCCTTTCCAAACACCAGCGATGCCAAACTCGCCAGGCTGAGAGGTAAGAGCGTCTAGTCCCGGGGGCCCATGAGTCCCATAAGAGTGCTCTAGCAGTCTCCGAAAGTCCTGTGGCATCCCAGGATCCCCTGAAACAGTCCAGGCCACTAGCTGGAGATGACCCTGCAACGCAAGAGGGTGAAAATTGCCTGCGGGATCTTTGAGAAGATCGTGTGTGACAGGTAGTAGTAGTGGATAATTCACCGACATTTCTAAGAGATTGGGGAACCATGGTTGGGTACGCCACAAAGGGGTCAGCAGTGTTATTGTGGCCCCTTGAGTCCTGAGATGGAGAGTGCGAAGGATCATGGAGAACGGGGGAAAGGCATAAGCTCCGGTCATTGGCCAAGCTTGAAGGAAGGCGTCTACTGCCAGAGACGTCGGATCCGGCAACCAACTGAAAAATGCGTCTGTCGATTCAGACGAGACGCAAACAGGTCGAGGCTGAAAGGACCCCGAAGAAGATGGAGACGGTAAAAAACGTGTGGGTCTAATTGCCAGTCGCTGGAGTCTCGAGAGAACCAATCTGCGACTAAGTTGTCGGAACCTGGCAGATACTCCGCTCGAAGGGAGATGTTCCTGTCTAGGCAAAATTTATACAGTTCTTTTGTGAGGTCTGAGAGCATTTTGGAACGGGATCCCCCTAAACGATTCACGTATTGAACAGCTGAGATGTTGTCCATTCTCAGTACTAGGGAACAATTGTAGGAGTCCTTCGCGAAACTGCGAATGGCAAAGGACCCGGCAATCAACTCGAGGCAATTGATGTGCAATGCCCGTTCTGATGGGGACCAAGGACCTCCGGTAGAGAGATTTGCGCATGATGCACCCCAGCCCAGAAGACTGGCATCCGATTCTAGGATGTAATCTGGCTGTGATCCGAAGATCGCTTTCCCATTCCATGCATCCATATGGTGTAGCCACCAGTTCAATTCGAGTCGGACTTCGTCTGTCAAGGAGATCAGTTGATCGTAAGACGCAGAGTGACGTAAGGAGCGAGTCTTCAGACGTTGCATTGCTCGGTAATGTAAAGGAGCTGGGAAGATCGCCTGAATTGAGGCGGAAAGCAGTCCGATTATGCGAGCTAAGTCACGAAGACGGATAGCCGAAGAGGCTAGAATTTTCCTGATGTCTTTTTTGATGTTCTTGACCTTTACTGAAGGGAGTTGTAAGATCGCCAAAATGGAATCTATTTGGAATCCCAGGAATTGAACCACTTGAGTTGGGGTGAGGACGGATTTTTGGACATTGATCACGAACCCCAGGTTTTGTAACAGAGCTGTGGTCATATCCGTATGGATGCGCAGAGTGTCTGGGTCTCGAGCCATAAGGAGGATATCGTCCAGATATATGAGGGAGCGAATCCCCTGAGAGCGTAGTAAAGCCATGACCGGCTTCATCAGCTTGGTGAAACACCAAGGTGCGGAACAAAGTCCGAAGGGGAGGCATGTGAACTGCCATAAATCGTGATGCCAACGGAACTGTAGGAAACAGCGATGGGCCGGTGTTATAGGAACCGTGAGGTAAGCATCTGTCAAGTCTAAACGGGAGAACCAGTCTCCCTCGCAGAGTAGGTCTCGAAGGAGGTGGATACCCTCCATCTTGAAATGTTGGTAAACAATAAAATTGTTCAGTTCTTTCAGGTTGATAACTGGTCGAAAGTCCCCTGACTGTTTTCGGACCAGAAATATGTTGCTTATGAATCTTTGTGGAGACCGAGAACGTTCTATAGCGCTCTTGGCGACAAGATCGTTCAGCGCGGCCTCTAAGGTCGCATTGTCCTCTTGAGACATGTGCAGAGGTGGAGGGGGAGACTCCTGTATAGGGTCGTTTGCAAAATCTATATGGAAACCAGATACAGTTTGAAGGATCCATGGATCCTGAGTTAAAAGTGACCACGGTGGGAAAAAAAGCGTTAACCGACCTGCAATAGGAACTTGAGAATAAGGAAAGTCTATTACCTGAAGCAGTGCGGCCCCGGAGGGAAGCATATCCACGTCCTCTGATGGAACGTCTAGAGGGAAAAAACTGCTTGTGGTAGAAACGGGTATTGCCCAAATTCCATGAGTCTGCTGGTTGAGGCCTGTAGCCCGTGAAGGCAGCTCTGCCAGTCGTTCGGCCTCTATAGCGACCAGCTCTACCGGAAAAACGCTGGGGTCTGAACACCCTGCGAAGGTTCCATTGTGCCTTGTTAAGGGAAATAAACACGGATACGTGTTTATTCAGGTCTCGTATGAACCTGTCCCCAAATAATAAACCGTTAGCCTCTGGACCAAGTTCTTTGGTGCCTAGTTCTGCCAATTTGGCATCAATTTTATATAATACGGCTTTACGCCGTTCAACGGACATTGCCACATTGGCGTTGCCTAACAGGCATAACGCTCTTTGTGCCCATTCACGCACCATGTGCGCGTCAAAATTGCCTCCTGCCAGCGTCTCATCAGCAATTATGAAAATCTGGATAAGCGGGCCCGCTATATCCATCAGCTTGTCCTGGGTGGCTTTTAAGCCAACTTCGATTCCCTTGCGGGGATCCTTACCCGTCTTCGTTAGAAAAGTGACAAGGAGGGAATCAAGCTCAGGGGTGACAGCCACTTTATCAGGGATTATAGGCCGTGGACACTCTGCTCTTAATTTGGCCCTAATCTCCTTTTCTAAAGGTTTGCGAAGCCATAATCTGCAATACTTTGCAATGTGATCAGGAGGTGTCCACTCCGCTGAACGAGGGTGTCTGATACAGCGTGGATCAAAAAGTGGACGCCCTTTGGTATCCAGTAGGATATCATCTTTAGTAGAATCTAGATTAGTATTGGGCATGGGATCAGCGTCCTGAAAGGACTGATCTTGGGGTAGGAGGAAGGTTTCCGTAACAAATTCAGAAGAGGAAGGATCACGTGGAGGATCCTCATCTGAATAAGCATCGTAATCGTCCATCACTCGAAGGTGATAGTCAGAGGTTGAGCCCTTTAAGGGGTCAGCTTCTGTAGCCAAAGTGGGTTTGGTCTTAGACAATTTAGCCGTCTTCACTGGGGCTTTGCCTTTGCCAGCAGAAGCACTGTCACCCTTCCATGGGCGCTTACGCGGGGCTTCGTCATGATCAGAGACTCTGGAATCATCAGAGTCAGATAATGGTGAGATGGTGGCATTAGTGGCTGTCTGGTCACGAAACGCTGCTAGAGCCTTGGGAATAGAGTCTGCAATTGCAGCTTGAAGCCAGGCTTTTAGTTCTGCAGACATTGCAGGTTCTGTTTGGTCAGACATGGTGACCAGTAAAAAGATAATAGTGGGTTCACCACAGAAAAAAGTATTCAAACAGGTATATTAACTATCTCTATATATATTTTAATTTTATTTATCTGTAATTTATTTATTCCTTAGTAATATATATATATATATTTTTTTATATATTATATATATATATATATATATATATATATATATATATATATATTTTTTTTTTTTTTTTTAATATATATCAAGGCAACGTAAAAGGCAGGGGCTTTCTTCTGGGGTTCACCCAGACAAAGTATTTAGTCACTTTTTTAAAAGAAAAACTCAGTGGGGTTCACCCACAATTATGGCAGTTAAACTGTCAGTATAATAGTGACAGGTGGTACCTGTCAAATCAAAACACAAGGGGGTCACCCTATATATAATATATATAATAGGCTCAAAGATAAAATAAGAGGGGGTCACCCTCACGAAAGAGGCAAGAGGGGGTCACCCTCTAAAGGCACAGAGCTGTAATAGGAAGAAAAAAGGCAGCTGTAATAAAAACAAAATAAACAGTAATAAGTGACAGGTTCTAAAAAACAAAACTGTAATTATATAAAGAGCCACCAGAGGGCAAAATACTTACATTTTAACAGAGCTGCAAAATCCGAACGGAGCTGACAGGAAAAAAAGCGCGCGAAAAACGGAACAAACCGCACGGAAGATGGCCGCCGGCAAGAAGATGGGAGGGGGGAGCTGCGCGCCTAACAATGACGCGGGAAAAAGGGCGGCACAGAAGAGGAGACTGCGGGCGTGAGTAAAGAAATGGGCCGCGGCCACAGCAGTGGCGCGGCCCAACAGACCCTAACACGGAGGAACGATCAGTGAGGCACAAAGCCCCCCCAAAAATAAAATAACAGGGATTAAAGAAAAAGGGCAAGCATAGGGAAACCCTGGGCAGTAGATTGACTGGAGAAAAAACCAGTCAGACATAAAGGGCTAGACAGTACAAAAAAATAACCTCATGCAGATAAGTAGAGGGGAAAGCAATTAAAGGAGCCAAAATTAAATGAACAAAATGTAAAAAACAATGTATATATACTATAGTCAAATATACACATAGAGAACTATAATTGGAATAGACTCACCTGGGAGGCAAGCAGCAAAGAAAGAGGATTTGGGAGGAGCCTGAAAGACTGTTATGTTCTAATATGTGTCCTGATTGGTTGATTTTTTCTCACTTATGTTAACTGTTTCTTTGCTGCTGGGAGGTTCAGTAAAGAAGGTTAAGCAAATATGAAGCCTCCTGTCTTGCCATAAAATTACAATTATTCTGCAAGTTTTTAGTAGCAATCATTTGCACATCTATTTCTATGGGTTCTTCCTTAATATATACGGAGGAAAAATAGTTATTTAAAATTCCTGCCTTTTCCTGGTCTTCATTAACTAACACACCCGTTTCAGTTTTTAGTGTACCTACACTTTCATTTTTGGCTTTTTTAGAATTTATGTACTTAAAAAATACTTTGGGGTTGGTTAAGCTCTCTTTAGCTATCTTTTTTTTTATTTTGAAGTTTAGCAAATCTAATTGCCTTTTTATTCTTTATTTTTGTGTGCACAAGTTAAACAGACAGTCTTCTCATAACACTCAATAAAAACAGGCATTTCAAGAGGAATGGCATTTTGTGGCATACGATAGTACTGCACATTTTTTGTTTTGTTTTTAAACAAGAATCAAGCCATGAGGTTACATATACAGTATACATTTGTTATAGGTTAAGTATGATAAAACAGGATTATGCTGTTTGTTGTTGTGAGTAGCCAATATAATATTATAATCGCCTGAGAGTACTTTAAGTAGGATTGCTAGGTTTAACAATGGCAATATATGTGTCACTCAGTTTTTAAAAAGAAAGTAATAAATTTACAAGATAGCAAACAAGTGATTGCACAGTTCTCAGATGATAAAGACAGGCAAAGCTCCCTGTGGTGACTTGTTAGCGGTGTGGTAGTGAACAAGTGAGTGGATTTGCCTCAGGGTCTAAGAGCGTTAGACCATAGCAGGATAAGTATGCGTTTAAAGGCCACAGCTCCTAAGTTCAGCTCCCTATTATACAGGCTCAGGATATGTTAGTGTCAGGCTGAGGTGAGCTTGGGTCTGGGTTCCTGGTTCTGGGTCCCCTGATTAACGGCCAGAGGCATTAAAAGGCCTGTATATATATTAAGGCTCCTTAACCCTGGAGTCTGGAGGGGGGGGGGGGTGGTTTCGTCGTGTAAGTATGTGCTATCTGTAGCTGCCGCATTAATGCGTCACCCCTGTGTCCTGTGGATTGTGTCAGGTTGGAGGACCTGTATGGATTGGGTGTCGTGCGGATCGTGTGTTAGGTGCGAGCAGTCCACTGACCGTGTGGCCTACTCCTGGCGCAGCAGTAGGCGCAGAAAGGCATAGCCAGAAAACAAAATGTATGTAAAGCTGTGCGCAACCGGTGAAGGACATTGCACATGACAGTGTAGCATAAACATAAGTAAGTCCAAACAAAAATAGAACTAGAACTAGCCGGTACATCCATGAGTTCCGTTTGACGGGAGACTTTTCCCATATTAAGAGCCGGATGGGTGCATAGCACTGCTTCCCGCTGGGGCTGTCGACTCCGATGGGGTGAACGGGGTTATATTGGCGACATCCCATCGGTGTGTCGTACTCCTCTTGGCGCCTGCCACTGGACGAATGCCTAGAGCTTGTAAAAATCGCGGTGCTTCTTCTGGCGCTGTCAGCTTGTGGTTTTGTCCGTCTTGTGTGGCAATTAGCGTGCGGGGGTAGCCCCATTTACATGGAATGTCCGCCGCCCTCAATTGAGTTGTGGTTTCTTTCAGTGTTGCCCGCCACTGCAGCGTCTGGCGGCTCAGGTCCTGGTAGAAGTGTAAGGTAATGTCTTCGAAAATGTACGGGGTCTGGCTCCTGACCGCACGGAGGAATCCGTCTTTGTCTGAGCGGGATTTGAAGCTCATTATGACATCCCTTGCGGAGACGTTGTTTGGGCGCCCTGGTATGCGGAATAGGCTATCTAGGGTCAGTCCTTTGGCCTGTTTGGGTGGTAGGGCGGTTTGTAACAGTCTCTTTATGAGGGATGGCAGTTCATCTGCCGTCACAGTGTCTGGTATCCCCCTCACCTTGACATTTCTCTGTCGCGCCATATCTTCGAGTTGCCCTACTCGGGCGTTTAGCTGGGAGCATGAGGTTGTGAGCTCGAGCGTTTTCTTTGTCGTGGCATCTTGTTGGACTCTCAGGTCCTGGACTGCGTCTTCCGTGGCTCTCATGCAGCCTGTAAGTGTGTTCAGCTCCGTCTTGAGGCCTGCCAATTCAGCCGTGAAGAATGCCTTAAGGTCAGTCACCATGCCTGTTAGGTCAGCCTTAGTGGCTAGTGGCGGTTCTGACTGCCTTGGTGGCGCTGTTTGTTGCTTCCTTTGGGGTGTCGGGGTTGGCATATCACTCAAGTATTCATCCTCTGAGGCAGAGAGTGATTCCATCCCCATGGTGTGAAAGACGTCCGCCATTTTGGGCCTGCAGGCCTGGGACAGGAGTTGCCCGATGTCCTGGGTATGTCACGCGGACGACCCTCGGGGTTTTCGTGAGTGTTTCCCCATATTGTGCTAAGTCTCTTGCAGCCTTTTCCCAGCTTTTGGAGGTGTATTTTACGGAATCCGTGGCTAGTTTGCTGCTGTAATGTCGGAGCTTGGGTTTCATGCGTCTTGCAGGCTCGGCTGCTAGCTCCGCCCCCTCTAATTGCCTTTTTGCACGCATTATTTGCTTCCTTATATCTTTTATAAGATGCATCTGATTTGTCCGATTTAAATGCTTTAAATGCCCTTTTCTTTTTTTTAATCTCTTGTTTTACTTCTCTACTAAGCCACATTGGTTTTAATGTGTTTCTTTTATATTTATTTCCCAATGGTACATACTGAGAAATGTACCTTTCTAATATTTGTTGGAAGATGATCCATTTATCCTCGGTGTTCTTTTCACTAAAGAGTTTATGCCAGTCAATATATTGTAAAGCTGCCCTTAACTTATTAAAATTGGCCTTTTTAAAATTATATGTTTTAGTATACCCCATGTGCTTTTGGTTTTTTGAGTTTATTTCAAAGCACACTATATTGTGATTACTATTTTCCAAGTGCTCACCTCCTGAATGTTGGTCAAAAGATCAACGTTGTTTCTTAAAACCAGGTCCAGACAAGCGTCCATTCTAGTTGGTGCTTGTACAAGTTGTGACATGAAGGTGTCATTTAACAAGTTTAAAAACCTAATTCCCTTTGCTGAGCTACTAGTCCCTCTGTCCCAATTTATTTCCGGGTAATTAAAATTTCCAATAATTAGTATTAGTAAATTTGGCTGAAAGACCAATTTAGGTATTTCAGCCTTTTAGGAGATAGCTCCCTAATACCGTGGGAATTAGGGAGTTATCTACTTATTCATTCCTGTCATTACATTGACTGGCATTTTATATGTTGCAAATGCTTACAGCTGAATCCTGGCTATGTTTGTATACTTTTTATTTAAAATTGTATACAATGTAACATTCTTCTTTTTTCACTGGGTAAGTATATTACCGTGTTTCTCCGAAAATAAGACCGGGTCTTATATTAATTTTAGTCACAAAAAACACACTAGGGCTTATTTTCAGGGTAGGGCTTATTTATTTACGGTATGTACATTGAACCCCCCCTTTAATTAATCCACCACCCCTTTAATTAATTCACCACCCCTTTAATTAATTCACCCCCTCTAATTAATCCAGCCCACCCTTTAATTAATTCACCACCCCTTTAATTAATTCACCCCCTCTAATTAATCCAGTCCACCCTTTAATTAATTCACCCCCCTTTAATTAATTCACCCCCCTCTAATTAATCCAGCCCACCCTTTAATTAATTCACCCCCCTCTAATTAATCCAGCCCACCCTTTAATTCACCCACCCCACCCCCTTTAATTAATTCAATTAATCCCAGACATAAAATATCTAGCGGTACTCACATTTCAAAGATTCCTTGCCGAGTCCGACCACTGGGAGCCTCACCGCCCGGAAATGGATCCTTCCGCTGAAGATCCGTGAAGGCAGACTGACGGCGCTGCAAAATGTCGTCATCACGTTGCGCGACGCTCCTCCTACAGCAGAAGAAGGAAGTCTCGCCGCAAAGGTACAATGCCTAGGTCTTATTTTCGGGGTAGGGCTTATATTGCAGCCCACCCCGAAAATCCGACTAGGGCTTATTTTCGGGGTAGGGTTTATTTTCGGGGAAACACGGTAGTACTTTGACACCTCGGAACTTCAGCAACTTCGGAACTTCGGCACTTCAGCAAAACGGCACTTCGGCACTACAACACTTCGGAAATTCGGTAATTTCGGCACTTCCCCTATTCGGACATTCGGAAGCACCTAATGTCCGAATTACCCGAAATTCGGCCGAATTTTAATTCGGACCGAAACCAATTACACATGTCTACTGGGTTGTAGCCTAACCTTGACAATAGAGTTCCGATGTGTGACATAAATTTAGCTGTGGTGAGTGGGTGTCCTTGGAGTAGAAGTAGTGGAGTATCTGGTGAGTGCGTGAGGTGAGAAACCAGGAGAATATCCAGAACATGTACAGGGCACCACAAATTCTGGGTAGGGAAGAGGGGAATGATAGTGGGATAGGCTGAGTGATTAGTTTTGGTAGAAGGCAAAGAGAGTACAAAATGGTCGTCTACTTTCTTTAAGTGAGAAAGTTTGAGGCATCGTACTGTGTCTCATTGACGTATCACGGTGAACTCTGTAGGTCTGAGGAAACCGTAGAAAGCAAAAAAGATGGCAGATTTCATGACTAAATTAGTATTATGGTCAAACAGGGATTTGTCCAATAGGTCGCTAAGGAGCCGGAATATTGGACCGTCTATTGGTAGCCTAGTCGTGCTAGGAGGGACTGTGACCTTGAAAATACATTTGAGGATTTTCTTAATGGGGTAGGAAGAAAGAAAAGGAGCGTGGTTAGGGAGGTTAGTGAGGATGTGGTGTTGTACTCCGGTAAGGTAGAGTTTGATGGTATTATGTGAAAGTTTTAGGTGTAAATGGCAAAAGGAGGCAAAACCCACCATGGTTTTGATGGAAAGGTCACCTTGTAAGCAAAACTCGGCTGTGAATTTGTTAAAGATAGGCAGTGCCCTAGCATTAAAAATAGTGGTGTTGGGAGACAGTGCGTGAGTGTTTGTGCGTGGAGTAATAGTTTGTTTAAACCAGGGTTAGCCGGAGGAACGATGGTGTCCCGGCTGATTGGAGGTGAGCTGAGTAGAGGATGTGTAGTGAATGTGTTGTCTCTTGAAGGAAGTATATAACATATGTAGATACTGAGCTTGAGTGTTTGCTCTGTATATTTGGACAATGCTCGGGGCGACTTTAATATATTTGTCTATATTTACTGTGAAGAACAGGTCCAGTCCAGGAACCTAGGCCTGAGGCGTGTCATTGGTAAGCCAAGTGTAAAAATGTAGAACATATGGAATGGTGTGTAACAGTAAAACTGTATCATAAACACCTGTGTAATCAGAGGGACCTGAAAGTTGGTCCAAATTTTTTAGACCGAATTTCCAAAGTGTACTAGTGCCGAAGTGCCGAATTGCCGAAGTGCCGAAGTTGCCGAAGTTCCGAGGTGTCAAAGTACTAATATACTTACCCAGTGAAAGATGAAGAATGTTACATTGTATACAATTTTAAATAACTGAGGCCTTAGAAGGACATAATTGTAGTGAGTAAGATTTAAGGATACCTGCTACTGAAACGTCGGGAACCAGGTAGCCTGATGGTCGTTGAAGGCGTAGTGAATCTGCGCAATGGTGCAGGTCTAAGTAATGATATGTAGAAATTAAAACAGAATTAACACTTAATATAATAGTAACATGGAGAGTGAGGCATCTTTAACCTGGTGTGTTTAAAGTTTTGAGCCCACTTTGGGAGGTGGGAGGGTATTGTAAAAAAGGCTGTGGAGGCTGAAATGAGGCCTCAGGAGAAACGTAACATTTTTAACCTTTATCTGATACCGTGACACGGGATACTGGAACCACCTCCTGGAGTCTTCTTGAAGAAAGAGTAGTACAACATAAAACATTTTCATTAAGTAAGAATAAGGAACCTGAGTATAGTATTTCAATATAAACAGAGCTACTGAAAAAAGTGAGCGTGGAGCTTGATAAATTTAAGAGGTCTGATGGGGCTCAGCCCTTTGAGAGAGGAAAAAACAAACCGTAAAGGGGAAAACTGTTTCTTTAAGAGAATACCCCTGGGAACATATACATAATTATTTGTGACAATGAGTGGCAAATAATGCCATTTAGACGAAGGGAAAATGTAGGTAGAACCGTGAACATATGATATAAAATAGTATATAAAGGAACATACGTAAATATAAAAATTAAAATGCTTAAAACCTCATGCGTTCGTCTAACGAACGTGCAAGAGGAATATAATAGGACTGCGTGTGATAGATTTTATGAAACAAAATGCTAGTGACACAGCTGTTTGTACGTGTTTCGTCTAACGAAAGTGAGAAACAGGCGAACGTAAGGTGAGTATAAGCGTTCGGTAAAAAAATATTTTTTTAAATGAAAGAAAGAACGAAAAGCGTGTGTACTTTGCGGTCGGCTAAAAAGAAGTACACGCATAAGTACACGAACGGCGGATTTACACCAATGGGTAAGTAATATATATCTAGGGAGCCTATCCCCATGTTTTTAGGCCCGAACGTGGGAAATAGCCAAACGCTATTTCCCACGTTGATGCTTACGTTTGCGTGCCGGTCTCGTGACCGGAAGCTCGACAGCCGGGTAACGAGTAGGGAATACCGCGGGGCAGCCGGTGGACGAGCCCGGAGGACGACGGCAGGAGCTGCAGAAGACTGACTGCTTGTACGAGGCAAGACTGGCGGGAACAACGGACCGGAAGTGCAGGTAACTATGGAAGTCAAAACAGCTTGAACGGGAAAGGTAAGTAGGGGGGTAGGGTTTATAAAAGGGTCATAACTCCTCCCACAAATTCAGGCCAAATGGCCTTCCAACATATACACACCCAGAGACGGAGCCCAAGCAACCAGTGGTATGGAAATGGCACATATGCCGCAGATAACGTAACACTGTCAAACCAGAACGCATGTGTGTTACATAACCCTTTTACATGCAAGGATATAGCCAGGGCCGGACTGGGGATACAAAGCAGCCCTGGAAAAAAAAATTGTGCCAGCCCCATAAGTCACTGTGCCATATATTGTCGCGTGTAATATGTAAGGCTATGTCTTGCCAGGACAGATGATTGAGTAATATATATATTACAGATACTATCCATTACGTATTTAAATTCCGAGCACAATATATATATATATATATATATATATATATATATATATATATATATATATATATATATATATATATATGTGCTCGGAATTTAAATACGTAATGGATAGTATCTGTGAGCAAAGTTGGTTGTGGTGTGCCGAAACCAACGTACGAGTGGGCCTGTAAATAAAAGAGGGCAAAAGATAAATTCGAGAAAATACACACTTTATTGCATTTTACAAGACCAAGTTCCTGAAAGCTTGGCGAAGCTCTTTCTCCGGTTGTGGAATATATGCGTTATATATGGAGGATTTCCATCGCCCCAGCCTTTTGATGATGTGGACCGGTGCGTTTGTGCTAGAGGCTGCTGAGGCGGCTCCTATGCGGAAGGAGTGCCCGGAGAATGCAGCCGGGTTGTGTCCGAGCTTAGATAACAGGGTTCTGACATGTAACATCAATTTTGCCGTGGTAAGCGGGTGCCCTTGTAATGTTAAGAGCGGAGAGTCTGGCAGGTGAGCGTGAAGAGTTGACCGTAGTTGGTCTAGAACTTTCACCGGACACCAGGCATTATCAGTAGGGAAGAGAGGAATTATTGTAGGGTATATTGACCGGTTGGTTTTAGTGGTAGGGATAGAAAGTAGGTAGTGATCCTCTATCTTGGTGAGGTATGAAGTTTTAAGGCTTAGCGCGATATCTCCTTGACAAACCACGGTGAACTCTCTAGGTCTGAGGAAACCATAGAAAGCGAGATATATAGCAGATTTGATCACCGTATTGGTGTTGCTATCAAATGGGGCTGTGTCAAGGAGATTGCTAAGTGACCTGAAGATAGGCCCGTCTATGGGTAATCTAGTGCTTGTGAGTGGAGGTGAAACCTTTGATATACCTTTCAAGACCTTTTTAATGGGGTATGAAGACAAAAAAGGAGTGCTGTTAGGAAAATTGGTGAGGCTGTGGTGCTGAACCCCGGTGAGGTAAAGTTTAATGGTGTTGTGCGACAGATTAAGGTGTAGGTGGCAGAAAGAGGCAAAAGACACCATGGTTTGGATAGAAAAGTCACCTTGTAGCCCGAATTCTGCAGTGAATTTGTTAAATATGTTAAGTGCCCTATTGTAAGTGATAGCAGTGTTGGGTGATAATGCTTGGTGAGTGAGTGATCTAGCGTGAAGCAAGAGTGTGCTTAATCCAAGATTAGTTCGTGAAACCGTGGTGTCCTGGATGGCTGTTGGTGAGCCGTTGGGAGTGCCTGAGAAAATGCCTGGAATCGAGAACGAGAAAGAGCGCCAGCGGCGGTGTTGTGAATACCCGGGATGTGAGAACATATTAAGTGAGACTGATTGGATGCTGCCAGCCAGGTCAACTTGCGAATCAGCCGCATGTTGGTCAGGGATGATGAGCGCCCTTTGTTAATGATATCGCAAGCTGCCGAGTTATCTGAGTAGCATTTTACTGCCTTGCCGGACCAGAGATGACCCCAGGTGTCTGCGGCCGCCACAATGGGGTAAATTTCAAATAGGGCTGAGGTCTCCCTGAATCCTGGAAAGGCATCCGTCTCAGTGGGCCAGTGGCCCCTAAACCAGTGGTTCCCGAAAATGGCTGCGAAACCGGTGTTGGCTGCTGCGTCTGTGTGGATGATGGGTGAAGAGAGGGAGGATAAACATGGAGATACCATTCCAGTCTTTCAAAAACTTCCCCCACATAGCTAAGTCAGCCTTGGCGTGGGGGTCCAAAGAAACTGTGCCGGAGTCGGGACTCCGTGGAGCAGGCAAAGAAGTCTGGATATGAAAGACCTTCCCTGCGGAATGATGCGCATGGCGAAGTTCAGAGATCCGAGAAGGGACTGAAGTTCTCTCCTGGTGCAAACGTCATTCCGCAGGAACGTGTCTATCTCCCCTCTCAATCGTGAAAGTTTGTCGTGGGGAAGGCTAGCTCTGAGTTTGACAGAGTCGAGCTCTATGCCTAAAAAGGTCAACTTTGTTGTGGGTCCTATAGCTTTGGCTGGGGACAAAGGGACTCCAAGTGTGGAAAATAGTGCGGTAGTACTTTTGATTGCTGTGGGCGTTGATGACCCTGGCTCTATCAGTAGAAAGTCGTCTAGATAGTGAATAACGGAGTGACACCTGATGACGTTCAGAAGCAGCCAGCATAGTGACTCTGCGAAAATGTCGAAAAGTTTGGGGATGCTTCGAGAACCGAAAGTGAGTCGTGTTGAGAAGTAATAATTCCCTCGCCATTTAACACCGTGTAAGTGCCAGAGTGAGGGGTGTATGGGCAGTAATTTAAAGGTGTTAGTGATGTCTGTTTTGCTGAGCCAGGGTCGATTACCAGATGTAATGATGGACTGTATGGCATCGTCGATGGTAACATACTGAAGTGAGAATTCGTCTGCTGGAATGAGTGCGTTTATGCTTGGAACAAAAGAGGAGTGCGGTGCCGATAAATCGATAATAAGACGTTTTTTATTAGAATATTTGTGAATAGCAATACCAATAGGGTTAGTGCGCCAGGAGGAAAACGGTGAAGAGGTGAAGGGACCGATCATGAAACCGTTAGTGGTTTCTGCGGAAATGAGAGTGTCTACAGCGATTGGGTCTAAACGTGCAGACTGGAGATTAGGACATTCTAGTGTACCTGGGGGAATGGCTACTATGCCTGTGTGAAACCCTTGTGAGAAACCTGTGGTAAGAAAATCCACCAAGTGCCTGCTGGGGTGAGACCTTAGATAAAAAAACAGGTTGTCGATATTTATGTCGGTTAGTCATTTGTTTGGTGACAACCTGGCTGGACACATGGTCTTGGTATGTGCCCTGAAACATATGGAGCAGATGTGCAATAATCTACAGGCACTGAAACTGCAGGAGCCTGCGTTGAAATTATTGCACACCTGCGCTTTACCTAAAAAGGAGATGGGCCTACCCAGCTTATCCCGAAGACCACCCGCTGGCTTGTTGTGAGGGGTGAAAGAGGAGTGAGGTGTGAACGTGGGGTGAGGGGTGGGAGTGGAGGTGGTGGGATCTGATTCGACGGGACATAAGTCCGCCATGTGGGATGTAGAATTACATATGGCACAAGCCGGGGGCCTGAGTCCAGCGAAGTGGCGACAGAAAAGTTCTGTGTCCATCTGACCCCAGTTCATTCTAATGTTGAACTGCTTGAGATGGGTCGCCGCTTTCGCTGAAACTGACTTGTGGTAGTCATAGAAGGAAGAGCCCCCGTACTTGATGCCTAGATCCACTACCTTGTGGAGATAGAGATCTAGCTCTTCTCTCCTATGGGGATACACCGTGCAAATGACGTCGCGGTATATCCCGAAAGCTATCACGAACTGGGGGATAGACAATTTTTTATTGAGCCTGGGATCCCTCGTTTTGAGCACGACTGAAATGTCACCATAGTTGTATGCCTTGTTCTCGAGTATATCCTGAGAGGCTATGAGTAAAGACACCAGACACACATCCTTCCCGTCTAGGATATCTTTCCTGATAGAGTCTGGGACGGAGTGTGCTGGTGACTCGAATGGTGTGATGGCTGTGCCAGGTGCTGGAGGGGGGAGTATAGGGGGGCATGTAGGTATGGCAGGTATAGCCGTGGTAGAGACTGGGACTTCGTTGTTAGTACCTGAGGAGGAGATGGCGCTCTCCACCTTAGACAGCCTGCTATTGAGGGTCTGTAGATTGGCCAAGATATCTGCCAGGGTATCCTGGGTGGCCGTGCTGTTTCTTGGTGGTTGTCCTTGAGAGCTAGTTCCCGGCCTAGGCTCGGGACTTGGTGGGTAAGCAGCCTGTAAAGTTCTGCCTTTCTAGCTGTGGCCGGAAAGGGGATTCCCCTGAGCCTAAGCTCGGCCGTAATTTTGGGAATAGTCCATGCTCTCAAGGACGTGGGGGTTGAAAGAGTGAGTGATTCGCCTGGAGACACGGGTCTGATTGGCGTGAATGGTGTTTCTTCTGTCAGTTCTTCGGTTGGAATTGGTTCTTGGGACATTCTAAAAAGGAATGATTATGTGAAAGATATATTAGAAGGGGAGTGAGGTAAGTAGGGGGGTATGGGGAGTGGTGTATCTGGAAGAACTGGACTGTAATGCTAGATGCCGAGGCGAAAAACTTAACTATTGAATGACTGGATAGGTGAGGCCCTGCTAATGCCAAGTGGCGGTGAGAGGCTCTACCTATGATTTGGCTTATGACGTAGGTGCCACAGACGTGGTGGCGGGATGTTGGCCTCTCGGTGACGATAAGAGAAATCAAAACATGTGGCCGTGACAGGTGAGGCCCTAACTAGAGCCCTGTAGTAGGGCATGCGAGGCTTTTAACTATGGTTTGGGCATGGGGCCGTACCTCCGTGTTGAGGTGGGGTGGGGGTGATAGGCCTCGCGGGATCGGATTTCCTGATAGGGTGGGCTAAGGCATTAGCCTGTGCCCTATAGCCAGTTCGATTGTATGCTTAAGGGTAAAGTGAGAGGACTGGAGTGGTGTGTGAATACTAACCTTGACTGGTCGCAAATGGTATCTGGAGCCTCCTGATAAGTGTAGAGAGTCTTGTCTTAGTGCTGTCTTTGAGGAAGAATCCTGGGGGTTTAAGACAGATGTTGATGTATTTATACGTATCGTGATGTCGTATGAATAGTATTGGGAGAAGGTTTGTTAGGGGCTTAACGTGAGATCCTGCATTGAGGGATCTGGGAGGTTTAGGTGTAGGAATGGGATGATTTTAGATATAAGTGAGAAGGCAGAATGAGGCCTTGGGGTAGCGAATGGACGTACTTGAGTAAGGACGTAAGTACCTGAAGGTATGGCTGAGTACCGGGTCAGGTTTTTGGTGTTTTCTGAGCCTGATGGCCGTACGACCGGATGTCTGTGTAGACAAGTAGTAAAGAGATAACATATCCTGGGCGTAAGCCTGAGGAAAGGTAGTAATGGAGTTGAGACCGCGTGAGGTCTAGTATTGAAAAGAGAGTGAACTATACCTTGGTTTTGAAGTACAGAGATTATGTTTAATCGTGGCAGGTTAACTGCGTAGAATCGGTGGAAGCTTAGACTAATACAGGATCTAAGGGTTTAACCAAAGACAATTTCCATATTTAGCGATAGATGTGAAGATAATTGATAAAAACCTGATAACTCAAAGTGATAATATACCATACCCGTTCCTGTAATAAAAGGACCTTGAAATAACAACTTTAGCGCAGAAAAGCAAGAGACCGATGCAATCTGTAAAAGCCAAAATATGTGACAGCGTGATTTATGTGAAAGGAATAGTACGGATTATGTGTAATGGGTATTACTTGTATGTAGTGTTTAAATGACTTATAACTGAGTGTTTTTTGGAAAGAATGGTATTGCTTGTATTAGACACGTATGAAGGTATGAACCATGGTTAAAACAGTATGTTTATTACAGAAAAATACGTTAAATCGGTTATCAAAGGTAGGAAAAACACAAGGCTGGTAGTTAAACCAGATAGTATAACCCCAAACTGATGTGAAGGTATAAGTAATAGTAGGATTCGTGTGATTAGAACTTATGCATGCTTTAGCTTGTAAGAATAGAAATATAACCGAATGTAAATTAGTAAGATGGTGTTCGTGTATTTAACCATACGAATAGGTTGGTACTGAATGACCGAACGGAAACAGGGAATACAGATAATAATGAGCTTAATACATTAAATATATATTCGGTAGTTTCCATACGAATATGCTTAAACGATAGTGAAATGAGCCGAACGTTCGTGCGTTTTGGCGCGAATGGAGATTTTAACGAAAAGCATGTATTCGTGTAAATGCGAAAGAGGGAGCCTACCCCTACGTTTTTAGTCCCGAACGGCGGGGAATAGCGAACGCTAATTCCCACGCCTTGCTTACGTGAACGTGCCGGTCTCGTGACCGGAAGTCGGGTACCTCGACCGGGGAAAAACTGAGTGGAAGGACCTCGAACGGACGGAGGATTGAACAGGACGTCTGACTGCTGGAAACAGGTACAGTTCTGGCGGGAAGCTGGACCGGAAGTGCTGGTTGCTAAGGACAATCAGCTGAGCGGCAGTGGTGAGTAGGGGCTGGAAGTTTAAGTAGGGGACTTACTCCTCCCACAAATTCAGGCCTAATGGCCTTTCTACATTATATATATATATATATATATATATATATATATATATATAGCTTTTTCTAATATAAAATATTGGTCTTTTCAGGGTAAAACGTTTAATTATACAGTAAGCATACTCACATGCAGACACAGGCAATTTCACTGACATCTCAATGACACACACAAGCTCATTGATACACAGCCTCATAGACAAACAATCTTACTGATATACATCAGCTCATTGACATAAAAACACAAGCTCACTCACTAGCAGGCACATGCATGCAAGCAAGCTCACTCACTAGCAGACGCACACACACAGCTTAATGTGGTGGTACTGGTGTCTATAGCATGTCCCTACAGGCTTTTCAACGTAAACACTGACTTTTCAGAGAAAAGGCAGTGTTTATATTGCTTCAAAGTGACACTGCTAGTGACAGTCACTCAGACGGTCACCAGAGGTGCTTCCTGTGTTAGTGCACCTACATTCAGGGCCTCCACATTCTGTAGGTGCTGAACGTTCCCCATAGAGATACATTGATTCAATGCATCTCTATGAGGAGATGCTGATTGGAGTGGCGTTTTGCAGCCAATCCTCTGGCAAAGCATTGGATTGGCTGAGATCATCAAGTTTGATGATCTCAGCTATAGAGGCAGGGCCAGTCGAGGGGAGACCAGCACGCTGCGTGGGGGAAAAAAAAGGTGAGCAAAAACACTATTTTTAAACACACATTTTACATATACCATGACAGACACAGACACACACACCATATACCATGACAGATACACACCCCATGACAGACACACACACACACACCATGACAGACCATGAAAAAGACAGACACACACACCATGACACAGACACACACACCATGACACAGACACACACACCATGACGGACAGACAGACACACACACCCCATGATGGACAGACACACACACCCCGGACAGACACACACACCCCATGACAGACAGACACACACACCCCATGACAGACAGACACACACACCCCATGATGACAGACAGACACACACACCCCATACAGACACACACACACCCCATGATGGACAGACATACACACACACACACCATGACGGACAGA
Organism: Pelobates cultripes; assembly: GCA_933207985.1. Taxonomy (NCBI): domain Eukaryota; kingdom Metazoa; phylum Chordata; class Amphibia; order Anura; family Pelobatidae; genus Pelobates; species Pelobates cultripes. The sequence goes on along the minus strand of OW240920.1, from coordinate 63,153,021 downwards.
CAGACACACACACACACATCATACAGACAGACACCATGACACAGACAGACAGACACACAAACCATACAGACACCATAACACAGACAGACACACCATACAGACAGACACCATAACACAGACAGACAGACACATTACTAATACCTGCCAGGGGGAGGTCTTCTGGGGGCCGCTGGGGGACTTTTACTGGCAGCCGCTGGGGAGGTCTTCTGGGGGATTCTGGCGGCCGCTGGGGGAGCTGCGCTGGCTCTGCTCCCCAGCGCGCTGCTGAATGAGACCAGTCTCATTCAGCAGCGCGCGAGGGTGGGAGAGCAGAGCCAGCGCAGCTCCCCCAGAAGCACCCAGAAGACCTCCCCAGCGGCCGCCAGCAGACCCAGGTGTCTGCCCGGCCCCAGGTGCTGACGGCCCACCGGGAAATTTCCCGGTATCCCGGTGGGCCAGTCCGGCCCTGGATATAGCCAGTCACCAAAATGCCCCCTCACTGGTCCCATCACATCCCATCCAAATTCTGTACTACCCCAGTGTTGAAAGGTATTGCTGTGTGTTTTTTTCTGATATGAATTAGTAGATTATCTTCTACTAACTGACTTACTCGTTCTTTTGCTTATCTGTTGTTTCAGTCCAATTCTACTATGTTAAATTTTAGGATAGCTGCATTTTGTTGATGAAAGGACACTTGAGGCATTGTAATCGCTTCATCTCATTGAAGTGGTTATAGTGTCAGGAGTCTCCCAGTGCCATCGTTCTATTCAATGTTGTACTGTTTTTAATGTTTTAATGCTAATCGAGATTCCTCTGCAGCTTATCCCATCTGTGGTCTAATGAGGGAGCATTTGCCTGAGTAGCAATGGATTGTAGTGATTGGCTGAGTGTGTCAGCTGACCGCCATATGCGTGCACAGCCTGTTGTATGAGGGTGTGCACCCTAAAACACCAACACACATGCCGTGTGTGTGTATATATATATATATATACACATACATATACACACACACACACACACACACACAAACACACACATACAGCCATACACTGCTGTGTGTGTGTCAGGGTGCTGTGTGTGTGTGAGGGTGCTGTGTGTTTGTGGAGGGGGGTGCTGTGTGTGCAAGGGTGTTGTGTGTGTGTGTGTGTGTGTGTGTGTGTGTGTGTGTGTAAGGGTGCTGTGTGTGTGAGAGAGAGTGCTGGTAGTGTGCTGTGTGTGAGGGTGCTGTTAGTGTGCTGTGTGTGTGTGAGGGTGCTGTCTGTGTGAGGGTGCTGGTAGTGTGCTGTGTGAGAGTGCTGTGTGTGTGTAAGGGTGCTGTGTGAGGGTGCTGGTAGTGTGCTATGTGTGAGGGTACGGTTGGTGTGCTGTGTGTGAGGGTGCTGTGTGTGTGTGAATTTGTTTGGAGGGATTGTGTGTGGGGGTAGGGGGACAGATTAGGAAATAGCCCCCCTCCCTTCTTACCTTTTGCCTGGGAGGGGGCATCCTTGCTGCCATCTTTGAACCCTGGTGGTCCTAGTGTGAGTGAACTCTAGCCTGCAGGGCCAGAGTTCACACTTGCTAGATCTGAGATTTCCCGCAGCAACGCTCTGACCTCGCAAGAGGAACCCAGCGGAGCTGCTGGCAACAGGTCCCAGAGTCCTCTCCTGCCTCTTTGATCTCCCTCACCGGCCAATGGAGGCACACAAAGCGGGCCGTGAGGATTAGGGTGTGCCCAGGCACACGCGGCACACCCTGTGCGCACGCCTATGCTGACCGCTCTCAGGAAGTATGTAATATCTGCCTCAGCCATATCTTCATAAGGGGCTTGGCTGTGGGTAGGATACCTCATTCAGTGTCAAAATGTTTGAAAATGCTTTTAACGATGACTGGAGGGATGTCACTATGGGACTCAATGCACTATAACCAATTCAATGAGATTAAATTGTTATAATGTCTAGAGTGTACTTTTAAGCATCCAGCTTAGTTTACATTAATCATCTTTGCCACTGGAAATGTTATATCTGAACTACATGCAATTGACACATTTTGACACTTTTTTTTACATGAACACCGACTTACTTCTGGATATACATTTAATTTTATTTTAATGGGAACTAGACACATAACATGTTAGTTGTGTGCTAAAACATTGTTTTATATTTTACTTATAGAGATTGGCATAAGCGCAAACATAACAGGCTTCAGAATTCTAGAATCAGAGACAACCTCCAACAAGGGACACAGTTGACTTTTTTTTGTGAAAACAAGCACCTAATTTTGTATGTGCAAACAAAATATTGTTCAATAAAAATAATTAGAAAATTTGCAAAATGTGCTCAAAACAATACTGGTGTGTTTGTTACTAAAAGTAATTCTTTCAATTCATAAAAAAAGTCATGCAAAACATATGATAACATACAGAAGCAAAAATTCAAGGAAATTGAGATATGCCCTGAGTATCCAGATTCAAATTGAGAGGACTGAGGGTTTTATAATATCACAATAAAAGTGTTAGTGAGAATAACAGAAAATGAACAAAGCCTATTGCTCCCAGGTGGGCTAACTGTAGCACAATCAGTTAAAGTAAATATAACAGTACGCGTGAGTGTGTGTATATACATTTGTATCTGCAAAATGTCATTGCTGTAACTTTTGTAATCGAATGTGCAGCTGCCTTGGAGTTCAAAAGGATACTGTACATCCTTTAATTTTTTATGGTGATGCCTATTAACTGTCTGAGCTTTATCAGGGTTTGTTAAACAGCACAAATGAATATGATGTACACCCTCAGGCATGCATTCCATGGCTGGGAATTTAATATCTGCAACAGAGTACAATTATAAGAGTGAGAAGACCGTCTCTATGATTTACCAGCATCACATATTTAAAGTATTTCTTTTATGATGGTGGAGAGCATTCTCTAATGCTGAATAAATGAGCATATACCCTGTATGCACACAATTCAGCATTCCAAATAGCCCAAGGAACACTTTTGCATTCTTAGATATCTTTGGGAGCATTATATGTAGTGTGGGTAGTGATGCAAATTTGAAATTATTTCATAGATAGTTATATAATTATGTATGTAATCGATAGCTATATAATTATATAAGCAATTTAGAAGAAGAACTCAAAATATTATTTGCACAAACTGACCTATTATTATTATTAGCATTTATATAGCTCCAACATATTCCACAGTGGAAAATATCTGGACGTGGATATTTAGAGGGGAAGAACCTCTCGTAGTTGGCATAAGAGCGGTCAGCTGACGCTTTAAGCCAATCATAGCTCCCCATTGATAAAAAAAAAATATATTTACCTTTTTTTTTTTTATCAGTTTGGAGCTACTGATTGGCTTAGAACAGTGGTGCCCAAAAGATAAATCCCCAGATGCTCTGCATGCATTTAGAATGACAAAACACCATTGAAGCTGTAGTTTTAAAACATCTGGGGATCTACCTATTAGGCAAACTTTGAGGTTAACTCAAATCGAGAATTAACCCTTAAAGGTAAGAATGTATTTAGATGAAGTTGTTATGGTGACCAGAGTGTTCCTTTAAGTCCACAGAAAAGGAAAGACAAGTGAGTACACATTTTTTATAAAGTATGTTTCTAAATATATTTTCTTTTTTAGGAATTGTTATACCCTAAACATGTAATTGTATTTTTAGCAGAGCACTAGTTTTGATCAATGTGTTACTTGTGCAGTAACATAACCTGGATGAGTGCAGATAACATATGATATTTTCACTTCTCGCTATTTAAGAAGTCCTCACACACAATGTATGTTTTGTTTTCAAGTTAACCTGGAGCTGCCAGCGGTTTGTAGACAGGGAATAGAGAGGTGAAAGTCCATAAGACACTTGTAAAACCCATTATGATACCTGGCATATTGAGATTGTGTCTTTCACACTGTGTGTCACTGATCTGCCAATCATTATTTTATTATTTTATTTATAAAATATTTTACCAGGAAGGATGCATTGAGATTTCTCTTGTTTTCAAGTATGGCCTGGGTCCACAGAACATTGCATTGATACAAAAGGGTACAATAAAATACAAAAACAATATTAATACACAATATATACAAAATTTAACATAGAACAGGTAGGAAATATATAATCAACCATAACTCGTGCATTCTGTTTTGAGGGATGTAGAGAGGGATCTCTTAAAGGACTTTAGGCTTGGGGAAAATTTGAAAGTGTACAGGAGGTCGTTCCATAATTGCGGCGCTCTGTAGGAAAAGGAGGATCGAGCTGCTTTTCTAAATAAAGTGCTGGTACTGGATCGGAGGTACTGGATCGGAGGTGGGAACAGCTGGGGAGAGCATTCTGCTCAGGTAGGGCGGAAGCTTCCCACAAAAGCTCTTAAACACAAGGCTGGAAAGATGAAGGGTGCATCTGGATTCCAGCGACAGCCAGTTTAGTTCTTTTGGCATCTCAGTTGCAGTTATGCATTCCATGCTTGCAATAATTAACATGAAATACTCTACCCTAATAATCTACATGAATTTGCTAGTCTCTGTCAGGGATCTTACCTGAAGTGGGAGTCCAGCACGCAGAGTTGAGGCACCCTTTGCAATTCGACACAGACCGAGGGGACTCAGGACAGAAATCCCCAAGGCTGTGACACAGTGCACTGGGGCTGAAATAACCAGTGCTACCTGGAACGCAGTACAGACAAAGGATATCCAGAAGAGTAGTCAGTATCAGAATCAGAAGTCAGGACGGGCGGCAATCAGGCGAAAACAGTAGACGAGCAGGAGATCAAAAGCAGGAGTCAGATGAACAGCAGTGAAACCAAACAGGAACAGGAAACACGATCTGACAACGAGAACCAGCCTTGCGGGGTTTAAATAGGGAGTCTCAGCCAATCAACAAGGAACCAGGAACAGGTGTGCACATTCCAAGTGAACAGGCTCAGACTACAGGATACCAAGAACAACCAGAAACAGTCAAAGATGCGTGGAGCTCAATGCAAGGATACCGACTGGGATGCAGGAAACTCAGGTTTGATCCCAGCCAGACCCAAATACACAATATTGTGTAAAGCACAATGGTGATCCTGACAGTCTCTCCCTCTCAACCAATTCCTTTTATTTTGGCCATTTATTTTATTCACTCTCCTTCCGTCTTTCCATGGTCTTTACTTCCAATCTCTCTCCGCCATCAAACTCTATTCTACTTGCCTTTAGTCATTTTCTTTGTACTATCTATTCACCAGTATCCAATTTCTATTCACTGATTCATTTTTCCCATCTCCCCCAGTTTTTCCCTTCAAGGGTTACAACATTTCATTTCCACATAGTTTGAGTGATTTGAGTGAATTTTACATATCACATCACCTACTGTACTGGCATTTGTCATCACTAAATATAAGATAAAAATTACAAGATAAAATCAAAACATGCTTTGTAGCATGCAGATACTTTGACTCCTGGCAAAAATATTCACTGTTTTTAAAGTTTTTTCAGATCTGACCTTGGTTTATTCATTATATAACTGGCAAGAAGAAAACAATGTTTATATAAACCATTAGTACAGAAAGATGCATGTAAAAGTCAATTTAAACAGAAAGACAAAGAAGAAAACAATAAATTATAGATACATTAGTTTATACTCAAAATGACCATGACACTGTCCCGATGAGACACAATAATCATTTCATTTATCATTCTTCTGAAGGCTATAAGTTGTTGTTTTGAATGCATTGTTTAGCAGCTGGATTAAAAATAGAGAGTCCACGAGAGCAAAATAAGTTATAAAAGAATAATTTGGAAAATCAAAACAAACCTCACTTACTGAATACAGGAAAAGAACTAAGGTTGAACACATCCAGGAAGGCTGTAGACTAAACAGCACCAAAACTAACATCCTTTGGGCAATCTTTTTAATTTTGTCATAGATTTTCCTGTATCTGGCACTCCCCTCCTCGGGCAGTGCAGGCAGAACGCACCATGCGGCTGCATTGCTCCGGTCCTCGGGCCGCGTAGCCCAAATACTCCATATGGCTTGAATAGGATAAGTACTAACCTTCGGTCCCGCAAACGGCTCCCTCTGCTGGTTCGCAGGCCACACTAGCGCCTCTAAAATAAACTGTAAAAATATGACATCACGCCCTTTAAGGGACCATGTCATCTTGACTACCCCATGCTGTTTGGAGTCGCAGAGATGACGTGGACCAATGAGAGCACATGTTAACCTATTTAAAGCCTATTCAGGTCCTTACATTGTCCTATCGTGGTTTCTGTAGCGACCTACAACACTCTTGTGATTTCCTGTTATTGACCTTAGCTTTATTTTGACTCTGTTAACCTCTGGTATCCTGATCCAGCTTGTATATTGACCTGTGTGTTTCGATTATCTTGATCTGGCTTGTTTTTCGTGTATCTGTATCTCTGTATTCATGATATTGGCTATTCCTGACTTTGATTCTCTCTTGTAATACTTAAAATCTGGCTACTCTAAGGCCCAGTAAAAACTTTTGGACCCTCACTTTGTGGGTATCCTTCCTGTGTGTAAGGGTAATGGCAACCATGACACATTTTTTCTTCTACAGTACAATAGGTTCAACCCACTGGCACTGGGATTATGTGGGTTCATAACATGGAAAGGTAACACTGATTACTATTTGTTGGTGTAATAAAAAATTGAAATAATGTAAATTCTGATACTCTAGCCAAAAGAGGCCACTGCCATCAGGGAACACCATTCCCACGAAGGGGTGTTCATGGTCTGCAACAATCTCTAGGTAGGTGATACTAGTTAAAGTAACTTCCACATGAAGGTTTCCCAGCAGAACATAACCCAAAGCATAATACTGTGTCTGTTGGCCTGCCTGCTTGCCATAGCCATTCACAAGGTCTAAAAGAAAACGGGATTCATCCTGCCAGGTAACTTTCTTCCATTGCTCCATGGTCCAGTTGATGCTCACATCCCTATTGAAGGTGATATCAGCAATTAACAGTGGTAATCATGGACACTCTGATCGGTCTGTGGCTACACAGCCCCACACAGCGTTAAAGGACCACTCTAGGCACCCAGACCACTTCAGCTTAATGAAGTGGTCTGGGTGCCAGGTCCAGCTAGGGTTAACCCATTTTTTAATAAACATAGCAGTTTCAGAGAAACCGCTATGTTTATCAATGGGTTAAGCCTTCCCCCTAATCCTCTAGTGGCTGTCTCATTGACAGCCACTAGAGGCGCTTGCGTGCTTCTCACTGTGATTTTCACAGTGAGAGCACGCCAGCGTCCATAGGAAAGCATTGTAAATGCTTTCCTATGAGACCGGCTGAATGCGCGCGCAGCTCTTGCCGCGAGTGCGCATTCAGCCGGCGGGGCGTAACGGAGGCGGAGAGGAGGAGGAGAGCTCTCCGCCCAGCGCTGGAAAAAGGTAAGTTTTTACCCCTTTCCCCTTCCAGAGCCGGGCGGGAGGGGGTCCCTGAGGGTGGGGGCACCCTCAGGGCACTATAGTGCCAGGAAAACGAGTATGTTTTCCTGGCACTATAGTGGTCCTTTAAACTTTTAAGCAATTTAAGGTACAGTAGCTCTTCTGTGTGATTGGATTAGACAAACTAGTTTTCGTTTTTATACACAACACAATGAGACATTTTTGCATTTGTTGTAAATATATATTTTTGTGATTGAGAACTAATTAAAGGCACTATCATACTAAATTCTATTCTGCTATAAACATCATAAAAAAAGTTTGGTTTGCTATAATCCAAGATTTCAATTAATGTGTTTGTGATTATGTGATAAAAGTTTATTATATATATCTGTTGAATACCTATACTTACATGAATCATCCAACATCAACTGGTAATGAAATCTTATACATAAATAATAAATGCTGAATGTGGCAGTATACCCTCTTGAAGATGGGTTTCTACTGCCTGTGGTTGCCCCTTCTTAGTTATGATAGCCCCGGAGTGATCATAGCTGCCAGTGATTATAGGTGATGCTGAGTAGTGATTATAGTTATTGCTGAAGGGGTAGCCGCAATATCACACAAACACGAGCCGAGGCTTAGTGAAGGGTGAAGAAGAACTGTTTATTCCCAGCCAAATGGCTCACTTATATACATAATCTGAGCACAGTGACATGCCCCCAATCACACCCATAAACACACCCACAATGTGCCACAAAATACAGTGTCACTGTGACACAGCATAAAATACAAAATATCCAAAAAGCTCTCAGATCCCACGAACAGAGCCAAAACGCCACCGTGCGGAAGTTCTGATCTGCCGCACACATGGTCCTATTACCAAAACAGTTCCAGGGCATTTCGTGCTTTTGGCCGGTCAACTTCGGGAGTTCCATGCGAACAAGATGGCCACCACCCATCCGCACAATTAGAACCCACACTGATTGAAATGTAAGGAGAGGTTAACAAGAGTAAATAAGTTCAGAGGTGGTCCTCAGTTCGAATGTTGGTTCGGTTCCTGAACAGTCCTGGGGAATCTCACGAACCAATGTCTTTTAACAGCCTTTTAGCTGGGTTCATAGTCCTGAAGCAGGCGGTTAACTAGTAAGCTCCTTCAGGAGCTTGTGGCAAGCGCAAGTTCGCCACATATCTCCCCCCCACCTCATTCTGTCAGACGCGGCTTGACCCTTTCGGGTCAACTTGGGGATGTCCGGGTAGTTCTAATCCGTGGTCAAAAGCTCGGTCTGCCGGGACAACCCATCGGCGTTCCCATTCTCAGTAGTTGATTGTGAAATAATAGGGTGTCATGCAGTAAGACTTCTGGGTTCGTCACTTCCGCGATGCGGAGCTGACCCCGCCCCCCTCTGACGCAGCTCTAACTGTACTTAAGCAGTCCGCGCCAGAGAGAGGGCGCTTGGTGATTGTGTGACCTACTTCCACCATACTTGCCGGCTTCCGAGGCTCTGACAATGTGGGACCGACTTCCTGGTATACACGCCGGCTCCATAGACTCTGGCAAGCCGTTCTAGCCTTTGAGTTAATGCATGGATGATACTGCATGCCATGGAGGATTACTGGAGAACTGATACTTGTTAATTATCAAGTGGACTATAACTTTGAACTCTTGGAGGATAACTCACCTTAACCTTAAGTATACATTTCAGCTATTCTCTGCTATCTCATTTATTGATGAACTATTTACTGCTTGCTTAAAACTTTATTGATTCAAGCTACTAATTATATGGAGGACAACTCCCATCATGCTTATTCACGATGAACTATTGTTTCTTGCTTTGCAAATACTTTGCTACCTGCTAAATTTTATTATTGAAGATTATTCCTAGCAACCTAATGAATCTTATTTAACCCCTTAAGGACACATGATGGAAATATTCCGTCATAATTCCTTTTTATTTCAGAAGTTGTGTCCTTAAGGGGTTAATATATCTCTGAGGAAATACTTATTGATGATCTTTGTATTGTTTAATGACTTTCACTTATTCTTATTGGATTATTGCCTAAATGCAATTCATTAAGTTTAACAATTATTAAAACTTCATTTGATTCTCAAAGTGCCAGCAATCCTCTCCTTTCTTAAAGCTACAGTATTGGTACTTTAAAGATTCTCAGTTTCTTCACTATTGTAATTAGGGAGTTTTACAAGCTGCAGTTGAGTTCCAATCCAAATCACCCAAGTAGCGTAACATAGGGTTGCAATGCCAAACTCCACCATAACAACCAGACATTGTCCCCCACGACCCGGTTCAGCCACACCAACGAGTTGTGGTTGGTAATAATGTAAAACTGTCGTCCGTAAAGGTAAGGGTTAAATTTTTTTGAGCGCCCAAACGAGAGCCAAACATTCCTTTTCCACCGCAGCACAGTTGACCTCACGAGGTAAACATTTTCTGCTAATCTATGCCACGGGATGGTCTCCTCCATTGTCGCCGACCTGGCTCAGAACAGCCCCCAGTCCGAACATGGATGCATCTGCTAAGACGGGAGCATGGATGAGGGACTGCTTGAGGGATTGAAATGCCTGCTCGCACTCGGAAGACCACAGGACTAGTCAGGGAAGGTTCTTTTTAGTCAGGTCCTTCAGTGGTTTGGCCAGGGAACTGTACTCGGGGACAAAGCGTCTATGATACCCTGCGGTGTCCAAAAAGGCCATGACATGGGTCTTAGTCCTCGGTGTGGGCCAGTTGGCAACGGCCTCTATCTTGGCTGGCTCCGGCGGTTGCTTTCCGCACCCCACCCCATGTCCTAAATACTGGACCTCAGCCATGCCTATGCGGCACTTGTCCTTTTTTTAGGGTCACCTCCCAGGTGTTACTAAAGACCGCAATGTCATCCAGGTACACGCACATAAAGTCCTGGAAGCCATCGAGAAGTCTATCCACAATCCGTTGAAAGGTCACCGGTGCTTTCTTCATCTCGAACGGTATAACCCGGAATTGGTATAGGTAAAACAGGGTGATGAAGGCTGACTCGGCCGGGGGGATCTGCCAGTATCCCTTACATAGGTCAATAGTTGTCAGTTATCGTCCCCTGGCAATACGGTCTAGTAGTTCATCGTGGCGAGGGCAAGTTCACCACACTGAAAATAAAGGAAAAAGGAATTTCAATCATGTTATGGATTTTCCATATTATTCATTTAATTGTCAATCTAGCAGAGATGACATCGGTCTGACATCAGAGTCCATGAACTATCCATACAACCATGCTTATATGTTTTTCTAATCAAATTCCAAGGAAACTTAATGCAGTTACTTTATTTTTACTCTGTCAAATATATTTGCACCATTTTATTGAACATCTTGGAAAACTGGCATATTTTAATATTTGCTATTTTTTTTATAAACTCAAAATACTATGATTTATCAAAATAATCAAACAATTCTAATAAATATACCTTTAAAAATAATTATTTGCCTTTGTCTCAATAATATGCCCCATTATTAAATAGCATTTGGTAATAGATTTTAGACAGTTCAATTAATTCTCAGTTGTTTGGCATCCAGTTGTAAATTAACAAACAGGTCAGGTTCTTTACCCATATTGATAACGCCGTATAGGCGAAACGCGTTTATGGTTATTATATTGTGTTATTTTGTTTTAAATGGTTTTTATTGTTTTTGCAGTAAAAGTGCATGCATATTATGAGGAGCGAGATTCAACATAATGTTGCCTGCGCAGAGGCTCAGTGTCGTATAAAATCATAGTTACATATGTGCCTGCGCAGAGGCTGATGAAAGTTGTACCACGCAATATCAGTCATCTGTAGGTTTCAAGCTTATAAAGTCTGACCTGCGATGCTTATTGTCTAGTAATGCTATTGTTAATGTCATGCAGTGTAAAACAGTACAGGCATGGCAACGTAGGAAGCACTTGATCGCCTTCGCTAGAGTTTGCAAGATCCCTCATATGTGATGAGTGTAGTGTGTTAACCGTGCAGAGGTGTGTTGCTGACTGACATGCTAAACGTCGGGGAAAACTAAAACGCGGTTCCGCGCGTCTGGATAATTGTGTCTATGCATCTATTTTTCCCATTCGTTTAAGTTGTGCTTATCTGGGCATTATGCCTTTTCCCTAGTGAGCGCTGTAACGTAAATGGCATGCTAATTTTTTTTTTTTTTAATTTTTTTTTTTTTTATTAACTATGTATGGAGTGCTTAATAAAAATAATAATGAAACTGTGCATTTCTGACTACGTTGCTAAATTCAAGCTCTAGGCACCTAGTCTTTAACTGCAGGTCTAGACGGTCTTACAGGTAGGTACCGTGCTAAAGGTTTTCGTGGTTCAATCTTTAGATACTTAGCAATTGTGATATCTACCCCTATATAATAAGGCTTTGAAATATGCTGAATTTGCTTTATGTATAGTTTAACTTGGCAGGCGCCATTGTTTTTATGCCCGAGTTTAAACCTGTGGGTATTCAGCACACGACGCAGTCACAATGCATTAGGTAATTGTTACCTGGAGTGCAACATTTTAAGAAAACTAAAAAGAGAACAGTCTGTATTAACTTGTGAACTTTAACTCTTTTGTGGCCAAAGCAGCACATTTGTCTGGTATTGTGTGGCCATGGTAAATCATAGTTGTTAGCATTATGACAATGTTTCCGTATTTGCACAATAGGTATGCTATGCAGTAGATATACAGATATTAAAAATAATAACTTTCAAACTTTTGGCAGAGGTATTAAATTAAGCAAAACCAAGGCTTATCCATGGGTGTTATGGCTGCTTCTGGTTAATTACTGAATAGGCATGCCATGGAATTAGTGTATACGAATAGAAAATAAAGATGAAAATTAAAACTTCAGTAACAAGGTGTATCTGAATCTGGGTCTATGAAACCCTAATAGGGGAGTCTCTCCACTGGAGGTGGCGTTGTGGTGCCCGATGGTAAAGAATGTCCAGTGTGAGGCCAGTGGCCTCCTGTGGGGTATCTGTGCTGGCTTTCCTCTGCTGTGTCCTCTTGCAGGCTTATGCCTGGTGTGCATATATTTGCCAAGCAGGTCCCTCATTGCAGGGTCCCCTCGGCTCCCTTGGTGTGACTAATCCCCTCTGTTCCCCTCGGGCCTGCTCTGGCCGGTCATTCGATGGTTCCACAGTGCTGTGGGCACTCAGGGCTGTCAGCTGCCTGGCAGACTCCCCCCCCGAAAAGTCCTCGGGCCCCTCGTCCCCTGCACCTCCCCAGCTCCTGTAGTTCCCCGTTGGAGCTCCAGCCCCATTAGGCCTCACCCCTCTCCGGCCTCTTGCATGTCGCTGGCGCTTGTCGCCCCGGCCACCGGTCCGCCGGGGGTCCAACTTACCCCAGCGTCATAGGGCTCACAGAGTCGGGGCCGGGCCTCCCTGGACCACCACCAAATCCAGGGGTTAGGGCCGGCTCCGTGTCGACCGTTCTGCCACCCGGTGAGGTCCGTCTGTGGGATCTGCCGTCCCTAAGGATCCAGGTGTCCCCGCGTGGCTCCCCGTAGCGAGCGTGTTCCGCGGCCATCTTGACACCACGTGGGAAAGGGCTCCGCCATGTGTGCGCCTTCTGCCTCCCGTCTCCAGAGAACTGACTCATGGGCCAGGATCACCCCCGCCGGCCCGAGGGGGGGGAACGGGGCCGGGGCCGGTCCCCCCCTCTCTCGTCTGGGCTCGCGGCTTCTGCGTGTAGGCCTCATGCGGTCATCGCGCTCCAGCAGGGCTGGCTGCTCGGTGTCGGCCCGGCAGGCCGTGCTCCTGTGCCTCTCCCCGCCCGGTGCCCATGCCTGCCCCGGCTTCAGGTGCGCTTTCAGTGCTGTATTTCAGTGTATTTAAGCGATTCGTAGCCGGAGCTGGCATGGATAGCTGCCGCTCGGCTTGGCGGCCCGGCCCCGCCCCCATATTGTGTTATTTTAATATTAAAGTATATTTGGTAATCTTTATCGTACCACTTATCTTTTAACACACATTCACTTTTACCTGGCAACTTTTTATCATACCTGGACTCCAAGAAATCCTAGGTGGGGATCATACCACCAGCGCCAAATACAAGGAGCAGTATATCTGCTCCTATCTTGTGAGTATCCATTTCTATTCTTTTATTCTATTCTTAAGTCGTTTAACCAGAGAACACTATTGGCTGTTTTTTATTCCGAGTGCATACCACCTATATCCTGTAAGCGGGGATCAAACCAGGTCACAGCTCTGGCAAATGTGAGTTTGCATTTTACATTTTTATACTTCTTATCACTTCCACTGTTGAAAATACTACACTGTTTGGTTCTCTATTTATCCCTTATCTCTTACATACGAGTGGACCCATAAAGAGGATTTCAAGAAGGACAATTTTTCTGGACCAAACATCACCACTATATGTGATCACAGCAGACGCCTTGAGATAAGACTTTCTCTTTTATCCATTCATTTTATCTGGACTATTTGTTTTACACTGAGTTTTATTAAGCGCAGCCCTTACTTTTATTTTATCCTGTTTTGTGTTACGTCTAAGGGTTTTTGAGGGAATCCCTTATAGGGTTGCTGCTTTATTGTGTTTTTTAGCGCTTACTCTCTGTTTTGGTTTTAGTTCCACACAATAGATTAGTGTTCAAACTCAAAGAAATCGGTCTAGATGAAAATGCTTGTTCTTGGGTAGAACATTGGCTTAAAAATAGAGTACAAAGAGTTGTCATTAATGGTAAATTTTCAAGCTGGACAGAGATGGCAAGTGGTGTCCCTCAGGGTTCTGTTCTGGGACCCCTTCTATTTAACATATTTATAACTGATCTTGAAAAAAGCATTGAAAGTCATGTTTCAGTGTTTGCAGATGACACAAAACTCTGTAAAGCAGGGGTCCTCAAACTCCGGCCCCCCAGATGTTGCTGAACTACAACTCCCATGATTCTCTGGCTATCTATGTCATTCAAAGAATCATGGGAGTTGTAGTTCAGCAACATCTGGGGGGCCGGAGTTTGAGGACCCATACTGTAAAGTAATACAATGTTAGCAAGATATTTCCTTGCTGCAGAGGGATTTAGATAGACTGGGGGACTGGGCACTCAAATGGCAGATGAAATTTAATGTTGAAAAATGCAAAGTTATGCACTTCGGCGTAAAGAATGCACAAGCAACGTATACCCATAATTAAAGTAAATTAGGGATAACAACACACGAAAAGTACTTGGGAATTGTTATAGACAACAAACTATGCAACAATGTGCAATGTCAATCAGCAGTGGCTAAAGCCAGTAAGGTATTGTCATGCATTAAAAAGGGCATTCATTTTCGGGATGAGAATATCATTTTGCCTCTTTATAAATCACTGGTAAGACCACATATTGAATATGCTGTGCAATTTTGGGCACCTGTTCTAAAGAAGGATATTATGGCACTAGGAAAAGTGCAGAGGCGGGCTACAAAATTATGAAGAAAGGTTAACAAATTTAAACCTCTTTAGTTTAGAAAAACGTTGCCTGTGGCTGCTCCTGTCAATCTCAGTCCCCCTGAAGCAGATGCCTAATTAGCCAGGTATAAGACACTGTCTCTCCCTGAGAGCAGTGTCAGTTCATTAACTCTGGTTCTGCTGTTTGGTTCCTGTTCTTCTGTATCTTGATCCAGTGTTCTCCAGACTGCTTCCAGCTTCCAACCTTGGCTTATTTCTTTGTTTACTCTCACCTCTGGCTTCCCCTGACTTCAGCTTTCCTCGACTACTCTTCTGCTTGTCCTTTCCTGTACTGGGACTTGGAGCACTATTCCTGCACAGCCCCTGTGCAGTGTCGGACTCCACACCAGGTAAGATCCACTTAGTGAGGCTTTGGCCGGAATATGACGTCACATTCTAGCTCCGGCTCCCTAAGTGGCACGTGAGGGAGCAGAGCAGGGACATTACAGTTCCCTCATTGCCCGCCTACTATTCACGCAGCCAGATGCCCTCCTCCACAATCCCACAGCTGTTTGCCCAATGGACCCTAGGGTAAGCTGATTTTATTAAAACAAGCAATAATGTGTGAGTGTGTGTCTATCTGTCTGTCATGGTGTGTGTGTGTCTGTCTGTCATGGTGTGTGTATGTGTGTGTCTGTTTGTCTGTCATGGTGTGTGTCTTTCATGGTGTGTGTGTCTGTCTGTCTGTCATGGTGTGTGTGTGTGTCTGTCATGGTGTGTGTGTTTAGGTGACCAGCACCCCTTTGTTCGCAAGGGAATGTTATTTTTACTCATCTTTTTTTCCCACACCGTGCTGGTCTCCCCTCGACTGACCCCGCCTCTAAGGCTGAGATTATCAAGCTTGATGATTTCAACCAGGGCCTCCATCAGGGCATGACAAATATGATGGTTGTCATGGGCCCAGCAGTCCTGGAGGGCCCGGACTTCTGGGGAAGTTCCAGGCCCCACATTGCCTATGTACACATATATATAGCGAATACCGCCCTACCTATAGATCTGTATATATATATATATATATATATATATATATATATATAGCAAATACCACTATAGATATATCTATATATATCTATATCTGTATATATATATATATATATAGCAAATACCGCTATAGATATATCTATATATATCTATATCTGTATATATATATATATATATATATATAGCAAATACCGCTATATATATATATATATATATATATATATATATATATGTACCTGCGGGTCCACGGCAACCTGTTCATTGTAGAGGGGGCCCAGCACACTCTGACTCCACTTCCCAGCAGCTACCCTGTCTCTAACACTCGCGAGCCCTGCGGCCGTCAAAACGTTGCCATGGGTCACCACAGAGGAGAAGTTACGTCAGAGTGTGTTGGGCCCCCTGCGCCAAGTCCAGCGGCTGGCTCTGAGCACCAAGCCACCAGACCACCAGGGAATGCGATCACCCCCTTCCCTGGCCAGGCAAGAAGCAGAGAGGGGTGTCGGACTATAATAGAATGTTAAAAAATAAAAAAAAATAAGTGTTCCCCTCTATTTAACACACATTATATGCCTACACAAACACACACTGCATTCACTATATACACACACACATTACACAAACAACCACACACTCATTATATACACACTCTACATCCACTACACAATCACACACTCTGCATTCACTATACACACCACATCTAATACACACAAACACTATATACACTGCAGAAACACACTCTGCATTCACTATACACACACTATTTCCACTACACAAACACTGTGAATGCACTACATACAATGCATCTAATACACACAAACATTACATCCACTAAACAAACACACACTCTGCATCTAATATACACCTCATACATTACAGAAACATACAATCTACATCCATTTTACACACTGCACCCATCACACACAAACCGCATCCACTTTACACACACACTCTGCATCCACTACACACATTCTACTATACACACACAGGGCTGCCATCAGAAATTTTAGGGCCCCTGACACAGCTCAAGACCTGGGCCACCGGGGCCAGCCCCGAGTAAGCCCACAAGGATGAAGTGTGTGTGTGTATGTGTGTGTGTAGTGGATGTAGAATGTGTGTCATGGATGCAGAATGTGTGTGGTGGATGTGGTATGTGTGTAATGGATGCAATGTGTATAGTGGATGCAGAATGTACGTTTTGTGTAATGTATGTAATGTTTGTATGCATGCATTAGATGCAGAGTGTGTGTGTAGTGAATGTAGGTGTGTAGAGTGAATGCAGAGTGTATGTTTTTGTAGTGGATGTTGTGTCTGTACAGTGAATGCAGAGTGTGTGTTTTTGTAGTGTATGTAGTGTGTATAGTGCATGTAGTGTTTTTGTAGTGAATGTAGTGTGTTTGTAGTGAGTGCAAAGTGTGTATAGTGCATGTAGTGTGATTGTGGTGAATGCAAAATGTGTATAGTGGATGCAGAATGTACGTTTTGGGTAATGTATGTAATGTTTGTATACATGCATTAGATGCAGAGTGTGTGTGTAGTGAATGTAGGTGTGTAGAGTTAATGCAGAGTGTATGTTTTTGTAGTGGATGTTGTGTGTGTACAGTGAATGCAGAGTGTGCATTTTTATAGTGAATGTAGTGTGTATAGTGCATGTAGTGTTTTTGTAGTGAATGTAGTGTGTTTGCAGTGAGTGCAAAGTGTGTATAGTGCATGTAGTGTGATTGTAGTGAATGCAAATTGTGTATAGTGAGTGTAATGTGATTGTGAATGCAGAGTGTGTGGATAGTGAATGCAGTGTTTGTAGTGAGTGCAACGTGCATATAGTGAATGTAGTGTGTATGTGTAGTGCAAAGTGTGTTTAGTGAATGTAGTGTGTGTGTGCAGTGCAGAGTGTGTTTAGTAAATGTGTGTTTGTAGTGAGTGCAGAGTGTATTTAGTGAATGTAGTGTGAGTAGTGCAGAGTGTGTTTAGTGAATGTAGTGTGTAGTGCAGATTGTGTTTAGTGAATGTAGTATGTGTAGTGCAGATTGTGTTTAGTGAATATAGTGTGTGTGTAGTGCAGAGTGTGTTTAGTGAATGTAGTTTGTGTGTGTAGTGCAGAGTGTGTTTAGTGAATGTTGTGTGTGTGTGTGTGTGTGTGTAGTGCAGATTGTGTTTGGTGAATGTAGTGTGTGTGTGTAGTGCAGATTGTGTTTAGTAAATGTAGTGTGTGTGTGTAGTGCACAGCGTGTTTAGTGAATATAGTGTGTGTAAGGAAGAGTGTGTTAAGTGAATGTAGTGTGTGCGTGTAGTGCAGAGTGTGTTTAGTGAATGTAGTGTGTGTGTAGTGCAGAGTGTGTTTAGTGAATGTAGTGTGTGTGTAGTGCAGCTTGTTTTTAGTGAATGTAGTGTGTGTGTGTAGTGCAGAGTGTGTTTAGTAATGTAGTGTGTGTGTGTAGAGCAGAGTGTGCTTAATGAATGTAGTGTGTGTGTGTAGTGCAGAGCGTGTTTAGTGAATGTAGTGCATGTGAAGTGCAGATTGTGTTTAGTGAATGTAGTGTGTGTAGTGCAGATTATATTTAGTGAATGTAGTGTGTGTGTGCTTGTAAGGATGCAGTGTTTGTGTAAAATAGGGGAGAGGGGAGTATTTAAAAAAAAATTATTTGTGTATATTTAAATTTTATTCCCCCCTCCCTGCTTCTTACCTTGCCAGGGAGGGGGGAGATCGCATTGTGGAGGGAGCCTGCCGCAGTACATGACAGAGGGGTGCCCAGCAGCACACACTGTCTTCCTCTGACTAACTCTCAAAGCAAGCAGGTCACGTCAGTTAATGTTATTGTGTTCCTTTTATAATGTATAAGAACAGGGCCAGCCTGTCCATTGACTGCTCATAATGACAACACTCTGTCATTATCTAAAACAGGAGTTCCAAACCCGTGGCAGCGGTGCAGCTGCCCCGCTTGGGTTTGGAACCTGTGTGAAGATCCATCGGTTGGCCCATGCCCTTAGGTCCACCCTATGGACATGTGCAATGAGGGGCCCGGTCATGCGTGTCACTTCCTCCCAGCCCACACACCGAGACCGAGCCGCTCGGGCGGAGGAGGAGGGAGCCGTGAGGATGGGGCTGGACCAGGAGAGCAGGCTCCCAATTCCCACCAGCCACAGCCAGCAGAAGGTAAGAAACTGCTGGGTGTCTTAATTTTTTAATTGGTGTGTTTGTGTGTGTGTTTCTGTGTGTAGTGTATGTATCTGTGTGTGTGTGTATCTTGTATGTGTAGTGTGTGTATCTGTGTGTATGCATGTGTGTAGTGTGTTTATCTGTGTGTGTATCTGTGTGTAGTTTGGTAGTGTGTATCTGTATGTGTGTAGTGCAGGCCCAGACTGGCCATCGGGCATACCGGGCAAATGCCCGGTGGGCCGCGATGGCCATGGGGCCGAGGCCGGCAGGGAGATCACAGGATTCTCCGGCTGGCCCCTGCAGGGCCAGTGCTATCCGAGCGCCGGCCCTGCTGTGTGCCTCCATGGGCCAGTGGGGAGATCAAAGATCTCCCTCACCGGCCCACAGACAGGGAGATACGGCCGCCGGCTGGGGAGGGAGTGAGGCAGGAGAGAGGACCGGCGGAGCTCTAGCCAACGCTCAGATCTCACCACTGGACCACCAGGGAAGGCAGGATGGCTCCCCTCAAGGCTCCCCCTCATTGCAGAACGGCTCCCTCCCCCTCCCAGGCTAAAGGTAAGAAGGGAGGGGGGGGACATAACTTTTTAAAAATTATTAATAAAAAAATATATATATATTTAAAATAAATTCCCAAACAGCACCCCCAGACACACACAGGCCACTCACACACAGCACCCCCAGACACACACACAGCACCCCCCAGACACACACAGCACCCCAGATACACACACAGCACCCCAGAAACACACAGCACCCCCAGACACAGACAGCACCCCAGATACACACAGCACCCCAGATACACACACAGCATCCCCAGACACACACAGCACCCCAGATACACACACAGCACCCCAGATACACACACAGCACCCCAGATACACACACAGCACCCCAGATATACACACAGCACCCCCAGACACACACAGCACCCCAGATACACACACAGCATGCCAGATACACACATAGCACGCCAGATACACACACAGCACCCCAGACACACACAGCACCCAAACACACACAGCACCCCCAAACACACACAGCGCACCCAAACACACACAGTGCACCCAAACAAACACAGCGCACCCAAACACACACAGCGCACCCAAACACACACAGCGCCCCCAGATACACACACAGCACCCCAGACACACACACAGCATCCCCAGACACACACACAGCACCCCCAGACACACACACAGCACACCCAGACACACACACAGCACCCCCAGAGACACACACATATATACATATATAAAATAACCCTCAGTGAGTTAACAGACAAAGAAAATTAGAAACCTAGAATGTGACGGCAGATAAAAACACCCTCACACACAGCACCCCTCTTACACAAACACACTGCGCACCTCACACATACAATACGTCCAAATATATATATATATATACACACACACTACAGCACCCCTCACACTGCACCACTACACACATTACGCTCCAGATACACGCTAGATCCCTTACCCTATATGCACTCTTAATCCTCTACACATACACACACACACACAATCTTCTATACACACTCTGGGTCCTTTACACACTAGATCTCTTACACACACACACTGCACCACCTACACACACACACACTACATTCCTTGTAAGGAAACACATACAACATTCTCTAAACACACCCTCTCTACAACCCCTACACACACTACGTCACCTATACACACACACTACTGCCCGTATGCACACACTCGCTACATCCCCTATAACACTATGCCCCTATACACGCACTCTCTACAGCCCCTAGCCACACATATTACACCACACATATTACACCTATTTACACAATACCACACCAATCTCTACACACAGGCAATCCCACAAGCAGGCGCAAAACACATGCACCATACACTTTCCTGGCCCTTTTGAAAAACGAACTTTGAAAAAAAGTCCGGGTTTGGGCTCGAACTTGAACCCCAATCCCATTGAAGTCAATGGGGACCCGAACTTTTGGGCACAAAAATGGCTCTAAAAAACTCCTGGAAAGGGCTAGAGGGCTGCAAAAGGAAGTAAAATGGGTGTAAGAGTAGGACAAGTGCAAACAAATGTGGATAGGGAAATCACTTAAAAATAACATAAAATAAGCAGCTGCTTAGTAGATAACTTCCTGATTCCCACGGTATTAGGGAGCTATCTACCAAACGGCTGAAAGACCTAGATTGGTCTTTCAGCCAAATTTACTAGTACTAAGTAAAGATTACTTAGTATTAGTAAATTCAGCCCCTAATGTCCTCCCCCCGGCCCCCACCCCTGAGCGGCGGGTGGGGGCCCTAAATAAAGATTTACCCCCCCAGGTGACTAGGGGTCCCCAAACCCCTAGTCACCCCCCTGCCCCCCAAAAAATGACCCTTACCTACCCACCTCATCCTAAAAATAATGAGGGGGACCCTTATCTAAATATCTGTTAAAAAAAAAAAAATAGACTTACCAATCAGAGTGTTATGAGTCAAATTACACAGCATGGGAAAATTCAAAAGAACTTTCCCACGCTGTGTAAAATGATACAGAGCACTCTGATTGGTGAATTTCAAACCAACCAATCAGAGTGCTGTGACAGGTAAATGTAGAGACTTACCTGTCAGTCTCTTCATTTACCTGTCAGAGCACTCTGGTTGGATGGCTTAAACCCACCAATCAGAGTGCTCTGAGCCTAATTGCAGGTCGGGGCAAGGCTTTATAACGAGCCCCCTTATTGTTATTTAGGGCCCCCACCCGCCACGCAGGGGTGGGGGCCGGGGGGAGGACAGTAGGTTTCCCCCTTTATGTTATTTAGGGCCCCCACCAGCCGCGCAGGTATGGGGGTCGGGGGGGAGGACATTAGGTCCCCCACCCAATTTTTATTTATGGCCCCCACCCACCGCTCAGGGGTGGGGGGCAGGGGGAGGACAGTAGGTTCCCCCCTTATTGTTATTTAGGGCCCCCACCTGCCGCGCAGGGGTGGGGACTGGGGGGGAGGACAGTAGATCCCCTCCCATTATTGTTATTTAGTGTCCCCACCCGCCGCGCAGGGGTGGGGGCCGGAGGGGGAGGACATTAGGTGTGTCCCCCCCCAATTTTTATTTATGGCCCCCACCCACCGCAGGGGGAGGACAATAGGTTCCCCCCTTATTGTTATTTAGGGCCCCCACCTGCCGCGCAGGGGTGGGGACTGGGGGGGAGGACAGTAGGTCCCCCCCCAAATTCTTATTTATGGCCCCCACCCACCACTCAGGGGTGGGGGCCGGGAGGGCGGACATTAGGTCCCCCCCAATTTTTATTTATGGCCCCCACCCACCGTTCAGGGGTGGGGGCCGGGGGGAGGACAGTAGGTCCCCCCTTATTGTTATTTACTTACCTGCAAGAAAGGGAAGAGGACTTGAAACAACTGCCTGCAGGAACCAACTGAAACAAAAAGGATTAATGGATTAATGGGAAAGGAACGGGTGTGGCAACAAAAAACAAACATTTAAAGGAATCCAAGAAGATGGGTATTCCAGGAACGGAATACAGGAATGAGCCCAGAAAACCCAGCATAAAGAAAACCAGACATGGAATAGAAAACCAGAAAAACCAAGAAAAACTAAACAAGAATTGTAAAAAGAGTACTGGTTACCAGAAGCTAAGGCCAGACATCTCCACAGAACAGAGCAGGATGTGACACACACATACAGTTGCACAGACACACTGATACACATGCAGATATACAGACACACAGATACAAACAATGCCACACATGCAGATACATAGACCTACAGATACAATCACTGACACAAATACAGATACAGACACACAGATACAAACACTTACACACATGCATATACACAGACATAGTGTATAGGTAAGTGTATTGACTGCAGTGCACACACAGACACACGCTACATTCCAGCACACACACAGATGCACACTACATCCCCAGCACACACACAGATGTATGCTACATCCCCAGCACACACACAGACGTATGCTACATCCCCAGCACACACACAGACACATACTACATCCCCAGTACACACACAGACACAAACTTCATCCACAGCAAACACACAGACACATATCATCCCCAGCACACAGTTAGACACACTTCACCCCCAGTACACATACAGACACACATTTTATCCCCAGCACATACACATAGAGACACTACCAATAAACATATATAGGTTTTCTTTTGGGGTGACGGGGGGTATGTTGGGGGGCAACATTTCATTCTTGGACCCAGGTAGCACAATGTCTCTGGCCGGCCCTGTATAAGAAAGACTCACCGAGTCTGCCACTGCAAAGTACAACCACATAGAGAAAGACAAGTTCATGCATTTCACAAATTATAAAATCACACAAAAATAAATTCAGCGCGGAAGCAAAGTGATAACAGTCCAAAAGCAGCTGGAACACCAATACGGAGTCTCTCTTTTCCAATCAGAAAATTGGATAAAAACAGGGGGGTAGGTGCAGCGCTTCAGTAATCTTTGACAAGGTATATGTGAAGAGAACCAGAGAAGGAATAATAGTGTAGTATTTAAAACTGTAGTGGTGATAAGTAAAACTTGCTCATTAGCATGTGAGTAGGCTTAAATTATTTATTTCTGCTTACACTCCTTTTTTTACGGTGTACACGTCTGTGGTTTTTTTTGTTTATCTCCACATATACACAGAGGGAAGAATTTGCATTTACACCTGTATCCTTGAGTGGGGATCATACCACTTCAAGCGCTATCAGAGGAGCCAGGTTTTACGGCTCCATTACACGTGAGTGCACATTTTATAGTTTTTACCTACCCTTGCTTCATAGCTCTACATACTTCACCATATACGATTTTTATTTGTTTGTTTTTTTATGAGGATACCTCCTACCACACCTATAATTTGAAGAATTGCCTCTGCACTTGATCGATAGGCGGGGATTATTCCGCCCAGGCGCATACACTGGAGCTGTATTGAAGCTCCAGGAAAGTGTGAGTGCACATCACACTTTCCTGGAGCTTCAATACACAAAGATAAAAGGGGCAGTAGCTCCCTCTACAGGCAAAAAATGGAATAACACATACTAAAAGAAGAGGAAATAAAATAAAAGATAAAACACTAAAACAACTTCAATAAATCATAGTAATATGGTCTATGCATAGACAATATTAGAAAAAAATTATAAATAAAATAACAGTGTAAAAAGGACCAGAATAATACAATAAAATGCAAAAAATGGAGTACATGGTTTAAACTGAATCTAAGAGCATCTTTGTAAATAACAATACAAGTTTAAAAATATACTTCATATAATGACAAATCTAGATAATACAGTCTTAAACACATTAAATAATGAAAACTAATAAATGTGTAATTGACATAAAAAATAATACAAATTTAAAATAAAATTAAATTAAATTAACAACACATAAATCATATTAACAATGAGTTATGGGCATAAGAACATTTAAAAATCAATGGCAGAGGAAATTATGAGATGGAAAATAATAAAAAAATAATAATTATAAAGGGGGTTATAAAAAAATGTACAGATCAAAGTCTGAATTGAGCCCGGTGGGAATTAAAGTTTTTAGGTAAAAGACCCATTTCATTTCACACTGCCCAAGGATTTTTGTAATATTGCCACCTCTCCATGGTAGAGTGCAGACATCTATAGCGTAAAATTTCAGGAATTTAGGATTATTATTGTGTATTTGGAAATGTTTGGACACTGTATTGTTAGCAAACCCTTTTATAATATTCCTGCAATGTTCGGCTATCCTGGTTTTAAGTTTTCTAGTTGTCATGCCTACGTATTGGAGACTGCAAGGGCACTCCAACACGTAAATTAAATTTTTAGTATTACAGGTGATAAAATTATTTATTTCGTATTCTTTGTTAGTGATATTTGATTTAAATTTAGTAGTACTAATACAGGAATTATCCATGTATTTGCATGCTGAACACATTTTACATTTGAAGAAACCTTGTTTATTTAAAAAAGTGTTTTTTTGTTTAGTGGATATTTTTGTGTAATTTGTAGTTAGGAAGGATCTGAAATTAGGAGCTCCTCTGAATACGATTTTGGGTTTGGACGGTAGGATCTTTCTCAGTATATCATCCTCCTTAAGTATATCCCAATGTTTATTGATATTTTTTTTCATTTGGTTACTTTTGTTGCTGTAATTAAAAACTAAAGGAAGTACTATGTCTCGTTTATATTCCAGCAGGGTATTTCTGTCAAGGGTACCTATATTTTCGATTAGAGTGTCTAAGGTGGTGGTATTGTACTTCTTTTCAAAGAATGTATCTTTTAGCATCTGAGCTTGTGTATTAAAAGTGTGTCTGTGCAAATGCTGTCTGTGCAATTTCCTTTTAATCTTAAAAATTGACTTTTTAGTACACCATTCAGCCATAGTGGCAACTAGTGAGGTCAAAGAAGGTGTTAGAATGTACTTTTTTTAAAAAAAACTATGCAAGTTTTTATAGTATTATTTTCCACATAAATTTCCAGGTCTAAAAAATTGTTAGATGTTTTGCTGTAATTAGAGTTTAAGATTATACCTCGGTATTTACATTTAAAAAGTTAAAAAATTCAGCTAAAACATTCTCTGGCCCCTTCCAGATAAAAAACAAATCATCACTGTAGCGGCGATAGAGAACCAGGTTCGCCACCCAGGCATGCCCCCCCATACAGAGGAGTCATATTTCACAAATTATAACTGTGACAAACAGAGCACGTGCTATGTGAGTTATGTAGATCCAGCAGTGGGAGATTATATCAGCAAATATAGCATGAGTACTTACTTAAAGCAGGAAGGACACATGGAAAATCTCATCATTAAGCCAACTATTTCATTAGAAGACTCTATTGACTTAACATCTCCCAATTAACTTTTAACTATTAACTATTTCCAACTGCATGAGTTTAACATGCTAAAAAATAGGAACCGGAAACCTTGGCCACTGAAAGTAAATATTTCTCTATTTCTCATTTATGATGCACCAAGAGTAAACAAGCTCACGGTCATGCTGACATTGAATATGTCAGCATGAAATGTCAGAGAACCCATTAGGAGAAAAAGGCTCAGCAACATCTAAAGAACCTATCCAGTCAGGAAAGCAAACAAATGCTGACATGCAGTCCACATCCAACACATTTAAACAAAGAATGGAGATCTTGCACAGCATCAATGAAGAGGCACAAATGGAATCTATCTGGCCCTATAGTCATACAAATTCTTGAATTACATGCTGGCTTTTCAGAGAAGCTACTGGAGAATGAAAAAAGCAGTGACGGACCCACACAGTACATACGGTCTTTCACCGATAATAAGACCGAATCTTATATTAATTTTCCCCCATGAAAAATGCACTATTAGGGGCTTATTTTCAGGGAATGTCTTATTTCGTGGGGAAACGGTAGCATGTATGTGCTAGAAAGCAGGTCTACATTCGGGGAAACGCTGAATATAGACCAGTTAACTAGGGCATAGAATCCCGTGCATCTATGTTTGGGAAACTTTCCCAAACATAGATTAGCTTACTCGCGAATGGAATCCCGTGAATCTATGTTTGGGGAAACTTTCCTGGACATAGATAAGCTTACTTACAAATGGAATCCTGCGAATCAAATGGAATGTGATTAGAGCTTATTTTCGGGGGTAGGGCTTATATTACGAGTATCCCCTGGGGGGACCTTATTTTCAGGGAAACAGGGTAGCAAGACAATATATTGAATTCATGGATTGTTATTCCATAGTCATGACACATAGGAGTTATCTGGCTCTTTATTGGCAAACACATTTGTGCTAGCTTTTCACAGAGAAGCTGCTAATGAATAAAAACAACAGTAGTGTTGGACCCACACAGCACAGTAAACACTGCCAAGATCCAGGATTCTATAAGCAAATTATTTTATTTACAACAGTAACATATTTTTCAAGTGAAGAGCTAATGCAACCAGTTCACAAAAGTGTTTTATTGGTGAAAAATACCAGCACAATATCTATTTGCATATAATGAATATTTGGTAAACATACATACATACAGAGCAACTTAAAGGAATTTGTTGGCACTATATAAATAATAATAATAATAATAAAATGCAGGATTCTTTCACAGTTGGTTATACAGAACACACTGCACAATTTTTATTATTTGTTTTTTTCCCAGTTGATTTTTAGAAGGCAGACATTCCAAAGTTGGAGAAATTACTTTTAGCATGTCCAAAGGTGCGATAAACATGTTTCCTATAACATATTTTAAATGATCATAGACACCGACAATGAACTATGTGGCAGCTATATACCTTTCATGAAATGGAATGTGATATTTGGAAACATTAAAGGTGCTCAATTTTAACTTTTTAAAAACTAACATGGAAAGCCAGGCAAATCTTTATGGAACTCCCAATGACTACAATGACTACAATGACATCACAGTGTTCCTCTTACATCACAATGCTCATCTCAACTGACAGTGACACTTCTGCTCCACTCAAACATTCCAATGAATAGCAAGAGACTGAACAGAGGGCTGAATGAACCACAGTGAGTGCATACTAACCACTCAGGCCATCATTGTAAAAAAGCAGCAGGAAAATGAGGGGCCCTTTGAGTGCCAGGAGGAAGGACACCAGGTGGAGCAACCCTTGTGTCTTGTGCTCTCAGAATTCTCATATAAAAAAACATTGTCAAGTTTGAAATTTAAGAGATAATAAGGAGCCCTCTATGCTTGAGATTTGAGACTGATAATACCTGTCCTATGAGAAGGGATGCTCTAGAAGTAGACTGATCCAAAATGTTATGTGGGTATGAAAATCCAGAAGTGGAAGATTATATCAGCAAATATAGCATGAGTACCATTCAGCCTTATTTATTAAAGCATGATGGATAGATAGAACACCTCATCATGAAAGCAATTATTTCAGAAGAAGGCACTATTGCCGTAGCATTTTAAAACAGGTGCTTGCTCATTGAAGAAATGGATCATGAAGCTCTGGCTGCTAGTGCTAGATTTCTCTTCAACTCTTGTTTATGATGCACCAATCAATTAAAAAGAAAGTGTGATTACAATGATGCTAACAGCTATTGGTGTGAAGTGTCAGGAAGTCTAGCTGAAGAACAAAGAAGGCCATGGGACATCTGTGGAACCTATCCAGACAGGAAAGCAAATAAAGGTTGCAGGGCAGACGA
Source organism: Pelobates cultripes (assembly GCA_933207985.1). Classification (NCBI taxonomy): domain Eukaryota; kingdom Metazoa; phylum Chordata; class Amphibia; order Anura; family Pelobatidae; genus Pelobates; species Pelobates cultripes. The sequence goes on along the minus strand of OW240920.1, from coordinate 63,124,925 downwards.
GACCCATCTCATTTGAAGAAAGAAAAATGAAAGAATTGAATGGTACACACAAACGTACTACACAGAACCTTGCAATAAGTAATACTCTAACGGCATACTTTATATAAAACCATACTGCAGGATTATATAATTTTCTACTATTGCTGCTTCATCAAAGATAAGTACCTATTTTCTTGTCATCCTTCATAATCATGAAATGTATTACAATTAATATAAGATTTTCATTAAATATAGATATATTATGTATAGATTTAGTAATAAACTATTAGATAGCTTGAGGTTATAGCTTTAAAATTTCTTTGAGATTTCAAGCTTTTTTCACATAAAAATTTAGTTTTGTTTTTTTCATAATTTTAAATCCTTAGAAAAATATATTGTTAAAGTTAGATTTACTAAATACTGATTTCAATTTTCATATCATGGGTTAAAATGTTTATGTAAAAATAATTCTTATTATTGACAAAGACAATATGTCTTAGAATTTAATGGATAAAATCCAGAGGGATGTAGTGTTATGGAAATCTTGGATGATATTAAATATTCAAAAGCTGCAAAACATGCTTCAAGACACAATTAATACATTTATTAATTTGCATTTTTTTTTTTTTGTAAATATGTTTTTATTTCGGTTAACATTGTCGAAAATAAGTCACATTGAGACTCGCAGGTCTCCGTAGGCCTTTAGGGTACAATAACCAAAGCACAACATGTGCATACCGTTTTTAGGTCGGCCAATCGGGCGCACAGTCCCACATTTGCGGTAGACTCGCAGGTCCCTTACAGCATGCAGTTCTTGTCCCTAAATTGGTGTATCGTTTGTATTCAGTTGCTCCGTTTGTTAAGTAACATTAAGCAAACATCAGTGTGGACTCGCAGGTCCACTTAGGGTAGGACATAAGCAGCCGTTGGAAAGGAATGACGGTCTGCCAAACCAGCATTGGTGACGCGCAGGTCACAATATAGCGGGTGTTATAGTCGGGTGTCGGGCCCACGAGTCTCTTTGCAGTAAGGTGGTCAGGTATTACCTCTAGTAAACGCTAAGGTGTCAGGGTGGGTCCGCTGGCCCCTTTGAGCCCAGCGTTAGGGCCCGTGGCCTGATCCGGAGAACGTGCATGTGGGTGTCATATGTTCTGTTGTCCCCTCATGGAGGAGTGAGCGTATCCACGGAGGCCTTATAGGTCCTCTCATATGTTGTCACTGGCGTATGCCTGGTACTTGTCTGTTCGCGTGCAGTGTTTGGGATTAGGGGGGGTGTCAGGGTAGTGGCGTCTGGGGAGGTGGGGGGGTCGGGGTGCGTCCGCGTCTGGGTCACGTCTGTCTAAATTTGCATTTTTCAAGCAAAGACATCAACAAAGGAGACATTGATTAAATTGTTCACAATGGTAAATCAAGTAAAATCCCATTGTCACCATCCAATATTTTTTGTTAAGTAGTACAGTTGGATAATATTGTTTACTTAGACCTTGATGTAGTTAGCTTTCCAGATGATGTGATACTGTTTAAAGGGACTCTATAGTCACATGAAAAACTTTAGCTTAATGAAGCAGTTTTGGTGTATAGAACATGCCCCTGCAGCCTCACTGCTCAATCCTCTGCCATTTAGGAGTTAAATCCCTTTGTTTATGAACCCTAGTCACACCTCCCTGCATGTGACTTGCACAGCCTTCCATAAACACTTCCTGTAAAGAGAGCCCTATTTAGGCTTTCTTTATTGCAAGTTCTGTTTAATTAAGATTTTCTTATCCCCTGCTATGTTAATCGCTTGCTAGACCCTGCAAGAGCCTCCTGTATGTGATTAAAGTTCAATTTAGAGATTGAGATACAATTATTTAAGGTAAATTACATCTGTTTGAAAGTGAAACCAGTTTTTTTTTCATGCAGGCTCTGTCAATCATAGCCAGGGGAGGTGTGGCTAGGGCTGCATAAACAGAAACAAAGTGATTTAACTCCTAAATGACAGTGAATTGAGCAGTGAAATTGCAGGGGAATGATCTATACACTAAAACTGCTTTATTTAGCTAAAGTAATTTAGGTGACTATAGTCTTCCTTTAATAATAAACTTTCCAAATAATTTATCTAAAAAAATCCCCAAAGACTTTAATGATGACTTTTTAAAATAAATATTTTGGAAACTTTTTCTACCAGTATTGAATTATTTGAAAATCTTATTAAAAAGAACACAATCTTGGGAGATTGTCCAGAAATCCTCTCTGGGATTGATTGATTGATTAATTAACAAACACACAAATAAATAAAATAAATAAGGATTACGTATGATTGGATTATGATCCATTGTCTTTGTGCATTAAAAACTATTGTGTGACCAGATCCAGATCAATGAGTTGTAAGGGAATAGGTTCCAGTCTTACATATTTCTAAATAAATAGTAAAATTTGCTTAGGAATCCTCTTTACTAGCAACAGAGGAGTAAATTACGTTCCAAATGTCCAACACAAATGATTCCAATTAAAGTTTTACTATCACCCATTGATAGTACAATACATTGGAAAGGCAGTAAAACACCAAAGAAACAGGGTTACATAAACCACTAAAGTCTTGTAGAACAAATGATTGAATCCTATATTTTTTGAACAGTTGAAGGAAGTTTTGAGAAATGGTTCAGTTATAGACAGAAATTTGTTTGTGGGGCAAAATGAACTTTGCATTAACAATTAGAGTTGTAAGGCCATGAATTATACAAATCCAGATTTATTGTAAATAATCAATCTTGCCACCATACTTAGTCAATCTGCTAAGACTTTAGCAAATACCTTATAATCCATGTTCAATATTGATGCTGGATGTAAATTTAAACATATGTTTATATATATACTTATACATATAGGATTTTCCTGGTTTAAGTATTACTTAGTGTCTAGTCTTGGTACTATCCACTGGAAAATGTCTTAATTCCTGTATTTTACGGCCTATCTCTAATGGTATTCCAAAACACTAGGCTTTCTCTACGGAAGTCTTTATTTTCTTCGTTTTAGATTGGGACGTATTTGAAGAGAATTGCAAAGTATATCATTTTCCATAATAGTCAGCGCAGGGTCCATACTAGGCGGGTGCACAAGGTGCATCACACCCTAGTGCCAGAGAACAGTTGCAGAAGAGGAGGGGGGGGGGAGAGGGGAATTGAGAGGAGTGGGCCAGTGGCAGAACTACATAGGTTGCGAGTGCAACTGGTCCTGTGTTCCGCCTATCACAGGGCACAGCAGGTGGATGGCTCGCCACCTTATGCCTCCTCTGAAACGGGTGCTCATTCACTACGGCAGAGTAGAGCAGGCATATAGATGTAACACCTCCATTCAACATCAAGTGGATTTTTAATTTTGCTTTCTGCATTCAGAGTTTATGAATTCAGTCAGACTTCTTCACTTTCACAAAGAAAAGGGCTTTACCTTTAAGTAACATTAGTTCTGTTCCTTTAGATTCTATTTTGTGTATACTTGACTTTAGTTCTGTCCCTTTTTTAACCCATTGAATACCATTTTCTCTTCTCCTCATGTCTTTACCTTTTGACATTGAAAAGGGATGTATAAGGAGGGAGGGGGAAACCCCCCAAACAGAGGGTCATCAGTTGATTAAGAAAATTGTATTAAGGACGATGATTCCAGCCACTGTGAGAGAGTACAGTTAAGCAAACATTTCCTACTGATATAATCATTTACTTTCATATATTCACACACTAACCAACCTTATTTCCCATAATTTTACATACAGTTATCAACATATTGAAATTCATTAAATAACAAAACAAAACACGAATAAGCAGGAGAAGGAGAGAGAGAGAAAGCAATAAACAACATTCTACCTTTAATTTCCATTGTTTGCAGCCTATTATGGATTGCTATAACAGGTTACATATGTCCAAAGTGTTCCTATTTAAAAGGGACAGTCTTTAGTTTGGACCCACATTCATCTCTCTTGTCTATCCTTAGCTCCCTCATTTCTAGGAGCTCCATATTGTTAGTGTGTCGATAGTTAGTGTGTGAGTTTATAACAGAGCTCCACAGTAATAATACTCACTGTAATATGTCTTCAAATTAAAATAAATGTATTTAGAAATCAGTCTTTTAAAATAAGATACATTGTCCCTATTCTAAATTAAATTTAAGTTCTATAACTTATCAGTAAGGCGCATAAGATATCTCAGAACAGCCTCTCCTTGGCCCTTCCATTCACAGCCCATAGGAAAGCATTGGATTGGCTGAGATTGAGAAGGAGGTGTGGCAAGGGGCTGACCCAAACATCACTTTGGCCAAACAGCATCTCCTCATAGATATGCATTGAGGAAGGTTCAGTTTCTCCATGCAGAAGGTGGAGACACTGAATGTCAGTACAGCACTGCCCCAGGAAGCACTTCTAGTAGCCATCTGAGGAGTGGCCAGTGGTGGTAATGTAAACACTTCTTCTCTGAAAAAACTGTGTTTGCATGCAAATTCCTGCGGGGACTGATTATACTCACCAGAACAAGCTGTAGTTGTTCTGACTATATTGTCCCTTTAAAAGATCTGCTGGGGGGGCGGGGCCGGACCGCCATGCTGACCGGTCGCATGCAGGAGAGGCTCTGGGGAAACCCGGCCTTTTAAGCTATTCACAGTGGATCTTCACACACACAAAACGGGCCAAAAGACACCCATAGCTGTGGGAGCGGCGGCGGACCCCGAGATCGGGAGTTCTGATCCTCTGAAGGGGGCACGGAGCTTCGAGGGCTGCGGCCTACCCGGGAGGGGAGCGTGGTGGACGGCCGCCGCTACGTCTCCCTCCCCTGCTGCCACAGGCTGACTGCCTGAGTTGCTTGCCGGCCCTGTTCCCCCCCCTTTGGACCGGGGGGGTCATCCCGGTCCCCACTGGGGAGAGCCCGAGACGGGCGGGGGCTGAGAGGAGAATCTCTAACTGCCTCACAAAATGGCGGCGGCAGACAGCTGAACATTATCTGCTCCTGCACCACGGAGCTCCTTTTGAACCACGGTTCCTTCATCTGCCCTGCCGGATGGCTTCAAGTAAAAGAACACCGCAGACATGATCACCGCGATATAGGAGAATGAGAGACCCCGGGCCCGCAATGGATAACCCAGGTGGGGCCAAGCGCAGAAGGCGCGAAATGAAAGTGTGCTGCAGCGGGTAACGGCCAAATGGGCCTACACGAGCCTGATATGGGGAGACTTACCACACACAGAAAAGAACCGGTGAAGCTGAACTACCGTGGTGAGGGATCAGTGTCCGAAGGGAAGGAGTCACACATGCCAGCTCAGAGACTCTAACACCACCACAGGACACTGACTAAATAACAGAAGCTGTAGTTTTACATCAGCTACCTAAGAGACAGCAGCTACCTATGTACCTCTTGTCACCTGAAAGGTGTTCTAACATATACCATAGCCACGCAATTATACTACTATGTCTATTAGTAATACCCAATAATAGAGGAATACACTCAGCCCCGGTGGCCGCCCGCCTACCTACTCTGGCAGTGGTAAAATCGAAGTCTAATCGTGTAATTTTCTTGAAAGCCCACATTTACTTAAGCTACAATTTGCATCTACTAGCATAAACATGTAGATCCCATCGTGACCCATTGCATTAGATGTAATAACTAAGCCTGTGTATAACTTAACATTTGTAACCTGCACTACGTTAGTTTCTGTAGGAGTGCACAGAGCTTGTAACCTGAAGCGATTAAGCTATAATTGCCCTATAACCTGATTGATGAGACAGCTTTTAGTTCAGATGAATAGTTTGCAATTGTTCTTGTTGAAGGAAGGTCTGTAACTCTTTGTCTAGCAAAGTAATCTATGCACTAACATACTTGTTTTATATAGCGGGTTAATTTTACATGAAAAATAACAAAATTCGTGCTGTTTTAACTGCATGCCAAAGCAACCTGATGTTCAAAATACGCCTGCAGTCGCTGTTGTGGCACTGCAAGAATCCATGTTAACTTTAACGCTAAAATGTATAACCGTAACTCTCATTATATCTTGCATCTAATAACTAGTGTAACTATCTTAACGCACTGTGCGGCCAAGATTTTGTAAGACCTACCCAGGCCCACTTGTTAACCGAATACTCAGCGTAAAGCTTAAGCGTGGACAATCTCGACTAAATAACTAAAAAATGTGCAAGGATTTATGAAAACCCCATTGTTAAAATGTTGATATTCAGCGTGAGGAATGCTATTGGGGCACCACACGCCTGCTGTTATGACTTATTATATATTGCACTGCAAAAATAAAGAATTTAAAAAAAAAAAAAAAAGATCTGCTAATATAATAATTTTGGATCACTTGCGGAATCCTCAGGGTCTATAGGTTTTGCACCCCCTCAGGGATTAGAAGCTTCCTAGACATCCAAAAGGAATTTATGCTTCCCGCAAAAGAAATGTACACATATCTGTGAGTTAAAAATGTCTTACAATCATACAATATTAGTAAGTTAGATCCTGGAACACCGCCTCCTCTAGGACGCATATGTATGAATACTGGTCCAAAGTTTAAACCCATCTCTATGTGCTATAATACTTGTAATGACTCTTTAGCTGACTGGAAATTTCTGTATATGCAGAAGTGGGAGAGGGACTTGGGGGTCTCTTTTCCTACGACATCATGGCTTAAAGCAATATCAATGACGAAGGGTCCTCAAGTAGAATTTTCCATTGGGAAACCTATTGTAAGTTGATTATGAGATGGTATTTTGTGCCTTCTAGGCTATCTTACATATATGCGGATTCGTCTCCAGTATGCTGGAGATGTGACAGAGATAGAGGTCCCTTGCTGCACGTATTCTGGTCTTTCCCCTTCTTGGATTCTTAATGGAGGCAAATTCAGGGGGTAATTTCCACGGCATTGGGAATAACCTTGCCTCTTGAGCCACAAATGTATCTTTTACACATGCTTCAATAAGGAGTGGAGTTGCCACAACCTACAGTAATAATTAATACCATAGCATATAAATGGAATAAAACAAGCCCTCCTACCATCCAAGATGTGTTAGAGAAAGTTGACGCAACTTCTCAGTATGAGAAAATGGCATATCAGGTTTTCTCTGGTCTGATAAAAATTGGTGTGGATGGCAGAGAGAAATATTTGGTCCCTGCATGAGCTCGATCTTCACAGGCTAAGCAATCAGATACCGGCTGTACATAGACAGCTAGGTACAGACCACTCACGTACCAGTGCCTGGCTTATGTCTAAGGAGACTTATAAGCTGTTATTGTACCACCAATGGTTTAAAGTATAAGGTCAATGTCTTTAAAGCAAAGCATGTTAAGATTCCTATGTATGATCTTGTCAGTCTCTACAATATTGTATCAACTAAACACCTACCATGTGGTATTGTAAATGTTCACGCTAGACATGTGCAATTCCTTTAGTTCCGTATGTATATTCGGACGAATTTCAGCAATTCGGACATTCGGAATGTCCGAGTTACCGAATTTCCGAACCGAACCGCCAAATTGCAGAATTTAGGAAGTGCTGAACCGAACCGAATTGCCGAAGTGCCGAATTTCGGAAGTGCCTGGTCTGGTATTGTTAAATCTTTGAGCACAGCCAGGAAAATGTCAATAAAACACACTGTTACATACGAGGGCTGACTGCCAGCCTTACCAGATTCTGAAATCCCTCTAATTCTCAAATTGTATCTCCTAGCTCCATCCTCCATAGTAGTTATTTTTATTTTCAAATTGCAAAATTCCTCAGGTAAAACGTTGTACTTGTCTACCAGCTCATTATGCGTGTCAGCTGCTGCATCCACATATCTCCATCCTGTCAGTATGCTCACCTAGCTCTGTTAATGAGCTTGGCATTTCACATGTTATTGCTCTCTTTATTAAACTTCTTTTTAATATCTGTTCTCAGCCCTTGGAAAAGTGATGCCATTTTTAGTATGATGCTCCTGAGCTATAGACTACAGATATTGTAGACTCAATATTGCTATGCAGAACTACTGCCTTTTCAGACGTATTGTATTTTCTTTAGTATTAGTATTCCTCCCCCCCCCCCTTTTCTCCCTCTGATAATTTCCTGCCTCTACTTCTGGTTCATGTTCATCTGTTTCTTCTGTTCCATGCCAACTGTTCCTCCTTCCATTCAGTTTCCCTTGCTGCTCTCCACTACTGTTTGCCTCCATCTTCTGGTCATGAGTATAGAACTAGTCTCTTCTAAAGATTCTTCTTTGGCCAACTAGAGACCATGCTGCCACCGTGTCATCTAACAGCAGGTTTGATTCTATATACTTCAATGCTTGGCATCCTCACTGCACCGGTTCTATTGTTGTTATTTTTGCGTACCTACTTGCTTGGCTTATCTGCCCACAAGGTTTAGTTAGCTTGGTTACTCACTCCACTGGGAATCATTCACCGATCTCTGGTCTCTGGTCTGCGTAATGTCCCAGGTCCACCAGATACCAACTTCACAGCCTCCACTGTACACCTCAAAATGCTGTAACATTGTTTTACAAACAATTATAAAATCTAACTGATCATTCACTCTGCTTCTGGTGACAGGCTAACAAACAGCAAAAAATACATTTTAGAGATCACGTAGACAGTAATATAAGCCACACTTATCAACATGGTAAAGGGCATCTTGAGTTCTTACACAAAATAAAAGTTAAGTTAAGAAGCCATAATAAGAAAGTTCTCTATGCTTGAGACGAAATAGTGTTAATATACCTGTTTCTATAAATAGGTTTTCTCATGCACCATCTCCTCTCTGCTCGTAAATGGAGGTCCAAGCCACCAGCAAAAATTTCAGGTAAACCCCTCATTAATGAGTATCAATTTGATGAGCCTTTCCTTCTTTAATGATTTATTTTAATAAGGAAAGACTCACTATTTTAAATAAGAAAAACTATATGCATTTGAAAACTATAATGCAATCAAACAGAGCATGTTATGTGAGCTATAATAATCAAAAATGGAGGATTATGGCAGGAAATATATGAGAAATATTAAAGGGACACTATAGGCACCCAGACCACTTCATCTCATTGAATTGGTCTGGATGCAATGTCTCTGTCCCTTTAATCCTGCACTATAAATCATTGCAGTTTTATAGAAACTGCAATGTTTACTTTGCAGCCAGGGCCGGACTGGGGAAAAAATTAGGCCCGGGCATTTTTCAATTAGAGCGGCCCCCCAAAAAGGGGGTGGGGCCAGAGAAAGTGAGCATGTTGGTTCAATGCGCAGAGCCCCGCTGAAGAGCTCTAGCATTAGAAAAAGGCCCTGTATTTGTTCTGCGCAGCGCAAGCAAATGTAATAACATGCTTGCGCTGTGTTTGCTTTTAAATTGTCTCTGGTGTCTCCACAAGTGGGATACCAGAGGACAAAAGGGCCAGGAAAGTGTATGGTGCATGTGTTTGGCGCATGCTTGTGGGATTGCCTGTGTGTAGAGTGTGGTGTGGTATTGTGTAAATAGGTCAATTTTGTGGTGTAATATGTGTGGCTAGGGGCTGTAGAGAGTGCGTGTATAGGGGCATAGTGTTATAGGGGATGTAGCGAGTGTGTGCATACGGGCAGTAGTGTGTGTGTATAGGTGATGTAGTGTGTGTCACTTATACACACACACTACTGTGTGTAGAGAGGGTGTATTTAGATAATGTTGTATGTGTTTGCTTACAAGGAATGTAGTGTGTGTGTAGGTGGTGCAGTGTGTGTGTGTAAGAGATCTGGTGTGTAAAGGACCCAGAGTGTGTATAGAAGATGTGTGTGTGTGTGTGTAGAGGATTAAGAGTGCATATAGGGTAAGGGATCTAGCGTGTATCTGGAGCGTAATGTGTGTAGTGGTGCAGTGTGAGGGGTGCTGTAGTGTGTGTGTGTGTGTATATATATATATATATATATATATATATATATATAATCTCAAAAAAACAGGATGCTTGGCACTCTCCTTTAAGTAATAAGAAAGAACTATTAGCCTGGGTGCTATATCCCAAACGTCAGAAATATACAAAAATCAAAACTGAGGATGCACTCACAAGACTTGGTTTAAGTAAAAAAAGGGACTTTTAATTATTCCATGTGAATGGAAAATTGATTTTTCTGTACATTTCACATGGAATAATTAAAAGTCCCTTTTTTTCACTTTAACCAAGTCCTGTGAGTGCATCCTCAGTTTTGATTTTTGTGTGTATATATGTATATATATATATATATAAAAAATATATTTGGACGTATTGTATGTGTGAGGTGCGCAGCGTGTTTGTGTAAGAGGGGTGCTGTGTGTGAGGGTGTTTTTATCTGCCGTCACATTCTGGGTTTCTAATTTTATTTGTCTGTTAACTCACTGAGGGTTTTTTTTATATAATATATGTGCTGTATATGTGTGGGAGTGAGGGTGCTGTCTGTCTGAGGGTGTTGTGTGTGTCTGGGGGTGCTGTGTGTGTCTGGGTGTGCTCTGTGTGTGTCTGGGGGTGCGCTGTGTGTGTCTGTGGGGTGCTGTGTGTGTCTGTGGGGTGCTGTGTTTGTCTGTGGGGTGCTGTGTGTGTGTCTGGGTGCTGTGTGTGTGTCTGGGTGCTGTGTGTGTCTGTGTGTGCTGTGTGTGTCTGTGTGTGCTGTTTGTGTCTGGATGCTGTTTGTGTCTGGGTGCTGTTTGTGTGTCTGGGGGTGCTGTGTGTGTGTCTGGGGGGGCTGTGTGTGTGTCTGGGGGGGGCTGTGTGTGTGTCTGGGTGCTGTGTGTGTCTGTGGGTGCTGTGTGTGTCTGGGGGTGCTGTGTGTGTCTGGGGGGGGTGCTGTGTGTCTGGGGGTGCTGTGTGTGTGTCTGGGGGCTGTGTGTTTCTGGGGGGGCTGTGTGTGTCTGGGGGCTGTTAGGGAAATTATTTGAAATATATATTTTTATTTTATTAATAATTGTTATGTCCCCCTTACCTTTAGCCTGGGAGGGGGAGGGAGCCGTTCTGCCTGGGAGGGGGAGCCTTGAGGGGACCATGCTGCCTTCCCTGGTGGTCCAGTGGTAACCGCGGCAACGCTCAGAATCCCGCGAGAGGACCGGGCGGAGCTGCTTGTTAGAGCTCAGCCGGGTCCTCTCTCCTCCCTCCCTCCCTCACCCAGCCGGCGGCCGCATTTCCCTGCCTCTGGGACGGTGAGGGAGATCTGTGATCTCCCCACCGGCCCATGGAGGCACTATGCAGGGCCGGCACTCGGATAGCGCTGGCCCTGCAGGGGCCGGCCGGGGAGATCCTGTGATCTCCCTGCCGGCCTCGGCCCCACGGCCATCGCGGCCCACCGGGCATTTGCCCGGTATGCCCGATGGCCAGTCCGGGCCTGTTTGCAGCACTAAGACACCCTCTAGTGGCTATCTCACAGCCAGCCAATAGAGGTGCTTCCTGCAGTTTCATGGAGTTTGACTCAGAGAAACGACGCTGGACGTCCTCACACATTGCATGAGAACGTCCAGCCGGTAAAAAAATGCATGTGCAGGGGAAGAATTAAAGAATTATTAACCCTTTATTTGCCGCCATGGTGGAGCGCGAATTGGGGGGAGAACAGGGACAATATAGTTTTAGGAATCCAGCTTTGTATTCTTAACAGTACAGTCATAAACAAAGCAGGATGGAATAGACACAGCAATTCTTATGTCTTAGATAAAGACAAGGCAATAATTAAAGCAATTATTTCGGCACAAGGTTCAATTGCCTTAGTGTCTTAAAATCGACTCTTCTTTAGACTAGAAGCTGCTTCCAACTGTATGGGTTTTCCCATATCGATGCATTTGAAAACAAATAAACACAAAACAACACGACAATCTAATTTAAAATATAAACTCAGCATTCCAATATAATGATGTACAAATATACAAAGCCCCGCTAGTGTGGCTTAACTCACAGAACTAAGTGGATTTTGTCCTTTGGATTGAGATATCACTTTTAGATCAAAATGTAAAGTGTGTGTTTTTTTTTTATTTTTTATTGAGATATCACTTTTAAATTTATATGGAAGTTTTTTTTAATGTTTTCTATTTAAATGTATTATCATTTTTGATTTAATTAGTATTTATTGTAGTTTAAACACACATTACTAGGAGTATTATTGCTGTGGAGCTCTCATGTAAATGTCTACACACCAAGAATAGTGAGGGTAATTAAAGGACCACTATAGGCACCCAGACCACTTCAACTCAATGAAGTGGTCTGGGTGCCAGGTCCATGTTCAAAACACCATATGTTGGCAGAAGATCATACACTCAAGAGCTGATATTCCCCTATTTTGTATACATATATTTCTTCTAAGGCAGGCACAATATGCTCCTTTGTGTACTACTGCATTTTACATCTAAAGTGTTGAAGTCCTCCTTGGTATGGAGAGTCTAGCTTGAGTCTATTATTTCCCCTAATATTCTGATCAGACAATGCTTGAGACACCCAGCATCATTCTCCTTTAAAATTAAGGCCAACATAGTTACACTTTAGAAATTCTTAAATTCAGATGTTTTTCCATCTTTGCTATTTTTGCATAAATCTGTCAAGTATCATTTAGTTAATAAACTATATTGTCCAGTGAAAACAGTGCAGTTTTTACCACTTCAAATTGGCAAACTGCACTTTGCAAATTAAACATTAGAGGTCACTCTAACATTGTCAATTAAACAAAAATCAACTATTCCAACCTAAACCACATTACTACCATGTTTCCCCGAATATAAGACATCCCGTGAAATTAAGCCCTAGCTCATTTTCGGGGGATTATTGTAATATAAGCTCTACCCTGAAAATAAGCCTTAGTCGCTAGTTTGCTCATTTATGTTCAGGGAATTTTCCCCGACCATAGATTTGCAGGATTTCATACGCGAGTAAGCTAATCTATGTTCGGGTAAAGTTTCCCTAAATATAGATTTGTGGGATTCCTTTCGAGAGTAAGCTATGTAAGCGAGTAAGCTAACCTATGTTCGTGGAAGTTTCCCCGAACATAGATTTGCGGGATTCCATTCCCTAGTGAACTGGTCTATGAAATCCCCCTAACGTAGACCTGCTTTCTAGATACATGCTTGCCAAAGTTTTCCCCCCAAAATAAGCCCTAGTGCGTTTTTCAGGGGAAAAATGTATATAAGACCCGGTCTTATTTTCGGGGAAAAACAGTATATTCCCAAATCGTGAAGATAAACCTGTAAAACTTCAAGACTGTTGGTATGTAAACAAACAGCAAAATTTATAATCCTTATAAGAAAAGGAATAATGTTACATCATGCCTCTCAACTGTCCTGATTTAGGCGAGACAGTCCTGATTTTAGCGCTGTGTCCTTCCATCCTGCCGACTCAGCCATCTGTTCTGCTCTTCCCTACCTTCAGCATCAGTTATTGTAAACACAATCTGCCGACACAAGAATGTTAAGGTTAAGAGTTGCAAAGAGTTTCAGTTTAGTCTACCCTGCTTCTCGGACACTATAGAGCGATGACGTCACAGCTCTGTGTAGTCTTTGAACAGGTCCCCTGTGTGGCCGCGTCCGGTCCATCTTATAGCTAAAGTAGAAGTGGGCATATTGCATAGCATAAACAATATCACTTTTCTTTCTAGAATTGCACATAATTGTCAATGGCTAGTACAAGTGGGTAAGTGAATATTTTGAGCCATGATACAGATAACTAAGGCTTTCACAAAAGGTTACATTTTAAATAACGTTTGTAATATCCCAATTATTTGTATATCGCTCCTTACCCTTTCCCATGTAATTTCCCATTCTGTTTAAAAAATAAAAATCATTATGTGCAGTATTAAACAGTGATTAGTACATAGAGTGACCACTGTCTATTTTCTAAGAATCCCTGTATAAACAGGCTCTACAGAGCAGTCTGGTGTCCAGTTCCATACAGAAATACATTAGTAAATAGAACCTAGCAGTAGGAAAGGCTAATTGCCATTTTCCTGTTAAAATAAATGTAAAGCCACATTTATATCCCTGCCACTAGTTAAAGGCTACTCTATACTCATATCCTACTCCTTGCACTTGTACAATATTCTTGCATACGATATGAGATGTCCTTGAACAAATATGAATAAAATTATTGTAGTTTTATGGAATGCCAAATTACTGATAATAATGTGGGCAGCCATTTAAATAAATAGAATGAAAGCATTTCTGTGAAACATGTCAACTGGTTTCTAACATGAAAATGCTCTCACACATCTATAGCCATCAGTTTTACTCTCTCACTACTGACATAGAGTATATTGCCCTCAGGATGATCAAATTTCTTTCCTGCATTTTACTCTATAAAAATGTCTGAGAAGCACACTCTAAAGGGACACTTCACTGCCCAAATACAATTTATATTTAATTGTGCATTTTTACAATTCTTCCCCAGCCCAGATTTTCTGTGGCTGTCCAATTCACAGACTTCCCAATGCAGCTGAATGTATGAGAAAATGGCATATCAGGTTTTCTCTGGTCTGATAAAAATTGGTGTGGATGGCAGAGAGAAATATTTGGTCCCTGCATGAGCTCGATCTTCACAGGCTAAGGATACCGGCTGTACATAGACAGCTAGGTACAGACCACTCACGTACCAGTGCCTGGCTTATGTCTAAGGAGACTTATAAGCTGTTATTGTACCACCAATGGTTTAAAGTATAAGGTCAATGTCTTAAAAGCAAAGCATGTTAAGATTCCTATGTATGATCTTGTCAGTCTCTACAATATTGTATCAACTAAACACCTACCGTGTGGTATTGTAAATGTTCACACTAGACATGTGCAATTCCTTTAGTTCCGTATGTATATTCGGATGAATTTCGGCAATTCAGACATTCGGAATGTCCGAGTTACCGAATTTCCGAAGTGCCGAACCGAACCGCCAAATTGCAGAATTTAGGAAGTGCTGAACCGAACCGAATTGCCAAAATGCCGAATTTCGCAGCATAGCGAATAGTGACAGAATGGAGATATTAAAGGGACGCTATAGTCACCAGAACAACTACAGTTTATTGAATTTGTTCTGGTGAGTAGAATCATTCAATTCAGGCTTTTTGCTGTAAACACTGTCTTTTCAGAGAAAATGCAGTGTTTACATTACAGCCTAGTGATAACTGACCACTCATCAGATGGCTGCTAGAGCTGCTTCTTATCTCAGTCTTGCCTAGTGTGCATCACAACATATCAGTTTTATTATTACTATGTTATTATTTATATAGCGCCAACAAATTCCGCAGTGCTTTACAGTGGGTATCCTCCCTCTGCATGCAGACACTGAACTTTCCTCATAGAAATTCATTGATTCAATTCATCTCTATGAGGAGATGCTGATTGGCCAGGGCTGTGTTTGAATTGTGCTGGCTCTGCCCCTGATCTGCCTCCTTCACAGTCTCAGCCAATCCTATGGGGAAGCATTGTGATTGGTTCAGAACAACACTTCTGATGATGTCAGGAGATAGCTTGCTATTCTGGGGCAGACAGTGGCAGAGCCAGCAGCTTTAGGCTTGAATACAAGTAGAATTTTACTATATTTAGGGAGGCAAGAGAGGGCCAGGTGGCTAGATGGTGGTTTTAGCACTATAGGGTCAGAAGTATATGTTTGTGTTCCTGACACTATAGTGCTCCTTTAATCTCCCTAAAGCTAATACTGACCTCCATAGAGAGAGGGGATACATGGGGGGATGTAGGAAATGTGCTTCTATTCTATTTTTAATCGGTTGCTCTCTTCTTGTAATAAACTAAATAAAAGAATGAAGACTGAATTGAAATTCGGTCTTTGTTCATTCTTCATAATTTCTATTTGTTAATTTCTCTTTCTAACGAATAGATGAATAGCTGAAATTTGGTCTGAAATTAGGTCAATCGCGAATGCCCAAGTGTAGAACTCGGGATGCGCATACAAAGACTGTGCCAGTGTGGGCAGATGAAGTCCATGCAGTACGTGTCTTTCAGGGAACACAAAGATGGCAGCACCTAGGACATAGATCCGGACAAGAAATAAAGAGGTAAAAAAAAGGTGAAATGGAGTACCAAGGGGCCTTTTGGAAAGACTAGGGGGACAATCAAACGTAGATTACTTGTATCATTTTTACATTTAGGTGGGACTCTTGCAGATGTCAATAAGAAAAAGTAAGTGATTTTTCTGAATTTTTTTACATTTTTTTTTTTATATATTGTAACTTCAGGACCCAGTAACATATATTTTGTTTACACAGGCATTTAATGCTCTTGTCTCATGTTCTATAAAATACATACCAATAGGATTGTGGTGGGGGAAAAAGTGTGGATAGAAACCCCTTCCACCTGAAGTAAGTGACACAAATACACACACCAGTCAAGCCATAGGACTTGCTTTTCCCACAGGAATCTAACTTTAACAGTGCTATCACATCTCCCGGCTCACCGCGATGCACGCCAGTGTCCGACCGGCACAACCGCACTACCATGCTGAGCTTACCTGCTTGGCGGCGAGCTGGAAACCGCTACCTCCACGTTGCCCCGGCAAATCATCGATGGCTCCGCCCCCATAATTATACGAACGTGCGCGTGACTTCACGTCAACGCATGCGCACTTTCTGGGGTCAGGGGTCACCCTCTGACCAATCAGAGCCTAGAGAGGGATATTTAAATCCCTTATTCACCCCAGTACCTTGCCCTGTCGTGGTTTCCTGTTCCTGGTTCCCGAGAGTGCGTTTATCCTTGTGATTCTGATATTCTGGTATTTTGACATTGGCTATTCCTTGTTATTCCGGTTTTTGGTTTCCCTGACTTGGCTTGTTTAAACGGTATTTGTGTATTTCTGGCTTCCTTGACCTCGGCTTTCCCTTTGACCATTCTCTGTCTATAACGTATTAGTCCGTCCATTCTAAGGACCGGTTTACATTCTATCCTTTATATTTCCTTTCTTATTTCTATGTATATGTTTACATAGTTTCTGCGTGTTGGACCACACTAGCAGTCGTGACAAGTGCTCTCACTACTGCAAGGGATTCTGGGTAGGCGTATGCAAATGCGCTCAACAGAGAACCACATTTTTGCCTCATAATTCCACCTTATACATGGATTCCTTGGAGTGTGTGTCTGCTGTATACATCAGCTTTGAAACACAACTCAGGAAGAGGAGCAAAGCCAGTGAATCACTCATGGACAGCCGTTTCGTTGTTAATGAAACTAATCAGCATGAGGTTGGTTACTGGCTTGCTATGGAGGCTTGGCGTTACTTGTAAAGTACACACCAAAAGAGTTGTGGTAGGGAAAAAAGTGTGGATGAAAACCACACTTATATAATATATATATGAACATGGCCTTATTTGAGCAGGTGCCAAATGTGCAGAGCACTTGAGCTTGCTATTTTACTGCCCGTGCACCCAATACAGCCTCAAAACAAAATACATTAATGAATGAAAAGGCATCATGTTAAAAACCTAAATGTTTTCTGACTCTTCCAATGATAACCTTTGGTTTTCTAAAAATCATGGCCAAAAAAATGGTACCAAATACAAATAGTAGTACTGTGCTTGAATCATCAGGTTTGTTTGATACATACAGGCATGTTCAGGGTGATGGTTTTTGGATTAACTTGTTATTTACTTCCATTCTATATGCCAGTATTCTTACAGACACATTCCTGTCAAGTATGGGCATGTAGCAGGCACAGGATTCATTAAGATTAGTGGTGCAGCGGTCAGAGGTTTAGTGTGCCATTGTTCAAAGACCAACTTCTTGAATTACTCAGTACAATTCCTTTGCACATGTCGTAGACAAATCTCAGGAGTGTTATTAACATTGGCTTTGTATCCATTACACTTCTAATATAGGAACCTCAATAATTTTTTGTGTATTAAATATATATTTTTTCTGTGTAAATCATGTATTTAGTAATATAAGAAAGTGCAATATAATAAACAAAATATAAAATGCTTCAGATTTGTTTTATTATTTGGACAAAAATATTAACATAATCCTTCGAATGTCAGAAATTGACTGCGTGAGGTGCAGCAAGTGCTCTTAGCAATGTGTAGCAATGTCAAGAGAACAACATCCCCATTACCTAAGCCTATGCAAATCCCCCCACTGCCACCCAAGCCCTAAAAAGTATTGAGCATTTAAAGGTTTATAGTCAACAAAACAACCTTAGCTCAATTAAGCAGTTTTTGTGTTTAGATCATACCCCTGCAGTCCCACTGCTCAATTCTCTGTCATTTAGGAGTTAAATCCAGGGGTGTATTTACCGCGTGGCTGACAAGGCATTTGCCTTGGGCAGTGCTTTCAAGGGGCGGCAAAAAAAGCCACCCCAAAACACCCTGGCAAATGCCTTTCCAGCATCTTGTACTGGTGGGCCCAAGAGCAGGCCGACTGGCCACCTCAGGGCCCCCCCTGAGGCTGGTATCTACCTTATGTGGGAGGCGGGGGGCAAGGGAGCATTCTCCCCTGAACTCTTCCCTGCTCAGCTCCCTCGTGCGCACCGCAGTGATGCCGGACCTGGAATATGATGCCACTCCTGCCCTGGAATCACTAAGAAGCGCACAAGGGAGATGAGCAGGGAAGATCACTGCTCTCTCGCCGCCTGCCTCTACTCTGCGCCTGCCTGCCTGCCCAACCGCCCGTCGAGCTGCAGCCAGCCCCACTGGACCACAGGGAAGAATCCTAAAGGTAAGGAAGCTGGGTGGAATGAACTTGATTTTTTTGTGTGTGTGTTTGTTAGTGAGTGTGTTAGTGTGTGTGTCTGTTAGTGTGTGTGTGTGTATGTTATTGAGTGTTAGTGTGTGTGTTTGTTAATGAGTGTTAGTGTGTGTGTGTCAGCGTGTGTCTGTTAGTGAGAGTGTGTGTCTGTTAGCGAGTGTGTGTGTGTTAGTGAATCTGTGTGTCTGTTAGTGAGTGTTTGTGTGTCTGTTAGTGAGTGCTAGTGTGACTGTTAGTGAGTGTTAGTGTGTGTCTGTAAGTGAGAGTGTGTGTGTGTGCCTGTTAGTGAGTGTGTTCGTGTCCATCTGTCAGTGAGAGTTAGTGTGTGTCTGTTAGTGAGAGTAAGTCTGTCAATGAGAGTGTATATGTGTTTGTCAGTGAGTCTGTATGCATGTCTGTCAGTGTGTGTATGGATGTCTGTCACTGAGACTGTGTGTCTGTTAGTGAATGTGTATGTCTGTCAGTGTGTGTTTGTCAGCTAGTGTATGTGTGTCTGTCAGTCAAAGTGTGTCTGACACTGAGTGTACATATGTCTGTCAGTTAGTGTTGTATATGTGTTTGTCAGTGTGTATATGTCAGTGAGTGTGTCCCAGTATGTGTGTCTGACACTGAGTGTATATACATTTCTGTCAGTGAGTGTGTATGTGTCTGTCGGTGAATGGGCGTGTGTGTAACTGTGAATGAGTGAGTGTGTATTTCTGTGAATGTGTATGTTTCAGTGAATGTGTGTGTTGGTTAAACAGTGTGTGTGTGACAATGACTGGTATCTGTAAGTGAGTGTATGTCAGTGCCTGTCAGGAAGAAATATTTGGAGGGGGGGAAAAGGGGTTGCCACAGTTTTGTCATGCCTAGGGCAGCACAAAACCAGTATACATCACTGGTTAAATCACTTTTGTTTCTGTTTATGCGACCCTAGCCACACCTCCCATGGATGTGACTGACACAGCCTGCATGAAAACAAAATGGTTTCATTTTTTTTTTCAATTCTTTATTTTTGGTCAAAGATTGCACAGCAAAGTCATACATAGTACAGAACACCATTATACACATGTTACAACCACGAAAA
Organism: Pelobates cultripes; assembly: GCA_933207985.1. NCBI lineage: Eukaryota > Metazoa > Chordata > Amphibia > Anura > Pelobatidae > Pelobates > Pelobates cultripes. The sequence goes on along the minus strand of OW240920.1, from coordinate 63,105,265 downwards.
TGTATAAGTGGTGCAACTCATCCGAATTAAGCAAATTAACAACTGTCTGTAATTCACATCAAGAGCATATTCACCCACTTTGTTATCGGTACATATAGGAAACCCAAATTTAAAAAAAATTTTTTTAGAAGAATAGTTGAAAAACTAGCAGAAAAGAAAGATAGGACAGAGAGGTCCCTCGGCTCTAGCGGAACATGGTTCCATACCCTATGAAAATTTCATAACCCTGTGCAAGACCCTGATATAATGCCCACATCTCCTCTTTGAGTTTTTTTTTGTATTCGCTAAGTAATCCTACTGAGAAGTCTCTAGAACTGTTCAATGACGGAAAAGCTCATGGAAGGCGTTTCAGGAACAAAACTGAAGAGAAGGAAAGGATAGAGAGTATTGGTCACCTACTGGGGGGGAAGGGGACGGCGGGCCTCTCTACACCACCCTCCATAAGTCTTTACCTGCATCCTATATCAGTCTGCAAGGTCACTGGAGAACCAGGGTTCCCATATTTTTTCAAACTTGTGTACTGTGTTTTTCACCTGCGCTGTCAGTTTATACATCAGACAATTGTCCTTTTACTTTATCAAGGACTTGAGAGATGGAGGCAACATTAGGATGCAGCCAATTCTGGGCTACTGCCCGTCTGGTCGCCAAGTGACTTTCTGTAGCAAAGTTTGCTCTGTTCGAGTGCACCCTTCCAATGGCCTATTCAAGAGGCACTCCCAAGGGGTTAAAGGGACACTACAGGGAGTGCAGAATTATTAGGCAAATGAGTATTTTGACCACATCATCCTCTTTATGCATGTTGTCTTACTCCAAGCTGTATAGGCTCGAAAGCCTACTACCAATTAAGCATATTAGGTGATGTGCATCTCTGTAATGAGAAGGGGTGTGGTCTAATGACATCAACACCCTATATCAGCTGTGCATAATTATTAGGCAACTTCCTTTCCTTTGGCAAAATGGGTCAAAAGAAGGACTTGACAGGCTCAGAAAAGTCAAAAATAGTGAGATATCTTGCAGAGGGATGCAGCACTCTTAAAATTGCAAAGCTTCTGAAGCGTGATCATCGAACAATCAAGCGTTTCATTCAAAATAGTTAACAGGGTCGCAAGAAGCGTGTGGAAAAACCAAGGCGCAAAATAACTGCCCATGAACTGAGAAAAGTCAAGCGTGCAGCTGCCACGATGCCACTTGCCACCAGTTTGGCCATATTTCAGAGCTGCAACATCACTGGAGTGCCCAAAAGCACAAGGTGTGCAATACTCAGAGACATGGCCAAGGTAAGAAAGGCTGAAAGACGACCACCACTGAACAAGACACACAAGCTGAAACGTCAAGACTGGGCCAAGAAATATCTCAAGACTGATTTTTCTAAGGTTTTATGGACTGATGAAATGAGAGTGAGTCTTGATGGGCCAGATGGATGGGCCCGTGGCTGGATTGGTAAAGGGCAGAGAGCTCCAGTCCCACTCAGACGCCAGCAAGGTGGAGGTGGAGTACTGGTTTGGGCTGGTATCATCAAAGATGAGCTTGTGGGGCCTTTTCGGGTTGAGGATGGAGTCAAGCTCAACTCCCAGTCCTACTGCCAGTTCCTGGAAGACACCTTCTTCAAGCAGTGGTACAGGAAGAAGTCTGCATCCTTCAAGAAAAACATGATTTTCATGCAGGACAATGCTCCATCACACGCGTCCAAGTACTCCACAGCGTGGCTGGCAAGAAAGGGTATAAAAGAAGAAAATCTAATGACATGGCCTCCTTGTTCACCTGATCTGAACCCCATTGAGAACCTGTGGTCCATCATCAAATGTGAGATTTACAAGGAGGGAAAACAGTACACCTCTCTGAACAGTGTCTGGGAGGCTGTGGTTGCTGCTGCACGCAATGTTGATGGTGAACAGATCAAAAACACTGACAGAATCCATGGATGGCAGGTTTTTGAGTGTCCTTGCAAAGAAAGGTGGCTATATTGGTCACTGATTTGTTTTTGGTTTTGTTTTGAATGTCAGAAATGTATATTTGTGAATGTTGAGATGTTATATTGGTTTCACTGGTAATAATAAATAATTGAAATGGGTATATATTTGTTTTTTGTTAAGTTGCCTAATAATAATTATGCACAGTAATAGTCAAATACCTGCACACACACAGATATCCCCTAACATAGCTAAAACTAAAAACAAACTAAAAACTACTTCCAAAATATTCAGCTTTGATATTAATGAGTTTTTTGGGTTCATTGAGAACATGGTTGTTGTTCAATAATAAAATTAATCCTCAAAAATACAACTTGCCTAATAATTCTGCACTCCCTGTATAGTCAACATATAAAAGCAAGAAAGACAGGTCCCCCAGCCTTCTTTCTTGCTTTTATATGAACTTGTCATAAAAAAAATAAAAAAAATGTAAAACAAATCCGAGTAAGGTTTAATAATAAAACTTACCTCCATTCCAGCGCCGAGCTCCCCGCTAGGCCACACACCCTTTTTCGTCAAAATGACGAAATAGCAGGGCTCAATAGGAAGCTTCTCCTTGATAAGCGTCATCGCGATGTGGTGCGCATGCACGGTTTCGCGCTGCACCAATCGCATTCTTCATAGAGCGGAAGAAAGTCAGCGCTCAACCGCGCATGTGCGCAGAATGCGCGTTCGCGAGCTGAGTTGTCTGACTGACAGCTCAGCTCGCTTTACATACCCGCCCCCCCTCCTCAGCCAAACTGTGTTTGCATAGAAACACTATAAATTAGACATACACACACACTCTTTCTCCATCCATATCCATCCATCCATATCCATCCATCCCCATCATCCATATCCATCCCCATCATCCATCCATCCCCATCATCCATTCCCATCGTCCATCCATTCCCATCATCCATATCCATCCCCATCATCCATCCATTCCCATCATCCATATCCATCCATATCCATCCCCATCATCCATCCATTCCCATCATCCATATCCATCCATCTCCATCATCCATATCCATCCCCATCAT
>OW240920.1:63043673-63102173 GCA_933207985.1 Pelobates cultripes | reverse complement strand
CTTCCCTCCCTTGTGGTCTCTGAGGTCATCACTGTGTGCCGGGTCACACGACCGGGAGCAACACACATATAAGGAAGCTGCTCTGGAGAGTGCAGCGTCAGACACACTGCCAGTCTGGAGACAGAGATAAGATGACGCCGCTCCCTGTGATGAGGTAAGCAAGGTCGCCGCAAGCGGCGTGGGGGCAGGGGACCTGACAACATTTTCCTGTTACTATGGACAAAAAGTTTTCAATGTCAAGCACAGCTTCATTTTCTCTACTCAAATCATTCTTAGATGAATACATTGGTAATCCAGCACCAATCAACAAAAAATCATCAGCTTGAGAGTGCAAATAAAATCTTGAGTATCTTATACATTGGAGAGAGTATGATTCTGAAGAGAGATTCTGCGAACTGGTAGATAATGAACAAAAAAACATCAGGTTAGGTCCAGGCTCTTAACCAGCTTCACACTATTTGACCCTATCTAGATCATGCACAGAGATTGCCGCTAATGGGCTAATAGGCATTTCAGCTCCACATGGCTAACAGGCGTTAACAACAATTACACATGACTGTATCCACCATGTGACCTGGGTCACTAATAAATTAAACCAAGCATTACTTTTTACTCACTGATGTGTCTGCTAATGGAAACAATGCATGTATGCCAGTAGACAAGAATAATAGACCCCATATTAGGTGTAATTATTTTTCTCCCTACAGACGTGTGACAGCACACAGTTATAAGCATTCCTTTTGGAGTTTAAGTGACTCCTTTTTACTAGGGATTTGTAGACTGAAAAGAATTGTTCCAATATAAGAACTTATCTTCCAACCCAATTGGTTACTTTACAACTTGTTGGTAAATAGTTGTTGTAAAAGCTGTAAACAGCAGCTGGTAGAGTGTAGCGGCAACACATTACTATCAGGTTTATAACCTTGGTGTTAGGTTTCTGGACTTGTGTCAGATTTGGAAACCCATCACTAAGTGGTGATTAGTGATCCCCCTAGAAGACAATGGGTACTGGTAGTTGCTGGATTTTAGTAGCGGCAGCTGGTAACACTCTGTCACTAGTTGGGAAATTCTGCCGTAGAAAAACAGATGCTATGCGCATGGAAACACAGAGCAGCTGTTCGCTAAAAAGTAGGGACAAGGTTGTAAATTAGTCCAAAGGTAGTGTAACGTCCCCCTCGCTTCCATACATTGTGGCCGCATCTGATCGCTGTCGTCATGCTGTTAAAAAAATAAATAACTTACCTGAGGCAAGTCAGCTTGCCATTCAGCACCCTAGTGAAGCGATCCCCTACCGGGGAATGCCGGCCGCTGCAGTCCCACAAAGCAATATGGCCCCGCCGCCGTCCTCAACAAAGATGGCGCCGACGTACGGGTGACACGCGAACGACATGAACGCACATTTTGGGGTCAAAGGCTAATTACAACCAATCATAACCTTAGGAGGGTTATTTAACCCCTTAAGGACACATGACATGTGTGACATGTCATGATTCCATTTTATTTCAGAAGTTTGGTCCTTAAGGGGTTAAACTCAAAATAGCATTTGGTTAGTGTCCTGTCGTGGTTTCTACTAGTTGGTTGTCAGAGAGTGCGTTCTTGTTCTAGTTCTTTTTGGTATTTGACTTTGGCTTGTATTTTGACTTTCCCTTATTTCTGGTATCCTTGACCTTTGGCTTGCTTCCTCAGTGTGTCTCTTTCTGTGTCCCTGACCTCAGCTAGTATTTTGATGATTTTTTATTATGTTAAGTCCGGCCATTCTAAGGCCCAGTATACGTTGTCCTTGTTCATTGTGTGTTCTGCATGTTGGGTCATATAGTAATCGTGACAGATAGCTATAAATGTGGGAATATGCAATGCTCATTACTGTTGACATGTTGTGGAAGTGATGCCAAAGGTGTACTGGCCTTGCACAGGCTGAGGCACATAAGTATGCCCCAAAAGTCTTGAGCAGCCATCAACATTTAATGTTAAGTGCTTGCCGTGCAATTTCTTGAGACTTTTCTTCTTCCTGTTACACAGTACAGTCCTTTAGATCTAGGACTGATGAGAGATTTGCAAAGGAAATAAATGTAAAACATCTTGACAGAACTTTCTGTATATCCAACACATTCCAGCTCAGAACCTTATTCCATCAAATATTTGTCAGACACTTATTAAAGCAGGCTGAGTAGCTGTGTCTCTAACAGGTCCAATGGTAAACACTCCTAGGCACTCATAAGCAGCATTAATATCCAATCCATGTACTCCTGATACCTACTGATTTCCCTTAGTTGGGGGGAGGATGTTTTTACATTAAAAGATATGAACACCCTATCAAATTCCCTATTTGAAATCTTTTTTGAGACTGTTTTTAAACTTAGTTATTATAGGGTGGGGGTTCTCCTGTATTAAATACCCTATTGGGCACTATGGAGAAGGTCCCCCGTCCGTTTGCCGGGGGTGCAACTAGCTCCCTGCACACAACTAAAAATATTTCAGTATATGCAATGTTTTAAGCACATGCAAACTCATAACACCATGACTACTTCAAATCACTTCAAATAGACCTTTAGGGAACCCTTAATAGTGTTTAATTTATATAATATTTGAATCCAAGGAAAACTGCAAGTATCATAACCATATCGACAGGCATCGCTCACTCCACTCCCAATGATAGAAAGCACAAAGCTCCTAAGCGGCATTTCAGGGCTAAGCATAGACAGAGAACCAGCTCTCCATCATTAGCAATAGAGGTGAGGAATTATACCGAGTTCACATATTAAATTATTTAAAAACGGTTTGACTCCTTACAATGGGTACTCATGGCACAACATCCACTACAGCGCGAGTAGTTACAGTACTTGGGGTGTTCCTTTAATTTGACTATTTGCAAAATGTTTTCGTTTTTTTCCCCAATAGTTTCAAATGTGTCTGTCATTATTTAATAGTCATTAACTATTCTGTATTTAAGCCTTTTTTTAACAGTATTTACAGATTACTAGTACTGTCAACTACATTTAGTAGATTTAATTTCTCGATAAGACTAAAAGGATACGGGACACTATAGCTTGAGGCCTAACGCTATAGTGTTATAGTCTTTAAAGAACCACTATAGGCACCCAGACCACTTCAGCTTAATGAAGTGGTCTGGGTGCCAGGTCCATCTAGGGTTAACCCTGCCTGCTGTAAACAACAGTTTCAGAGAAACTGCTATGTTTACATATGGGTTAATCGAGCCTCTAGTGGCTGTCTCATTGACAGCCGCTAGAGGCGCTTCTGCCTCTATGGACTGCTTTCCTATGGACTGATTGAATGCGCACGCGGCTCTTGCTGCGCATGCGCATTCAGCCGATGATGTCGGAAGGAGGAGGAGAGTCCCCAGCGACGAGGGAGCCCGGCGCTGGAGAAAGGTAAGTGTTTAACCCCTTCCTCCAAGTTCAGCCCGGCGGGAGGGGGGCCATGAGGGTGGGGGGGGACCTATTAACACTGTAGTGCCAGGAAAACGAGTTTGTTTTCCTGGCACTATAGTGGTCCTTTAAGCTACAGTTGTCTTTGCTGTTAGCGTATTGTGATTATTAGTTAATTAAAGCAAGTTAGTCAATTTAACTAGAATTATACAATATACATCTCTAGCAAGAATGCACAAAAAAATAGGCAAGACGTGCCTTGGAATTATTTCCCTCATTGAGGTGTGATTTGGCTAAAAACAAAAAAGGTTTGGAATCACTGATTTTAAGTTTTAGAAAAACTACTCTAAATATATCATATTTGTTATATATAATTATTGTAAACTGAGATTGCAAGACCATACCTGAGGAAATTGATTGATCAGTGACCCAAAAGAGAGAACAGTAGCTCAACATGTGCGGGTATCCGAATCCGAATGTCCTGTGGTTTTGCAGATTGTTGCATGTCAAGCATTATTAGTGTCCCATGGACTTTCTCAGAGATTTCCTCTCTACAAACCACTGGGAGGTTCATGTGAATCAGTCTGAACAATAAGCATGAATTTGCTTTTGGCTGCATGAAACCATAATAAAAATACACACAGACACGCACAAAGCAGGAATATTCCCTATTATGTTTTCCATCTATAAATTTAAAACGTTAAATATATTTGGCTAAACTCTAATTGTTAACAGAATGGAGGATTGCATTGCATGCCAGTTTGGTGTGATGTGTTTGTGCATGCTCTAGTGTGAAGTGTAAATGCTGCAATTATCTGGTTGTTCTACGGAGATGAAGGCAGATTGGGATTCCTTCAAAAGTTGGGTCAATATTTGCGTTGGATACAATCCAAGGTGTGAAAGTAAAGAGAATATGATTATGATTTTAGGGGATTTATAACATACAGTAACGATGCAATGAGTTTTCAAAACCCACTTGCTGCATGACTGAATAGGACTTCTTATGTCGATGGGTTTCAGAAGCGTGAGGTATAATAGAAATCTAGATAAACTACAAAAAGAACTAACTAATTAAACAGTGAAATCAATGTTCTGTTTAGCATTCTCATAATGATTATGTTGCACCATGCAATGCTAATTTCTCTGTAGACTCAAAAAAATGTAGAGAATAAAAAAAAGAAAATACTTCAATGGCCACAGCGATCCATTAAAAGGACATAGCAATGTCGTACGTAAGTTCAGTTCTGGCAGTAATGGCAGGCAGAGACAGTTTTTGTTTGTCATTTGTCATGATCTTTTAACTCCTTAGTGACCAGACCCTTTTTCAATTTTCTTACCGTTAAAGGACCACTATAGGCACCCAGACCACTTCAGCTTAATGAAGTGGTCTGGGTGCCAGGTCCATCTAGGGTTAACCCTGTCTGCTGTTTACCTATGGGTTAATCCAGCCTCTAATGGCTGTCTCAGTGGCTGATTTTCCCAGTGAGAAGACGCCAGGGTCCATAGGAAAGCATTGAGAATGCTTTCCTATGGACTGGGTGAATGCGTGCGCGGCTCTTGCTGCACATGCGCATTCAGCCAATGACTGCGAAAAGGAGGAGGAGAGTTCCCCGCGCCGAGGGAACCCGGCGAGGGAAAAAAGGTAAAGGATTAACCCCTTCCACTCCCTAGAGCCTGGCGGGAGGGGAGCCATGAGGGTGGGGGGGACCTAGAGACCCTATAGTGCCAGGAAAACGAGTATGTTTTCCTGGCACTATAGTGGTCCTTTAAGGACCAAGGCTGGTTTTACATTTCTGAAATGTTTGTGTTTAGCTGTAATTTTCCTCTTACTCATTTACTGTACCCACACATATTATATACCGTTGTTCTCGCCAATAAATTGTGTTTCTAAAGATACCATTATTTTCATCATATCATATAATTTCTATTAAAAAATAAAAAAATATGATGAAAAAAATAAAAATAACACACTTTTTCTAACTTTGTCCCGCAAAATCTGTTACGCATCTACAACTGCCAAAAAACACCTGTGTTAAATACCGGTAGTTTCTAAATTTTAAGTTTAGAAATATCCAATTTTAACATGTTCTTTGCTTTGGTTTGCAAGTTATAGGGCTATAAGTACAAGTAGGACATTGTTGTTTCAAAATATATATTTTTAAAATGTATCAATAGTGGCATTGTAACACTGTTATCTGTCATAAATCTCTGACATCACACCTCACATGTACATATTTTTTTTAACCCCTTAAGGACACAACTTCTGGAATAAAAGGGAACCATGACGGAATAGTTCCGTCATGTGTCCTTAAGGGGTTAAAGTAGACAACCCAAGGTATTCAATATGGAGTATGTCCAGTCTTTTTCAGTAGCCACTTAGTCACAAACACTGACCAAAGTAAGCATTTATATTTATTTGGGCATTAAAAAAGCCAAAAACAATTATGAATGCTAACTTTGGCCAGTGTTTGTGACTAAGTGGCTACTAAAAAAGACTGAACATACCCCATTTGCAATACCTTGGGTTGTCTTCTTTTGCAAATGGTATGCCATCATGGGGGTAATTCTCATTCATGGGCTACCATACGCTCTCAAAGGCAACATAACCAATCTGGCAAATTCAATTTGAAAAAAGTGAAAAGCAAGCTTTATATTTGACCCTGTAACTTTCAAAAACACTATAAAACCTGTACATGTGGTTACTGTTATACTCGGGAGACATCGCTGAACAAAAATATTAGTGTTTCAAAATAGTAAAGCGTATCAAAACAACGATATCATCAGTGAAAGTGCAGTTTGTGTGTGAAAAATGCAAAAAACTTCACTTTCACTGACAATATAATCGCTGTGATATGTTTTATTGTTTTAAAACACTAATATTTGTGTTCAGCGAAGTCTCCCATGTAAAACAGTACCCCCCATTTACAGGTTTTAAGGTGTCATGGAAAGTTACAGGGTTAAATACAGTGCGAATTAAATTCTCTGAACTTTCTGCCTAGGTTGTCAGGCAGGTCCCTCAAATTGCAATCAATAAAACTACTTAATTATGTAAGAATATTACATATATGTGCACATAGAATTTAAATATACATTCATATTTATATATTTGAAGTCGACATTTCTATTTATAAATATTATATAATTTCATTCCAAGTGTATTTTGATATACCGTATATACTCGAGTATAAGCCGAGTTTTTCGGCACATTTTTTGTGCTGAAAAACCCCCACTCGGCTTATACTCAAGTCAATGTCTGTATTATGGCAACTTACATTGCCATAATACAGACCAGGACTGCCGGGCTCATTACAAGCACGGCGGTCCTGTTGGGGGCTGGCAGAGAGCTGTTACTTACCTTCCTGCAGCTCCTGTCAGCAACCTTCTCCTCCGTGCAGCTCCCCTGTCAGCTCCGTTCTGCTTAAGCTGACAGGGGAGCTGCACGGAGGAGAAGGGAGCTGGCAGGAGCTGCAGGAAGGTAAGTAACAGCTCTTTGCCAGCCCCCCCACTGCACAGCCCATCCACTGGACCACCAGGGATTAACATAGCCCCCCTCCCTGGCCAGGCAACAAGCAGGGAGTGGGGACAAAAAACTATTAAATAAAAAAAAATACAAATATTAAAATAAAATAATAATTATATTTAAATAATAATATTATAATAATATTAAAATATAATAATAATATTAAAATAATAATAATATTAAAATTAAAATAAATAAATAATAAAATGCCCTCCACTCACCCAGTTTACACACACTACACAAACACACACACACACACACACACTGCATTATATACACACACTGCATTCACACAAACACACACTGCATTATAGACACACAATGCATTATAGACACACACTGCATTCACACAAACACACACTGCATTATACCCACACACACTGCATTCATTATATACACACACTACACACAAACACACACACTGCATTCATTATATACACACACTGTAAATAAATATTCAATCAATGTAATTTTATTGGGCTCTAATTTTATTTAGAAATTTACCAGTAGCTGCTGCATTTCCCAACCTAGGCTTATACTCGAGTCAATAAGTTTTCCCAGTTTTTTGTGGTAAAATTAGGGGCCTCGGCTTATATTAGGGTCAACTTATACTCGAGTATATACAGTAAATATATACAGTGTGTGTGTGTATATATATAATATCAAAATACAGTTAGAATAAAATTACACATATATATATATATATATATATATATATATATAATTTGTTTTTAATTTTTTTATTTTTATATTTTTTAATTTATTTTTATTTACTTATTATTTATATTTTATAATATATAAAATATATATAGTTATTACATATATATTACATATTTACACATGTGTAATTTAATTATAAGTGTATTTTAATATATATATATATATATATATTAATATAAAAATACACTTAGTATGACATAATATATATATACATATAATATAGCGATCACATGGCCCGCGGGGGCCTAATTTGCCGAGGAGGGACTGTCTGGGCTGACCAGGAGCAACATCAATCGCCGGCAGGGGCAACCGCAGCAATCGGGTAAGTGATATATTTGCCGCGGACGTCCTTAGGGACCGTTTTTGTCGGATGTACCTAGTACGTCCGTGGTCCTTAAAGAGTTAGGGGGGGGGGGTACAAGTCACCTTTCATTTCAATTAGACAGAGGGGTAAGTATTGGTGGAAATTAAGTGGAAGTCCAGGCTTTCGGGGCAGAACTGAATGGTAAGAATTTGGTATATGTTAAGAGAGTTATGCAAAGGAGTTATGATATGGATTTGTGGTTTATATATGGTTTTGTTATTAAAGGTTAACCCCTACCCCTGTTCTAATATTGAGTTTTGTTCAGGTACCGAGACATTTTGTTTGAATACAGAATTGTTTGAGCAAGGGAGCGTTCCAGAAGGAGGTGTAACGGACCGTTTTGCACAAAAGGGGAAAAAAACGTTTAGGCGATCGGCCCCCTTTCCAGAGATGCAGGCACAGCTACTGCAGAACACCAAACACACGAACCGCCAATAAGTGAATGCTCCAAACTCCCGAATATAGCACTCCAAATACACGAACAGGAACCATACGAATTGCTGCTACCAGACGAATAGGAAAAGCATCCAAGCGGCTTACACTCCTAGCAATCAGTCTCTATCAGCATTCAGTAAATCCCCCCAAAGACGAGACAAGGCTCCGTGTTGAGGGTCAAGCAGTGGTCTGTTTAATGGGGGCTACCTGCCCAGTATTTATGCAGGTCTCCCACCTGGTGGACACTCCCCTAGGGGACCAAATGGGAGACTTTGACAAAGGACAGACTAGACAAATAGGACACACAGTCACAATATATTCCCACAATGCATCCTGGCTTCCTCCCCTCTGCCCTGGGAGATAACTGAGAAGTAATTCAATTATCTCCCAAGACAAAGGCAAAGGCGCCAAAGTCTTTACAGTCAGTTTCATACGAATGGGCTCCATGGGATTCCTATCTGGGGTATAACACATTCAAACAAAACTACCGAACACCGGGCCGTTTGTGCACTTCCACCGAACAAGAAGGGAGGTCGGCGGCTTCAGCGGTGTTTGCGCAAACCTGTGTCCGATTTTAGTTCCATGAAAATAGGGGCGAACACCGCTGTGCATGTTTAAAATGGCCGCGACCTCGTGTTCGGGATACGAATGGCGGCCACCCAGCATTCGTCAATTAAGCTGCGGTTAACCGCAGCTTCAGGGAGGTTAATTGCCGGCACACTCCAGCTCCCAGGTGGTCTATTCATTCGTGCGGTTGTTCGGTAGATTGAATCTATCGAACAACCGGCAGAAAAGCACGAATACAGCTTTTCTGCAGGCGAAATAAAGTCTTTTAACAGGGGGGCCATAGTCCAGAGGCAGCAGGCGAGCAACCAGGCTTCTCCAATGCAATGTGGCGAGATTGGTCTCGTCACAGGAGGTTCCACTGTAACTGATATGTTACAGGGGAAATGTTTGATGTTTTATCCACACTAGTAAAGCCTAATATGCTTCTTTACAATCTACCAGTGTCTCTTTTTGATGCATAACTAACACATATATGTTGAGTCTGGCAGCAATATAAGGCCGGACTAGTTGCCTACCCATTTTTGGATGTAGATGTCTTCATAAAAGGTTGATAAATTCATATTTCTAGCTGACTACATCACAGGTACTAAGCTGTGCTTCAGTTTTGTTGCACACACAATAATACCTACAGTACATCAACTTGACTGATTTAATCTGTCCTTAACAAACACAATAACAACACCCTTTCTTTACTATGTGAAGGAGCGGTGTATTTATTTTAAACCCTAAACTCATGTTCTGCCTCCTTTCAGCTGGAATGCAAAGCTATAAAAACAACGCTTTTGTTGGTGATCAAAAGGCCAGCTTGATCCATTCGGATATTCAGACACAAGGTTACAAACTAAGCCACCCTCTTCTGCCATCGCTGCTGTTGAAAGAGTAAAATAAAAGTATCTTGGCTGTATATGAGCAAAACCTTGGAGCCAACCGCATGAAATGCTTATAACTGGCATTTTGTCACCACTGCTTAAATATATTTAAAATGTGGCTCATTAGGAAAAACACTGCTCTCCTAATAGACCATTTATGCCACCACTGGCCTTGCAGGAGAGGTTCACAATGCAAGGAGCAGTTCAAGATAGAATGTTGCAGCAAACACCGATGAATAAGTAAAATTTTAAAGGGCTGCTATCAAAGGGCTGATTTTTTTTTCCCCTGTGGTGGTTGGGAACAAAGGACATGTATTGTGAAAAAATATGGTCTCTCTGCAGTTGGTCCATTTGTCTATCATTAAATATAAATCTTGACGTTTCTGAATGATGACATGGCTCTTAAGTTACAACAGTTACAAAATATGAGATTAACATAGTTTATAACAGAGGGTACAGTTTGCCAAAGTAAAGTCTCTGTACATATTTCCCCAGTTTATCTCTAATGTCCAGCAATATGTCAAGTTACTGTAAAGTGTGTGGCAGCAAATGTTTTTGGGATTATTTACCTAAACTGTTAATTGTGGAGATTTGGCTATGGAACTATCTATGTGCCGCCAATATGAGATGTGAATAATCTCCTGGTTTTACCAAATGGCTAACGACTTTCTTAAATATACCGTATTTACACAAATCTAATGTTTAATTTAATCTAATGCGCATTCAAATTTTGAAACCTAGAAGCTGAAACATGTTTACAAGAAGATACAACTATACAACATATTGGGCTCTAAGCGAGGACTGTTCGTGCTCTCCACCTTATATCTGCACACAGGAAATACTATATGGTATCAAAAGTGCGGGAAAAAACAAAACACTTTTTGAGTAAAAACATTATATCAATGACTTTATATGCAGTTTATCCAGCACCTATGGAAAGGCCAGAATGTTTACAACACACTTGAATCTGCCCTGCCTGCTGAAAGAACATTGGATTCAGTGTGGAAATTGTTCAGGGACCATTGCAATCCAAAGAAAAATGTTGTGGTTGAGAGACATCAGTTTTAGGCTCATCCACATCTGGCGAGGCAAGGTATTGAAAGGTATATGACAGAACTTAGACTGAAAGCCAGAGATTGTGAATTTGGTGCCATACGTGAGGACATGTTAAGAGACAAATTAGTTTTCATTGTTACTGATACCAGACTTAAAGAACATTTGCTCAAAGAGACTGACCTCATGCTACAAAACGTAGTAGAGATGGCTGCAAACATGATGACAAACAAATGATGGCTGCAAACATGCCAGCAAACTCTTACCAGACTTTTCATGTGTTAGAGTACAAACCTGCACTCACTAAACTGTGAGAGTCTACTAGAGGCACAAAGAACAAACATCACTATGCTACAAGAGCAGAGCAACAATGGAATGTGTTGCACTAAGTGTGGCAGGGTACACCTACCTCAAAGATGACCAACATTTGCAACAAAAAGAGTTTGAAAACAGCAGAGACTTTATCTATTGGAGCAATACTGAGAGATACGGTTTTTAACTGTGGGAAGAGACAAGAGCTAAACCACTCTGCATGGTTCTCTGAGGTGCAAATAAAGGGCACATCCAATACCTTTGAGTTAGAAACTGCTGAGGCAAATTTGTTGCCTCTCACTCTCTAACAAAGGATTCCTGGACAGTTATGCATCAGAAATAATAACACTACTTCAGTTTCTTACCGAGAATCCAGGATCCGCCCAGGAGGTATGGTGTATTTCACTGCAGCCACTCCCACACACCCAGCAGACCTAGAATTCGTTATTCCTCAGACCACCACACTTCCATTATTGGGGAATGCAGCTAGTCAGAAATGGGATTTGCTTCTCAAAGTCCACACGGTATCTACACAAACTATTCCCAAATAAAGATGATCTGCTAAACTGTTACCCTGATGCATTTCAGGGAATTGGGCAATTTAAAACCCCTTAAGGAAACATGACATGTGTGACATGTCATGATTCCCTTTTATTCCAGAAGTTTGGTCCTTAAGGGGTTAAAGGAACTTACCACATCCACTTGGATCCAAGATAATAGGTGCAAAAGGATAATAATTTGATAGAGCTAGAGAAAAAGACATATGAGGCCCGTGCATAATCTCAGGGAAATGGATGGGACATGTTCTATTGACAAAAGAAATGTTTGGCGGTCTTAGCCTTGTTATGTTTCTTATATTTTTCATGTAAAACAAAAATCTACCAGGGAGAACAGAGATACAGTGCTGTAGTGTATGATAGATACACTTCATGTTACTATGTTGCAGTAAGGGGGTGCAAAGATTGTTAGCTTACTGTTATTGCAAATACGATACAATACTGTTTTGCACGGTGTAACAATATATTACAATGTTTTGAGGCATCATGTTTTCAGTGTACTGTTCTGCCTTGGAAAAAAAAAAAAAAAAAAAAGATTATTGCTTAAAGGGACACTGTAGATACCCAGACCACTTCAGCTAATTGAAGTGGTTTGGGTGCAAACTCCCGTCACCCTTAACCCTAGAGTGGTAATTGTTGCATTTTTATAAACTGCAATAATTCCCTGCTAGGGTTAACTCCTCCTCTAGTGGCTTTCTGCCAGACAGCCACAAGAGAGACTTCCAGGCGACTTTTGGTCGCCTAAATGACGCTGGACGTCCTCATGCTATGCAAGCCCCATAGAAAAGCAGTGAATAATGCTTTCCTATGGGGAAATCCTAATGCGAGAATGGCCATTGCCGCGCATGCGCATTAGGTCTTCCCCACCGGCAGATGTCGGTGGTAATGGAGCGTGGGCGGGGCTGAGCCAGCCCGATGTTATTAACCCCTTCTGTACCCCGGGTTGGGCCTTGACAGAGGGGGAAGCTATAGTGCCAGGAAAACGAGTTTGTTTTCCTGGCACTATAGTGTTACAATTAAAGAGACATATACCAATATATATACACACACCTCCCCAATGTGATCACACAAAAAATAAATAATATTACCAATATGGAACTTGATTGTAATACAAACAGCGTAGAGCTTGATTGGGATATAGAATTGTCCAAAACCGTACCAGGCTCTGTAAATCAGGCTCAGGGGTGCCAAATACTGGCTTGCGATCCAGGTGATTCAGGAAGATGAAACAGCAAGTATAGGTGCAAAATATATTTATTAAACAATTATATAAAAAAAATGTTATGCACTACAGGGTACTATGGGGGTGGAACCCAATACAGTAATAAATAAAATATGACAAAATTGGAATTCCACTTACCCCTATTTGAATAGTAGCCCAGAGTGTAGAAATAGACATAAAATCAGATATAACAGGTATATAAAATAAAAGCAGACACGTTTCGGCTAGCATCCTTCTTCCAGTGCTTATCTCCATGTCCTGTTGAATCTTCTTATATAGGTCCTATCTTTACAATTCACCTGGATTCAATTTCATACCGGCGTCGTGTCACTTCCGGTTTTGCCAGTGACGTCACTTCCGGTTTTCGGCCAGTTGGAATACATGCTGAAACGCGGCGTTCAGGATGTGGATTGTTCCTTAATGGTGTAATTGAGTACCCATAACAAACATACACTCCATATTCGCAGGAAGTGATAAAATAATCGTAAAATGCAAAAATTAAAAGTATAATCAATACAAAATAGTAAATAGACATATACATACACAGTACAAATTAAAATCAGACTATCATCAGTCTCTCTATGAGTAGAGAGAAACTTAACGATGTATAAAAAAAAAAAATGTATATATTTACAAAAAGCCATTAGTGCACATATGTTTAAACACAGTAATGTGTAACCTCATAAAATCCCCATATATGGGGAGCAATTTAGACAGAAAGCAAGTGGAGCCTCCAGTGACTTAATAAACAAATAAATTAAATTAATACTATAAAAAATATATGTCTAAAAAAGAGAAAAAAATCTAATAATTAAAATAAATTCAATAAAAAATGAATAAACTGAAAATCTAAATTCAATCCATTAGGGGACAAGGTATTCACATTGAAAATCCACCTGCCCTCTATCTTAGCCAGCTCCTTAACATTATTATCACCCCTCCAATTTTTTTTTTTATTTTTTATTTTTTTAAATACCAGCATATGACAACAAGGAAGGATCACCGCCATGTTTTTCAGTGAAGTGTGCAGATACACTATGTTTCATATACCCCCTCTGGATATTCCCCACATGTTCCGCAACTCTGGTTTTGAAAGCGCTCGTAGTCATTCCAATGTACTGCAGACAACATGGGCACCAGAGGAGGTATATGACATTAGTGGAATTACAGGTTAAAAGGGGGCAGAGCTTAGCCGCGGAACCGAGCGGTCGCACACACGGAGAGCTCCGGCAAACACGCGACAAAATCGACGAGAAAATACAACAAACATAAAACCAAAAGAGCCCACATACCTCCGGAACCCTGCGGGCAGACCGGGAGAGCAAAACAGACACCCGACTGATGCCCTTTACATTCCAGCAGACGGGTCGGAGAGTCCGCCGTAAAACCAAGGCCTACCCAGACTACAGGGCCCTTGATACGGCACTATACAGCGCAGCACTCTCCTTAACTGCACAGCCAGCACCCACCGACCCGGACACCATGGGGAGAAAATCCCAGCGGACGGCAGCAGGTGCGTGCAAAGACACCCATGACATTAGCACCATGCTCCAGCGCCCGGCGGGCTCAAAGATGGCGACCACGCCTGACCCAGAGACTATCTCCACATGCTCGGATCAGGCTGAGGGGGATACACCAGATCATCGGTTGCCCCAAGACATACAAGCGGACCCAGATGCTTTAACACCAGCCACCAAACTGGACATTAAAAACCTTCTGCGGGAACTAAAACAAATGACAGCGGCAGATATGGCCATCATGAAAACGGAGGTCCAAGCGGTCACGGACCGTGTGAAAGCCTCAGAGGAAGATATCAACGACATACAACAAGAAATACAAGGCCTTAAAGAAACGGTATCACACCTAAAATCCTCTCACTCAACTCTGCTCAGCAAACTTGAGGCAACTGAAGAGAGGAGCCGCAAATGCAATGTAAAAATAAGGGGAGTCCCCGACGATATCAGCCAGTCAGAGTTGCCGCATTATCTCAGGCGACTGATGACCACCATATTGCCACATGCACAGGCCAAAAAACTGGCCGTCGCAGAGATGTTTCGCATCCGCAAATCACCACAGGCACCCCCCCAAGCAACCAGGGATGTAATCGTCAGGTGCAATACTCAGGCAGACAGGAACGCCATCTTTGCAGCGATAAAGGGCAAAACGCCACTGGACTTTGAATCCGCAAGTCTCACCTTTTACCAAGACTTAACACGATCCATACTTCAATGGAGACGAAACCTACGCCCAGTGACCCGTCGCCTCCAAGAAGCCAAAGTAATCTACCGTTGGACAACACCCAAAACCTTGTCCGTGGACCACAACGGCACTACTCTGCATCTCACCTCTACCCAGGAAGCGGACTCCTTCCTCAAGGCGCTGAAGCTCTCACAGAGACCAGATCCACCTGACGAGCCCACCAGCTCCCATACATGGGACTCCACCAGAACTGTCCCTTTTGTACCGAGGAGACGGGAAATCCCGATAGTGGACACTTGACGTACATGACTACCACTCAGCCCGCCGATGGGAATTTACCAGAGTTAACCATAATGTTCTTTCTATTACCTGTTCACAGTTAACATAGATACCAAGGGTTTAGCACCATAGAGGGAACCTAGCAGGGCACACACCCATATAACACTTACTTAAGCTAAACGGCCGACTCACAGGAGTTGACCCACATACCAACACCACAATTGAGGGGCACCGCAATCCCCACAACAGCCACCGTTAAGCCGGAGCATGCTCATATATCAATAATACCTCTCCACCAACCCCCCCCGAGGCCCCCGTCGGTTAGGGGTCAAGGACCACACACACACACACACAGTACACCTACCCAGGAGGCACACGAGCCAATTTCATGATAGGGAAACCTAAGATTATACACGTCACACCTAGCCACAATGCCCTGGACTAGGGATACATTGGCGAGTAGTGTGGTGAGAACCCGTGGCTCCATGGCCTCCGCTAAGACCTACTCACACGAAATAAGCAGACATAGTACACCAATCTAAGTAGAACATGGTATGGAACACCAAGATAATTACATGCAACTTATCACCTTAGTGGGACTCATGGCGACACAACGCCAGATCAAGCAGGATTGTTGTAGCGTGTAAAACTTACCTTACAGAAACCCTGGGTACTAGGTTACGGGACATGCAGCACCACGTTCATAGTTAACCACCATTTTAGTAACTTGTTCTCTCAAAACCATGATATAAACTTAAGCGTAGACAGAATTGTCACATAGAGATCCAGTCTAGCATGTTTATTGCCAACTGTCGAAACCTCATAACCTGTCTTTTTCAGGGTCTGAACAAACTAGTAATGTTTAAAATGCCAGACTTTGCAACGAAACCCTTGTAAATACTTATTGTCATATATAAACAAAAGGTATGCTGCTTTTTGAACCTAGGCAATGTAAACCTATACCATCAATCTCCTTACTCAAAAAACAAAAATGTGCGATATCTACTGCCAACCCCTATGTTACACTGTACATACTGCGCTAGAGGACTGCCTTTGGGGTACCTCCTAAGCAATTGTTATATCTGTACGCACTACAAAAATAAAGAATTTACAAAAAAAATAAAATTACAGGTTAAAACCTGATGGATTTTAAACATACGGTTAGTAGAATAAGAGGTAAATTCTGTCTGTTTTTGTTTGCCAAATAAGTTTTTCTTACAGGTCAGGCAAGATTTACAAGGGTAAAAACCCTTGTCTAGACCAAAAAAGTTTTTTACTTCCACTTTGATAAAACTAGTAGTTAGATGTTGCTTTAAATGTTTTGCCCCTCTATAGATAATGCGTGGTTTATCACCAATAATTTCTTTCAGATTAAGAACTGATTTAAGAATACGCCAATGTCTGTTAATAATGTGCTTAATTTAAAATGATTGGTACTTGGTCGGCATACTTCCTCTCCTCACTAGACATCTTTTTATTCAAAATCTTACTTTGATCCATCTTTTTAATGGAATAAATGCATCTATCCACTCCCACTGACTTGGTGAACCGCCTCATTGCTACAGAAAAGAAGAATAACCCTCTGAGGGTATGTTTGCTTCCCCGTGACCTTAACATGGTTATAAAGTGTCATCACTTTAATATCCTTAGTGCAGAGGATGTACAGAGTTGACTTGATGGCAAAACCATATCCACCATCTTTGGTGGTGTGGTGGCTGCTGAAATAAAGCCCCAGACCCCAAAGAATGCACACTGGAGACTGAGGACAATACAGAGCATGCAGAACGTTTTAGAATTTTTTTTTACCATTCATATGTTTTATTTTTTTCAAAGCAAATAACAATACATTAAAGTAAATATAAATCATAATAAAATTCAATTGCCATAAATCTTAAAAAAACAAAACAGTGCACCTCCCTCACATAATCTGTGTTAACTATAACTTGTAGTGTAATACTTTTATCCTTTACCACTTTTATTCTTTAAATCCATTTATTAAGATAATGAACTGCCGCTTAAATCAATATCTAAATCGTTTCTCAAATTTAATTCAAACAGGGTCAAACAATTATTATTACAGCATTCTTCCCATCCAGCTCATCTTTCTCTGTTAATACTGGCTGTATCTTTTTTATTATTATTATGTATTAAAAATTCTATATTTCTTATTTTATCAACGGCAAGGAGTGGACTTTAATCAATTAATTGGAATCAACTCCTTTGCAACATTTAATTATCTTATAGTTAGTGTGCTTTTCAGTGCATCGCTTGGCCCTGAGGAGTGTAATATTAGGACCAACTCTGGTGTTAATATCTTTGTTTTATCCATTTGGATAGTAACTTGATTAGATCATACTGTAAAACTTTCTAATTTTTGAGCAGCTCAACCAAATATGGAACATCTCCTTTTTCTAATTTTCACCTCCAGCATCAATCAGGCTGTACCAATGAATATCTAGTCACATCTCTTGGTGCTCTGTAAAATCTTGTTAAAATCTTATATGCCGTTTCTTGGTATCTACTCAATTCAGAGCAACTTTTAGCAAAGATAAAGCATTGCATCCAATTTTCACTAGACAGCTCTATTTCTAGGTCCTTTTCCCACATACTAATTAAATATGGCTTAACACGTTCTTTTTCCAGATTTAACATTTTGTAACAAAGAAGCAGAGAGTGTTTAATTGGAGCTTCTTGTTCACATACATTTTCAGATTTGGTGCTATCTGAAGGTGAACTGATATTTGTTCTGTAAGTCTAAAATTAAATGTTGCAATTGTAATTTAGTTAACCAGCTTGTTGTATCTCTTCATGTCTCTGGCAACAGCACATCTCATGGTAACATTTTTCCAATGACCAAATTAATAAAACTCCCTAATTTTACAAATCTGTCCTCGCTAATAATGTCCTGAAAGTACTGACTATATTCTTGACCAGTTTTAATTAATTTGTTTCAAATATGTGGTGTCTTTCTAATAGTTGGATTTTTTTTTGTAACCAGATCGTTTTATCGGTTCTTCAGACCATGGAAGCATATATGTTGGTTTTAAAATAGAATGCTTTAATTCTTGCCAAGGTTTCCGTTTATAGCTTATCTAATCTAATATATGTACTAGATGAGTGGCCTGGTAAAATTTAGAAAATGTGTTATGATCATGTTGCTATGTCACTAACACGCTTCCAAAAAGAGTATGCAGTGCGTATGGAGACATCAGTATGTTGGCAGCCTGCAAAGATATCATCTGTTGGTTCTGAGCCAAGATCATATGTAATTGAAACATCAAGATCACTCAGAGCTATAGTTACTTGTTACTTAAAGAGAAACATAGCCAACAATAACACACAATTTAGACTCAGAGACTAAAGGGCGAGTTTCAAACGGAGGCCAAGGAGACCTGGTTCCTATAGAATCTGCAGAAGCTGGGCAGAGACCTTCACAAACTGGAAGGGTAATATACCCTCCTGAGAAACTGAAAGATTATGTCATAGGAAAGTATATTTAGCCATCATAGCACATTTTTATAGCTCCAGTGTTGTTAGGTAATATTGTATGTTTAACCCCTTAGTGACCAGACCACTTTTCAATTTTCTTACCGGTTGGGACCAGGGCTGTTTTTACATTTCTGCTGTGATTGTGTTTAGCTGTAATTTTCCTCTTACTCATTTACCGTACCCACGCATATTATATACCGTTCTTCTCGCCATTAAATGGTCTTTCTAAAGACACCATTATTTTCATCATATCATAATTTACTATAAAAATTCTTTATAAAATATGATGAAGAAATGTACCCATGTCCTATTTGGGACATTTTTGAAGCAGGCCAATGTAATTTATCCCCATCAAACCATATATTTTTGAAAAGTAGACACCCTAGGATATATTTTTGTTTACACAAAAACTGCACTTTTACTGGTGATTTCATCGTCATACTAAGTTTTACTTATTTATAACACTGATATTTGTGTTCAGTAAAGTCTCCCGAGTATAACAATACCCCCATATACAGGTTTTATGGTGTTTTTGAAAGTTACAGGGTAAATATATGGCTTGGCCTATTCAGTTGGCCAGATTGGTTTGCTGGGTCTGTGTTGCCTTTTGAGACCACATGGTAGCCCAGGAATGTGAAATAACCCCATCATGGCATACCATGATGTAGACAACCCATACAACCCAGGGTATTCAAAATGCGGTCTGTCCAGTCTTTTGTAGTAGCCACTTAGTCACAAAGGCTGGCCAAAGTTAGCATTTGTATTCGTTTTTTATAAAAAAATTAAAAAAAAAAATCTCAATTTATATTATTTATATATATAAATTTATAAATATAATATAAAGGTAGCCAGCACTCTAAGTCTTGTGAAAAAAAGAAGGATTTTCTTTATTGAAGATCCCACAGAAGGTCAACGTTTCAGTTCACATTAGAACTTTCATCAGGACATAATTCTAATGTAAGTTCTAATGTGAACTGAAATGTTGACCTTCTGTGGGATCTTCAATAAAGAAAATATTTTTTTCACAAGACCTAGACGGCTAGCTACCTTTATCTTTTTGGTGTATACAGTGCATATATATGTATTTATAAAATATGCGCGCGCGCGTGTGTGTGTGTATGTATATACACACACACACACACATACATATACACATACACACACACACACTTTTATTTCCTGCATCTGTATAATATATTATAATTAAAGCATTGTATAATATTTTATACATATATAATGCATATATATGATTTCATTATAAGTGTATTTTGAGATATATGTGTAAATATCTCAAAGTACACTTATAATTAAATCATATACATGCATTATATATTATAAAATACATACATACACACATATATATATATATATAATATCTTTATTTATTTTTTAACTTTTTAGCAGCCTGGGGGACTGCCTGACACATCAGACTGTCCCCCTGCTGGCAGCTCCTAGAGTCCTATTGTGGCGATGTGATCATGGTGATCACATGACCCTGGAGGGCCGGGGTGGCCGGAGGTACGTCTGTACGTACTAGGTACGTCTGCGGTCCCCAACTGAGTCAGATACTGTATTAACCCAATTATCTCCAGGCAGAAAAAACACACATTTCTATAAAGTCCCAAAAGTACCCCAAAACACACAATATCCTCACAAATGTTACATCCCCTGATAGCCCTGACCTGGGTTACCAACATATCCAAAAATCACCCAGATCAGTTCAGGGGTTCAGAAATTCTATGGAAGTCATTTATTTGACCGACCGCAGGCATGGTCCCATGCCCAAAATATTTCCTGTTGAAAACGAACAAATTACCGAACAGAGTCAATAGTCTTACCCTGGAGCTTGTTCCCTTCATCCACACAAATGATCTCACCAAATAGTGCCCTTCTAAGTTGAATAGAATCAAACGCAGGCGATGATGGCACTCCAGCTGTGTTTGTGAGTTTCTGTATCCGATTTCAGCTCCATGAGATTCATGCCCAAACACCGCTGCCTGCGTTCATGTGAACAAGATGGCCACCACCTCGTGGTTGTCCATCGGAATTACGGCCACCCAGGCAAACAATTAGAACACTGCGGTGAGAAATGTTCCAAGTTGTAAATAGGTGTTAACAAGCTCCAGGGTGGTCTCTGGTTCGTGCGGTTGTTCGGTAAACGAACCATATAGTTCCAATTTCACGAACAATTGCCTGTTAAAAGTATTTTAGCCAGGGGCCATAGTCACAGGGTATGAGGCTGGCAAACACACCCCTCCAAAAACCAGTGGCGAGGTTACTTTTGCCACAGTTATTCTATATATTATATATACACACACACACACGTGTGTAATTTTACTCTAAGTGTATTTTTATATTAATATATGTATTGTGATCCTTGTTTGCAGGTAGCACGGTCCTCTAGGGCAAAAACATGCACAGTCCTTGTAGTTGCAAATACTCAGGCACTTTATTTTGTAAATCCACACAGGATACAGCAGTTAAATGAAAACAAAAGTAACAGAAAACCCTATAAACAAAAACCTGGCTCGTCTGAGCACTAACTGACATTAGGTCCCCTATCTCTCAGGGTTAAACTAAACAAAACAATAGTGGTTTCACTAACCTAGAGTCTTTGTCCACTCTCAGCACTCCAGTATTTAGCCAGCCTGCTGCTTCCAGCCTTTCAGAGAGAAAAAGAACATTCTCCCCTTACCTGCCTAGCAGGGAGGGATTTTATTCCCACTTGCTGCAGCCGATTACCTACAGCTGAGCAGTAGGTTGGAGACAGTCCAAAACCCTGGGCTGGATCTAAGTCTTCCAAGAAAACCGCTAAGCTGCGGAGTGGAGCACTGGCCCACCCTGCTCTCCAAATGCTCCACCCCAGGGGCCCATAACTAAACAATGCTTTGTGTAACACACACAAACTACACATACTCCCCCTGGGGTTAAAAATCATATGCCTCTCTGAACAATTCTGTCGAGATATAGACTCCCTCACAGACCACCCCATTCACCTTATCACAGTATATAGTAATAAAAAAATTCACTTAATATGACGGTATATATAAGATAAAATATACAGATATAATTTATGTATACATATAAATACTTTATTTAAAAAAAAAAAAAAAATTTTGTTGTTACTTTTTCACCAGCTGGGGGACTGTCTGTCAGTTCAGACAGTCCTCCTGCTGGCAGCACTGTGGACACCTGTTGTGGCCATGTGACTCTTTTAGAGTGGTCACATGGCCTCTGGGGTCCTAAATTGCAGAGGGGGGAGTGTCTGGGCTCCTCGGAAGAAGACCGATCGCTGTTGGGGAACGGCGGCAATCGGTAAGTACATGGGGAGGGAGAGTGAGGAAGAGTAGGGGGTTAAAAATGTAATTATTATTATTATTTTTTTACATTTACTGAGTGCCTTGATCCCTTGAGGCACTCAATACAGGCAGAGCATCGGAAGCCTGCCTGAAGACTTCCGATGCTTTGCACCACACTGCCGAGTGCCACGAGCGGCAACGCGGAAGTGATCGCTCCTGGGAGATCGATGACTCGGGTGCCCGACAGTGAGCAGGGGTATTCAATGATGCTTCGATATTCAGGCATCGTGTAATACCCTTAGAACGGATGGAAGCAATCACGATCGTTTCCAGCGCTCATTATGGCCGTTAACAACCGTTTTTTGGCTGATGTACCCTGTACATCAGCAGTCACTAAGGGGTTAAAGGAGGGAGTTTGAAAATAATTTGGCAGATGTGGTATAATGTTACTTTAAGAAAAGACACTATGGAACTATTTGTGGGGGAACTCTATGTTCAGTGGTAATTTTTTTGTTTTTTTATAATTCTTAATTTTTGTTGTGCATGGGATTACAGACATGGGCGTGCGCACGGGGTGTGCCGGGTGTGCCTGGGCACACCTTAATCCCCGCGGCACGCCTATTTATTGAGACCGGGATCTCCCCTGTCGGCTCATGCAAAGCCAGTGCTATCCGAGCGCCGGCTCTGCTCTCAGCCTCCCTCCCCACTGCAGCATGGAGGGAGGCAGGAGAGGACCCGGGGAGCTCAACCAGCAGCTCTACCAGGTTCCTCTCGCGAGATCTGAGCATTGCCGCGGCAAAGCTCAGATCTCGCGAGAGTGAACTCTAGCCCCACAGGGGCTAGAGTTCACTCTCCACTGGACCACCAGGGAAAGCAGCAGGAACAAGAATCCCCCCTCCCTACATAAGGTAAGAAGGGAGGGGGGATATTAAGTAATGTACCCCCACAATCACCCACACGCATACAACACAAACACACATACAGCACCCACACACATACAGCACACACAGACACACAGCACCCACACACGCACAGCACCCCCCCCACACACACACACAGTACGCACACACACACGTACAGCACCCTCACACACAGCACGCACACACATACAGCACCTTCACACATACAGCACACACATACAGCGCAAACACACATACAGCACACACACACAGCACCCTCACACACATACAGCACACACACACATACAGCACCCACACACATACAGGACCCATACACATACAGCACCCACACACAGCACCCACACAGCACCCACACACACACACACATACAGCACCCTCAAACACACAGCACCCTCTCACACACAGCACAGAAACAGCACCCTCACAAACACACACACAGCACCATCACACACACAGCACACTAACAGGACCCTCACACACACATAGCACACAAACACCCTCACACACACATAGCACACAAACAGCACCCTCACACACACATCACACTAACATCACCCTCACACACAGCACCCTTACACACACACACACACACACACAGCACCCTTACACACACAACACCCTCACCACCCTCACCCAGCACACACACACACAGCAGTGTATGTATGGGTGTGTATATATATATATATATATATACATATACATATATATACATATATATATATATATTTTTATATATGTATATATATATATATATATATGTGTGTGTATGTGTATATATATATATATATATATACACACACATACATATACACGCATGCAATAGGCTGCGCACACCTATGATTACAGATAACAATTGAACTTGCTGTGCCCTGACAGTATTAGCAAGCATATGTAGAACAAGAATTGACATAGCATATGATAAAACGGCACAATTTTGTATTGAGATATTCAGGCTAGGTATGTTTGAGTAAGTTAGATCTCTATTTGGTTTGTTTATGTTTGAGTAAGCTTCAATAACTTGAACAGGCTTAGCATGTATGAGTGTACAGAAAAAAGAGTCACTATACAACACACGTGTAATAAGAAAAAACACCCTATAAAAGTGTGCCTCACGGACACCTTATAAGCTGAACAAACACACACATATATACCTAAAAAGGATATAGGCAAGGGTGGTATCAGATACAAATATACTCTATTTGTACATGATACCACCCTTGCAAATTAGCATGTATAAGTATACTGAGCTAAGGGAATCAGTTTCCCTCAATTACACAGGAGTAAACAAGGAAAGCATATTGAACAGAAACTGGTTATGAATATACAATCTAGCTATACAAATATCGTCTGCTCATCAGGCCGAGCTAAGAAAACATGTCTGACTGAGGTAAAGTGAAATACCCCCTAGGAGGACCCCGGCTATCTAGGTGTGAGTGTCAATATACAAAAAAATAAACAGATATTTGCTTTCCCCACAACTTGCTGTATCTACTGGTGTCATTAGGAACTATCTTTGCCATAGATAATATCGCCTCAGCTCTTCACCGAGGTCAGCCTATGCCCCGCTGGCAGGGCCAGATTAAGACCCAAGTGGACCTGGTGCTGATAATTATGACGGGCCTAATTACAGAATCATATCGACCAAAAACAGTAAAACACTCCCAAGCGTCATGTATCTGATGGAGATGGTGCTGTAAAGAAAGAAAACAGCAGCTATAAGAAAACACATACCTTAGGCTAATCTCTCTCTAATTTATGTTTTCATCTTTCAAGTAAATCCATAACCCCTAACAGCAGTGTCCAGTCAAGCAGGAAGTCAATGAGCACGGTAAAAGGGTGTGCCACTGACACAAATCACGTAATCTGCCAAAAGGGGCGAACATGCCCAAAAAGAGGACATGTCTGCCCAAAGAATTAGAAGGCCAGCCTGGTATGAATGCATGTCAGGCTGCCTGCCAATCATGCAGCTGGCCAACTAAGGGCATACTATGCAGACAGCACCCTGAGCTTGGCATAAATGCATCTAATGATGCGCTCGCTCAACGCTTTCTAAGGACTGTCCCCTAGCACTCGCTGGTCCACTTGTCTCCTTACCTTCTTACTAGCAGGCAGAAGCTCCTGGTATATAGTCTGGGACAAAGAAAAGGTGTATGTAGAGAGTGTAGAAGAAAGGGGACATGTCACAGTGTTAGAGGACCAAAGTCAGCATTACCTTAAAGGATCACTATAGGGTCAGGAACACAAACATGAATTCGTGACCCTATAGTGTTGACACCACCATCTAGCCCCCCTGGGCCCCTCATGCCTCCATAAATATAGCAAAATCTTACTGTATTCAATCCTGAAGCTGTAACTCTGCATGCTGTTAGACTCAGAAAAACAAGCAGTCTGCTGGCATCATTAGAAGTGGTGGCCTAATCCAATCACAGTGCTTCCCCATAGGATTGGCTGAGACTGACAAGGAGGCAGATCAGGGGCAGAGCCAGCATGATTCAAACACAGCCCTGGCCAATCAGCATCTCCTCATAGAGATGAATTGAATCAATGAATCTCTATGAGGAAAGTTCAGTGTCTGCATGCAGAGGGAGGAGACACTGAATGTTTGGATGCATTTTAGGCAGCCATGACCCAGGAAGGATCTCTAACAGCCATCTGAGGAGTGGCCAGTGAAGTTATCACTAGGCTGTAATGTAAACACTGCATTTTCTCTGAAAAGACAGTGTTTACAGCAAAAAGCCTGACGGTAATGATTCTACTCACCAGAACAAATTCAATAAGCTGTAGTTGTTCTGGTGACTCTAGTGTCCCTTTAACTATATTCATTGTCAGCCAGTCCACACAAGTTTTGTTCCCATACATCCCTCTTAAGTTTCCATACTTAAGTAAGAGTATGTGAAAAGTAGTTAGGGTTGCCACCTTTCTTGGAAAAACATACCGGCCTTGCTAATTTGCATAATTAAATATGTATGGGTGACATCACATGATGTAAATCACAAGGAGTGACATAAGAGAAAATGCTGTAAAATCACCCAAAAACTACATAGTTTGATTCTGCTGTATAGCTGGGCTCCTCCCAGTGGCCCCATGTCTCCCAGTGCCCCCATGTGTCGATTACTCCAGGTCTCAGTTTTCCTATGTATCAGTGTCTCAATGCCCCATGTCTCCCTGTGTCCCCATGTATCCCAGGGTCCCCATGTCACTACGAAGACGGGAAGACCTGGGGACACGGGGAGACCTAGGGACACGGAGACACCAGTGACACTGGGAGACTAGGGGACTCTGGCTGGGATGCATGGGGACACTGGGAAAATAGGGGACACTTGAAGACATGGGGACACAGACACCATGGACACAGACACTAGAGACACTGGCTGGGGGACATGGGGACATTGAGACATGGGGGTACTGGGAGACATGGGGACAAGGAGACACCAGGGCCACAGACACTAGGGACACTAGCTTGGAGATATGGGGACATTGAGACACTTGAGGCACTGGAAGACATGGAGGCACTAGGAGACATGGGGACAGTGAGACACTGGCAGACTAGGGGCACTGGGAGAATAGGGGGCACTGAGACACCAGGGACACTGGCTGGGAGACATGGGGACACTGTGTCCACATGTGTCTGTGTCATAATGTCTCCTAATGTCCCATAGTGTCTCAGTGTATGTCTCCTTGCAGCCTTTCCCCATCCCTCACTTCCCTGAGCTGTAGGCTGTCTCTGCAGGGTGGGAGTTGCTGTCTGGACTCTCTGTAGCTGCACCCCTGCAGATCAGTGAGTATAGATAGGCAGGGAGGGATATGCTGGAACTTCCTATCCCTGCCTGTCTCCACACACAGCGACCCCTACTGGCCAGTGCTGGTATTGCATAGTAATCTCTTGTTTATACTGAGAAAAATACCAGCATTTGTATTGCCAGTATCACTGTAATATTGGCACCAGCCAGGCAGCCTCAAATACTGGCTGTGCCAATAAAATAAAAGCCAGGTGGAATCCCTAAGAGTTGTGTGTGAAAAAAAAAAAAAAAGTAAAAAAAAATAAAATAAATTTTTTATTTTTTTATTTTTTATAAATCAATGGGCCTATTCCATGGGCCTGGGCCTGGAGCTGCAGCTCCATCAGCCCCTATGTTAATCCGGCCCTGCCCGCTGGGGCACCATTGAGTCCAGGTGTGAGAGTCCCAGTGTCGGCTCTGCCACCCACTTGAGTGGAGACGTGCGTTAGCTTGACAAGTATATGATCGACCTAGTGAGGCCTGCTGGATTATCCTCTGTGTTATCAGGATCCGGCGTGCTGAGGGATGTAAGCATCTCAGTAGCTTTATTGCGGGATTTTGTTGGAAGCTGGAAGTAGATAGGATTGGTGGTGTCTTGTGGTGGAGCATAAATGCCTCCCGATTCATGTGGCGAGTGGGTTTGCATGCAGGTGGGAGAATTCGCCTTCATCTGCACCATCTTCGAGCTCTCTTTCTTTGGGGAACTGTGCGTCCATGGCGGGAGCGTGCGGGCATCACGATGGGTGAGTACTCATCTGGTTTGTGTACAGTAGCCTGCTGCTCTCTGCTTGCCAATTTCATCCAAAAGGCATTGAAAATGGCATCCAACCTTTTCAGAGTATGAGGCCTCTCTTAATAGCGCTTTGGAGAGCAAGTGACGTCCGCCATTGTGCAGGCCTCCGCATCTGTCAGCTGCTCGTGTGGCCTCACTGCCTGTGTCCTTTGCAGCCAGGCTGCCTCCAAGGAGTGGACCGAGATCACCCCCATTGGTCCTAAGCCGCCTGTGTACGGGCGAGGAGAACAGTCACCTCTCCCCTGCTCAATCACCCACAGGCCGCGGTGAATCACCTCAGGCTCTCGAACATGGAAAACTCTTGATTGAGGTATCAGGAGGTTCCCCAAGGGTGCCCCTAATTTGCGTAGCGCACCATTAAGCTAAAGTTGTTTTGGTGACTATGCTGTGACTTTAACCTTGTTACACACCCTGGCTGTCAGTCAGACAACTGATCGTGTTGTTTCCTGGTTGCTTAGCTGTGACATAATCAGCTGCATATTTTCTACTTTCAGCATTGTACATTCCACATTGAAGAATCCAATGTGACTGTTAAATATCAAAGTTGAATGTAACTATGAGTAACTGGTTACTTAGTTTTTGCTGATAAGCATCAATCATAGTTCAGCATGACAGATTTTGTATACTTATCCCATAGTCCCAAGTACCAATAGGCTATAATAAGTTGCTGTTTACTATTATTGTACTACCGAGTTTTTTTTTTACTATGGTAGTGAGTAAAGTATAACATATGGAATGCAAAGTATTTGTTATCTCAGTTGTGAGAAATCTTACCACAACTACTGTTAGGTGGATGTGCATTTCACAAGCAAATTATATGTGATGAAAAATATATGATTTAAATTAAAAAGCAATATATATATTTGTGGTCAGGGCAATTTTTCCGTAATGGTAAGATAACACATAATTAGCAATAAACATCTTAGTCAATAGCACCGGTCAATTGTGGTGTGCCGGAACCGACGATGCAGTAGGTCTATAATAAAGAAGGCCAAAAGAAGTGTACCATACAAATATATATTCGTTCTACAATGCCTCAAGATTACTTGGAAAAGTCCCACCATGCCTGGCAAATCCCTAACTGGTTCCATTATAGATAATGTATAAGAGGATGATTGCCAGCTTCCCATACCCGCGGTTGCCGAGTCCAGCCGTGATTCGTGGAGTAGTCCCGGCTTTAAGGGATTCCGGACAAACTGTATATACTCTGCGAGATGGAGCACGAGAACTTGCAGAGGTGTTGGGTAGAGACAGTCCCCCCGTGACTTGGGAACTCGAGGCATACGAGTTATACAAAGCCACCATTAGTATGATCCTTATAACTTACCAGCAGGCTAGCTATTGCCAAGTGGCGTAGAATTTAATTAATGAGGGTGACAGGTGAGGCCCTGCTAGTTGCCAAGTGGCATGAGAGGCTCTATGTGTTGGCCAGTCTCCGACTGGTTTCCATCCCTGTTGCTATTCATTACCGAATGTCATTAACCAAAAACATTTAACCACTTTGGCCAATCAGGCAATGGACAAGCTTGTTCTCTTGATTCGGAGATCCATCTGTGGCCCAAAAAAAAAGAGATGATTGATGGCTAAGGGACAGTCAATAAATTTAAAGAAAAGAATCTCCAAGCAGAGTAGGCATCTGCAAAAATACCTATGCATCATATTGAACCCCCAAAAAAAATAATCTCTCTATCAATGAGTTTTATTAGCCCTTTAAATGCCTGTCGTTCCTAGCCACACAGGGTAAAGTGAGCATGCTCAGGCATGTCTGTCTAAAACAGTTTGTCTTCCTGGCCCCACAACCACTACAGCAAGCTGTCGTAGTTATTGTGTTTTGAGTGTTCCCATAATGAGCTCCTAATTACATCAATAGTATTAATACAGTTTCTGAATTGTGACAGAGGCTCTTACATGAAAATATAAATGTAAAACTATGAACCTCTGGAGCAGTGGTTCCCAAACTGTGCACACAGGGGAGCCGCAAGATATTTTCCCGGTGCTATGATTATAGCACCGGGAACCGTGCCTCCCTCTCCCCTGACAGCTCTGCAGGACAGGAGGGGAGATCAGAGATCTCCCTCTCCGGCCCGCTTGCAGTGTACTGGCCCCACAACCACTACAGCAAGCTGTCGTAGTTATTGTGTTTTGAGTGTTCCCATAATGAGCTCCTAATTATATCAATTGTATTAATACAGTTTCTGAATTGTGACAGAGGCTCTTACACGAAAACATAAATGTAAAACCATGAACCTCTGGAGCAGTGGTTCCCAAACTGTGCGCACAGGGGAGCCGCAAGATATTTTCCCAGTGCTATGGTTATAGCACCGGGAACCGTGCCTCCCTCTACCCTGCTGGCTCTGCAGGACAGGAGGGGAGATCAGAGATCTCCCTCTCCGGCCTGCTTGCAGTGTACTGCTGGCAGCCGGCAGGGGAGGCAGAGACGACCCGGGGAGCTCTAACTTGAAGCTCCGCCAGGTTCTCCTCTCACAAGCTTGGAGCGTTACCGCGGCAACACTCCAAATCTCGCTAGAGTGAACTGTAGCAGCTCCTGAGGCTGCTACAGTTCACTCTCACCACTGGGACCACCAGGGATTGCCCCCCTCCCACCCCCTCCCAGGCAAAGGTAAGCAGGGAGGGGGGGGGATATGAAAATTATTATTTTTAATTTAAAAAAAAAATGATTTTATATTCATGAATTTGCCCTCCCACCACACAATAATGCCCCCCCATACACACACTGCCCCCCCACACAAAATGCCCGCCCCACACACACACACTGCCCCCATATACAAACACATTACTCCCCATACATACACACACACAATTACCCCATACACATAATTACCCCATACACACACACACACTTTCCCCCCACACACTGCTCCCCCATACACACAATTACCCCCCATACACACAATTACCCTACATACACGCACTGCCCCTTCATACACACAAACTGTACCCCTCACACACTGCCCCCCAACACACACACTGTACCCCTCACGCACAAGCTGCCCCCTATACACAGACTGCACCCCACACACACGCACACTGCATCCCTCACACACACACACACACTTCACCACTCACACACATATTGCACACCTCACGCACACTACTGCTCCTATCCCTTTCTACAGCCCCTATCCCGGCAGATCCCAGGTAAATTGTCAAACAGTTCTTAAACAGTTTTAATACTTACTCTGGGAGGGCACTACGGCACTACTGGCACCATAAGCACTACAACGTGCTGTAGTGGTTATTGTGCCTGGATTGTTTCTTTAAATAATCTACCAGTGCCCCTCCCAAGATTAGGTTCTGGATCTGCGCTTGAACGGCAAGCATTTCTGCTGAACAGGGGCCCAGTATATGCCGCTGCGCTGTACATATATACAACATAAAAAACATTTTGACTTGGGACACCTTGGAAAAATATTAAAATTTTAAGGGTGCCTTGAACCTTAAAAATTTAGGAACCCGAGCTCTAGAATGTAAGCTCATTTGAGCAGGGTTTCATTTATTGTTAAATCTTCCCCTTTGATAAGATTGTAAAGCACTACATAAATACCAATAATAATAATAATAATACAAGTGCATAGGACCAACACTGTCTTATACCTGGATAGTACAGATAAACAAACACTGTACATACTTACCCCTCTGACATAGGAAAGATCTCTCTGGTAGTGATGTCCCGAACGGTTCGCCGAACGGTTCGCCAACGGTTCGCCACCAACGGTTCGCCACGGACTCATCATTGAGTAAACTTTGACCCTGTACCTCACAGTCAGCAGACACATTCCAGCCAATCAGCGGCAGACCCTCCCTCCCAGACCCTCCCACCTCCAGCCCACTAAGAATGCAGCTTCAAAATGGATGCTGTCCAGGAGGTGGGAGGGTCTGGGAGGGAGGGTCTGCTGCTGATTGGCTGGAATGTGTCTGCTGACTGTGAGGTACAGGGTCAAAGTTTACTCAATGATCCGATATGCTGGAGAGGGTCTGGCGAGTGACGTTGAATCGCCACGCCCACTCCCAGCGTCATGTCATTGTGATTGGATAGCGGATGGGTCAATCAACTTACGAAAAGGGATTAGCCGCACCTCTCTCAATTGCGCGGCTCGTGTGGAGCCCTTCTCAGCTGATCCGGCATACTGGCGTGATGACGTGGAGTCGCCACGCCTTCTTACCATGTCATATCTAAAGACATCAGTATGTAGAAGGAAAAAGAAAGAGGGAGGGGTGCCAACGCGATTGACAAGTGACGAATGTAATCGTCATGCCCACTATCAGTATGAAAATAAAGATCCAAAAGAAAAGTACAGGAATATTTATAATGCCCCATTATAACGATATGCATCATTTGTATAAAAAATTAATGGATTCAGACTTGAATGTAGTTCATAATGGAACCACATTGAGTATCCAATATTTCAAAATTCCTATGAGTACCGAAAATGATAATGGGCATATAAAAATAAAAGGTAATAATGAATGGATATAAATACTGAATGTTTTGTGCACAATGACATATAGAATCAGCCATATAGTGTTATCAGGTATAAATCAGTGGGATCCATACAAGCTAGTTAATGAAAAACAAAAAAACTTTAATTATTTTCATATAAACATATTTACAGACAGCATCTAAAAGAAACAAATAAATGGTGTGAGTATCTGTCAATGGAAATACCTATGAGGTCTGTATAAATGATGAAAATGAAAAGCCTTCATTTAGTCCCTGTGGTGAAAGTGTTTTAAGTTTATATATCCAGTACGATTCTCTTTGCTTTAGTTTATGATCCCAATCCCCTATAGTTGAGTTCGGGGTATGAGTTCGATACCCATAAAGCGTATCTTACTAGATGAATTGGCATGGTATGCCTTGAGATGTCTTGAAATGGGGGTTTCCAATTTGCTTCTGACAGAGTTTACATGTTCTCTGATATGGAATTTGAAAGCACAAAATGTCTTTCCAATATATTTAGTTCCACAGGAGCATGTTAAAAGGTAAATGACCCCCTCTGTACGACAATTGAAGAAGGAATGTACTGGATAAGAGTCCTGGTTCAGACTGTCATAGAATATCCTTGTTTCCTTGGCTATATATTGACAGGCACTACAATGGCCACATTTGTATGTGCCCTTGGGTAGATATGGTTTTAGAGAGCAACTGGGAGATCCAAAATGACTGAGTACCAGTAGGTCTCTAAATTTCATTCCTCTACGTGCCGTAACCGAAGGAAATGGGGAAATGACAGACTTAATATGAACGTCTGCAGTCAGGATTGGCCAATACCTGCCCAGAATGGACATCATTTTTTGCCAACCCGCATCGTATGTCCCGATACATCGAATCTGATGGCTTGGAGATGGAGTTTTCTCCAGGAGAAGACTCGCTCTATCTGAATTTAATGCCCTTTTTAAGAACTCGGTTGGGGTATCCTTTCTCTTTAAAGGACTTCCTTAGGCTGCCTGGTAACTGCAGGTATTGCCCTACTCGGATGCCTGCTTTGGAGGGGTAAGGATGATGGCTTTCCCAGTTTAGAAAATTATTTGTGGCTGTTTTTTTGCGATACAACGTTGTAAAGATCTTGCCATCTTCTTGTATTGATAAAGTGATGTCTAGGAAATTTAGATGTTTACCCCCAACCTCACTGGTAAATTGCAGTTTCAGTTTATTCACATTCAACAGTTGTATAAACTCGTTGAACTCTTCCACTGAACTATCTTGCTTTGCATGTAATGCGTCTATCTCATATATCAGTTTCCTCTTTTACGTTGCATTACTGAAATAAATGAACTTTTGCACAATATTCTATTTTTTCGATTATCACCTGTATAACCCTTGGTTTTTCATATTTACTCTCCATCTAATAGTAACAGTAATTATACTGATAAATACGTGTGGCATCAATCGGTCTGAATACTATTTTAATCAAACCAAGCTATTATTAAGATTAATTGTAGTTACCATTAAATAATGTATAAATTTGTCTTGTGGAGAAGCTTGTATGCGAATGGCAACCATTTCAAACAAAATTGGGTCTGCCTTTTGGATGTGGACAATATGTGCAGGATTTTTTCCTTTATTCAAGTTTTAATGCACACCTACCAGTCCAGGATTTAGGGATTACCCAGTTGTGTCTAAGGTGTTTTTTTTCTTCTTTGTAAAAACACCTTAGACACACCCTGTAATCCCTAAATCCTGGACTGGTAGGTGTGCCTTGAGGACTGGGTTGGGAAACACTGGATTAGAGTGCGTGGTCAGGCCTCATGCACGCATGGGATTTTAGATCGTGTGCACAATGTAAATATTTGGTGCCTGCAATGTACGCTTGCACACACATTTTAAAGGACAGGCACTTCCTGAGCTTCAAAAGCAACAATTACAGGTGGGACTATTTTTTTTTTTATCAAGACTCTATCCATTTTGCACATATGTAACCTACAATTCATGCCAATTTATCTTGGTAATTCAGTCATCCTCTTTATGGTTGCAGCGAGTATGTTAGTAAATATCAGCTTTCAATTAATGCTACAAATTCTCAATTAGAATGTAGCTCTCGTTTGTCAATTTTAAGTCTTATTACCAATTCCTGTAATCGCGGCTGTTGGTTTGGGGCACTGTATTACAGATAGATGAACCAAAAGACAGAACCAAGTCTCTTGTGGGCTGAAAGTGGTTGTAGAATGGCTATAATTTACCATCAGTACTAATTAATATCCTTAGTACCTGCTGATGAGAAGGATCCACTAAATTGTGTATAAGCACAAACCCAGTGGAGCCTGGTACATTGGGCTGGTGGGGTAGCTAACAATTTTTTTGTTGTTGTTGCAATAACAAAATAAATGTATTGGCATATTAAGGATTAGTGATGAGTGTATATTAAAAAAACATGTGTGTCATAATTATATCTGCAGTTTGCATTCTTCCCTTTATCGGTTACAGGAGATGAAGCTGGTTTTGAACAGGGCATGGCATCTTATGGGGCTAAATTAGAGTTTGACTATTTAGGCAGACAGTGCACACCACTTTTAAATGTTACCAATCGCCACTGCAAATACCTCCCAACATTTCAAATGGTCAAAAAGGGACACCCCTTCAACCTCTTCTGTGTGTCCCTTTGTGGTTTATCTCGCACATATTTACCTTCATGTAGCAAATCTGAGCGGACCGCGATGGAGGATCTTCTGTTTTCCCTGTCTGACAGGAAGTGCTGATTGCTCTCAGTGAGCAGCTTTTTGTCAGACTGGGTAGAGGATACAGAAGATGCTCTACTGCGATTCCCTCCGCCACACTACAAGAAAAACGACTTGAAGGAGAGAGCACTGTGCGGTGTGCTCCCCTCCTGCTGGTCAACCAGAGATTGACCCCCCGGGCCTTCTAAATGGCTGCCTAGACATTTAACTCCTATTTGGTTTAAAGCACAGTTTCCAAACACAGTGCAAATAATTGAAAACTAGTGGACAAGTACTTCAGTGCATTGCTTTTTGCCTATATGTGGTGCTCTCGACCAAACAGCGCAAAAGATGGCTATCCTATACAACATGGTTAAGCCACAAAATTAATTGAAAAGAATTACTAACTGCCTCAAGAGAGGACAGTGTCACAGAGACCATGAGATTTGAGAGGAAGATGAAGTGGCCAGTGTTGAAGGCAGCTGAGATGTCATTTAGCAGAAAGAAGGTCATTAGTAACTTTTGTAAGGGCAGTTTCAGTCAAGTACTGGGGACGGAGGACAGAAAGTGAATTAGGTAGTTGTTGACTAGTTTTTCCAGGAGATTTGATGTTAGTGGAAGCAATGATATGGGGTGGTAGTTTGCTGGAGAATTAGTGTCAAAGGAGTGACTTTTGCAAGTTTGAAAAACGATAGGAATGAACTGGTAGAAAGGGATAGATTAAAAATGTGAGTAAGAGCAGGAGTGAGCATGGAAGACGGGGAAGTTATTAGATGTGAATGGAGAGGGTTGAGCGGCAGTTAGTGAGGCTTGAAGAAGACAGCAAAGAACACCATTCCTCCTCAGTGGATGAAGGAAAGAAGCAGAGGGATCTCAGTGGGGGTGACCAGGGGTGGTGGAAGAATATTTCAAGCGTGTGTTGGCATGTATTATGGTTATTCACTAAAATGAGAATTCAAAATGAATTTCAAATTTAAGCCCAGAGCAGATGAACTAAAAGCATAGCTGAATTAGATAATTTTTTCAGTTTGGCTGTTTTGACCTTAAATTTGATGATCACTTTTAATTTCCATGTTTGAAAATAACCCTGCATGTATTTTGCTTAAAGAAGTAGTCAGCAAGGTGTCCAGTGCTAAAATCTTATAAGGGGGCTGGTGTAGATAGATAGAGACAAGAGTTGAAAGAAGAGAAAAGTCATGTAGAGGTGGAGGAAACAGTAGATATAGGAGAAGAGAGATGTTTATTTGCCTAAGTGAAGGGCAAAATTGTATGAATGGAGAACACATTTGTAGTGGATGACAAGTGCAAGTAATACGTTTGGTTAGACAGTGTGTGGTTTCGTGTAGTTTAGGAATAGCCAGAGTGTCTAGCGCAGAGTAGAGTGTGTTGTATTGGGCTGTAACAAGATCAGTCTCAAAGTATAATCGATTTTCTACAAACACTTAAGTAATTTATGCCCAAAAATCCAAAGGCAGCTCATACCTTATTCACTGCAGTCACCCCGATCTCTTGCTGCACAAATGAATAATCAAAATAATTAGAATTAATTCAGAAACATGCCTAATGGGCAGTAGTAAAGTAACAAATCGCAGCAGTCTATGCGTTTCGTACCATTGTACTTTAACTAGGCTCCACTAGTGGAGTCTAGTAAAAGTACAAGCCTACGGAACACTAGTGGAGTCTAGTAAAAGTACAAGCATACAGAACACTAGTGGAGTCTAGTAAAAGTACAAGCATGCAGAACACTAGTGGAGTCTAGTAAAAGTACAAGCATAAGGAACACTAGTGGAGTCTAGTAAAAGTACAAGCATACAGAACACTAGTGGAGTCTAGTAAAAGTACAAGCATGCAGAACACTAGTGGAGTCTAGTAAAAGTACAAGCATACAGAACACTAGTGGAGTCTAGTAAAAGTACAAGCATACAGAACACTAGTGGAGTCTAGTAAAAGTACAAGCATATGGAACACTAGTGGAGTCTAGTAAAAGTACAAGCATACAGAACACTAGTGGAGTATAGTAAAAGTACAAGCATACATAACACTAGTGGAGTCTAGTAAAAGTACAAGCATACAGAACACTGGTGGAGTCTAGTAAAAGTACAAGCATAAGGAACACTAGTGGAGTATAGTAAAAGTACAAGCATATGGAACACTAGTGGAGTCTAGTAAAAGTACAAGCATATGGAACACTAGTGGAGTCTAGTAAAAGTACAAGCATATGGAACACTAGTGGAGTCTAGTAAAAGTACAAGCATATGGAACACTAGTGGAGTCTAGTAAAAGTACAAGCATGCAGAACACTAGTGGAGTCTAGTAAAAGTACAAGCATGCGGAACACTAGTGGAGTCTAGTAAAAGTACAAGCATACAGAACACTAGTGGAGTCTAGTAAAAGTACAAGCATATGGAACACTAGTGGAGTCTAGTAAAAGTACAAGCATATGGAACACTAGTGGAGTCTAGTAAAAGTACAAGCATGCGGAACACTAGTGGAGTCTAGTAAAAGTACAAGCATACAGAACACTAGTGGAGTCTAGTAAAAGTACAAGCATATGGAACACTAGTGGAGTCTAGTAAAAGTACAAGCATATGGAACACTAGTGGAGTCTAGTAAAAGTACAAGCATGCGGAACACTAGTGGAGTCTAGTAAAAGTACAAGCATATGGAACACTAGTGGAGTCTAGTAAAAGTACAAGCATGCGGAACACTAGTGGAGTCAAGTAAAAGTACAAGCATGCAGAACACTAGCTTTTTACTTTGGAACATGGTTGCTTTTATTGATTTCTACATATGCATGGACGAGAAGGAGGAGAAGTGAGTTTAACCGATACATTAAAATTATAGGAGAGCAGGTTGTGGTCTCAAATGGGAAAATTTGATGAAAAATGGGAAAAAAACAGGTGAAATCTGATAAAGAGCATAGTTAGGAAAATACCAGGTCAATAGAGTGCCCGTCACGTTGAATAGGGTGGATGTGAGTGAAAGAGGTTGAGAGGCAGCAGGGGAAGATAGGGTTGTCAATAAAAATATTGAAGTCTCCAAGTATTAGCAATGGTACATTGGAGAGAGAAAGTGAGCTAGCTAGGCAGCCAAGTTGTCATGGAATTTGGAGATTGGTTCAAAAAGGCGATGTATGACTGCCAGTGTGAGAGAGAGTGGGGAGAACGGGCAACTGTAGTAAACTTCAAAAGAGGAGAAGGAGAGAGGTGAGAGTAGGGGCAGGTACTAAAAGGGACAAGGGAGAGAAAGATCCCAACACCGCCACCATGTTTTTCACAAAGCTTCGGGTATGGCTGAAGTAGAGATGCCATGTGTTAGAGCAGAAATGGAAGCAGAAACTAAATAGATAGCCAAGTTTCGATAATTGCCCTAAGGATAAATTAGTTAGAAACAAAGAGGTCATGAACGGTTGTGAGCTTGTTACAAGCAGAGTGTTAGTTCCAGAATACTCCAAGGATGCCCTGTCATCATCCCCATTGTAAATAGTCAAGCCTAGCACCACTCCTGCCTCCACTCAGCTACAAGGAGAAACAAAGGCTCCTGCTTACGAGCTTCTCTTAGTTCTCCTGAGCTCATTGGCTGAAAGCATCAGCTGATCACTCTCAGCCAATGTTCTAATCTCTGCACCGCCAGACTTAACAATGGCAGAGAGCTTCTAGCCGGCCCGGGAACTGTAGTAAAGGCAGGGAGTGGCGTCTAATGGACCCCAGGTAAGATTTAAACTGCTCTAACAGTTTGACTACTTACATCGGGGAAGTAGTCAAAAATATAAAAGATATTTTTAGTTATTTTTTGGGAAGTTGTGCCAGCTATATGTGTTGTCAGTAATATAGTGGAGCACAACACCTTTGGCATCCTCCCAAAACCAACTATGATCGGAAAAGTGTGTATAATGTATATATTTTTGCAAAGGAAGGAACCAGAGGCTATTGTATGAATTCATACAGAAAAAGGCTGTCCTGCTGCTGAGAAACATGTTTGTTACCAGCAGGACATGGAGGGAAATATCACATTAAGGAGGAATCTATCCACAATGGGAGTGGGCTGTGTTACATATCTGGGAGAAATGAGACAGAGAGATTGCTAAGTTACTTTACTAAGTTACTAAAAAGGAAGATTTTACTCTATTCCCTAGCATTTGATTTGTTTGAAAACTTTAAAGGCACACTATAGTCACCAGAACAACTACAGCTTAATGTAGTTGTTGTGGTGAGTATAATAGTTCCCTTCAGACTTTTTTCATGCAAACACTGTCTTTTCAGAGAAAAGACAGTGTTTACATTGCCTCTACGGACACCTCTAATTGGCCACCTCTTTAGATGGCCACTGGAGGTGCTTCTTGGGTCAGTGCTGCCGAAAAAGCAAAACATAGTGAATGCATGTGGTTAAATTAATTTGCACTGACAAAACAAACACAGGGCTTTTTACCATGCAATAGC
This sequence comes from Pelobates cultripes, assembly GCA_933207985.1. NCBI lineage: Eukaryota > Metazoa > Chordata > Amphibia > Anura > Pelobatidae > Pelobates > Pelobates cultripes. The sequence goes on along the minus strand of OW240920.1, from coordinate 63,062,795 downwards.
TCTGCACTTGGGATACTTTGTAAAAAGCTTTGAATTAGCACGCTCAGTTTGGGGGGCTTGGGGCTGCATGTCATTGGTGATCACACAACATTCCTCCTCTCTGGCCTTGCATTCTCCCATTGAACCACTATTATATAATGTCTGGAGCTAATTTTTGCCCCAATCTGGCCTCGCATAATATATTTTAAATTTGTGTACGCAAAAAAACTATGCAAAATAAGGAGCTTGTAAATACAGTCTTAAATGCATAAAACCTTATGCAAATGAATGGGGCCAGCAAATGTTTTATATTTCATTTCACAATTACCACCCACCCCCCTACCACTACATAATCAGGGCTTATTACCCCAGAGAGGGACAACTGTTCCTGTGGTATTTCCTGTGGAAATTTGAGGCACTGCTGAAGCCTGGAGTGATGCAGACTTGCCACAGCCATATGGTAGAACAAAAAAATACCTTGTACACTTCTTAATGTAGACCCTTTAGGAAAGTAATACAATTGGAGATATACTAAGTGAATTTCAGCATTATCTTACACTGCTTAATAAGCAACATCTTGTTCATGACCTGCAGCCATTTAGCTTTGCAACTCTCAAAAACCTCTGTCAGCCTGCCGTTCACAGAAAATAATGCAAGTTTTAGTTCGACAATAAATTGTGGAAAGGGGGTGCAAAATAAATAGTTAGGGGCAATCTCTCTCCAGTATCTACACAAAGACGATGATGTCTTGCTTTACCCTAGCGTATAAGGAAGTTTTCCAGGAATCTAAAAAGGGAAACATTTTTTCATATTCTAAGAATTATTTTTTTTATATATATATTAGACAAACATATAAATAAAATATGCTTATCTGTGATATTGAATTTCAGCCTGTGCCAAAACTCTCACCATATAGAATGTTCTTACTGGTAAAGAATTTGCTAAAACCTCAGTAATGTGATCCACGTATGGTCAAAAAAGGTGATATGTGTTGTATGTGACTAAGGATGCAAATCATTTTACAGTTTACGTTTCACTGTACAAACAAATTTATATTAAATGAAACCACATAAGATTTAACCCTTACATTCTGGTAGCAGACATTTATTAAAATGTTATATATAGTCCTCCTCTCACTACGTCCGACAGTATTTGGGAGCATATCCTGAGAACTGAGTGACAGGTAACAAGAGGAAAACCCTCCTACACATGGTTCCCTTGCTCTCTGTCTAGATTTAAAGCACATGTGCAGCAAATGAGAGTCACAAGACTGATTTTTATCAAGTCACTTATAAAGACTGGTCTTAAAAGAGCTCTATGGGCAGCCAGACCACTTCATCTTAATGTCCCTGTCAGCTTAACCCAGCAGCTGAAAACATTGCTGTTTTGCAGGAAAGGTAATGTTTTAATTGCAGGATTAACATGCCTCTAGTGGTTGCCAGGAAGACAGCCATTTGAGGCAGTTGGTGGTTTTAGCCATGTTAAATGACTCCCATTGAGAGAATTGCACTATTTTCAGTGCAGTTTTTCAGAAGGTGATGTGACACATATTTTACTTGTAGGCAGATGGTCTTCAAATAATCCATGTAACCTCCAATCGAGCCCACGTGAACATACTTAACCTGCTTTCATTAAACATGGAAATATATATAATTTGTGGTCAGGGCAATATTTGCCGTGATGGTAAGATAACACATGATACTTATATAATATAACAATAGATAGTGACACCAGTCGGTTGTCGTAGTAGGCCTGTAATAAAGAGGACCCACCTTAGAGGGTGGTGTGAGGAAAAGGAGTGGTGGGAGAGGTCACTCGCTAGACCAACAATGGTAGAGTAAGAGAGGATTAGTAGCCCTTATATAGGGGACCCAAGCCCCTCCCACAACTACAGGCCAGGGCAATATTTGCCGTGAAGGTAAGTTAACACATGATACTTATATAATATATCAATAGATAGTGACACCAGTCGGTTGTGGTGGAACCGACAAGTCAGTAGGCCTGTAATAAAGAGGACAAAAGGAAGTGTACCATACAAGATTTTATTCATACTATACAACAACAATAATTTGGTCAAGTCACGAAAAGTCTGTCATAACTCATTAACTGGGTTTGGAATGTATAAGGTGTAGGCAAGAAGATTTCCACCGTCCCATTGTTTTGATTATGTGAGCTGGAATATGGTTGGAGGAAGTGGATGATGCTGCCCCTATGCGGAAGGAATGGCCCGAGTAATGAATAGCTGTTAGGCCCAGTCTGGTCAAGAGCAAACGGACATAGTGCATGAATTTAGCAGTGGTAAGCGTGGAACCATGTAGTTCTAACAGTGGTTGATGTGGTTGTTTTTGAAAGGTATCCAAGTATGCATCCAACACCTTAACAGGACACCATTTGTTGGAGGTAGGGAAAAGGAGTATGTCAATAGTGTCCCCCTTTGGCTGGTTTTGGAACGGCAAAGAGACAGAATGTAATGGTCTCTGGATTTGTGAATATCTGCCATTTTAAGGTAGTCTGTGTTGGTGATACTGCTGGAGATAAATTCCACTAGAAGTAGGAATCAATAAAACCCAAGATAGATGGCTGTTTTAATCATTTTGGTTGTATGTTAGAATGGGGCCATTTCTAATAGGTTGGTTAAACCGGCACTGTCATGGCTGAATCCTGTTTTTTTTAACCCCTCTCCTGCCTCCACTACATCTAACTGACCCCCTAGTCACCCCCCAAATGCCACTAAGCCCCCCATATTACCTATTTTTTATTCTTTATTTTCTGCCCCGATCTATATTCAGGGCACCGCCATCTTTGTGTGGGTAGAGGAAGTCCCTGTGGGACACGTCATCTGCCCACACTAGATAGTGCGGTGAGATTCCCGCACATGCCCAGTTAAACACTTACGCATGTGAACGGGAATTTCATCTATTCATTCGTCAGTAAAACGAATGAATGAATGGATATTTTAGACGAACAAACAAACACTGAATATCAGTGTGCGTTTGGTCGTTCAGTTTATTACAAGGAGGGAGCTACCGGCACGCAACTCGCTCCTTGTAATATGTAAAGATAGAAGCGGCAGGGAGCAGTGCTTCCCATCACTTCCTAAAACCCCCATGTCCTCCCTCACTCTATGGGGATCAATATGACCCCCATAAAAGCATAAGGGAGATTAGGGTGGGGGCCCTAAAAAACAATAACGGGGGGACCTACTGTCCCCTCCCCTGGCCCCCACCCCTGAGCGGTGGCTGGGGGCCCTAACTAGGAATGTGGGGGGGAACCTTCTGTCCTCCCCCCTGGCCCCCACCCCTGCACAGCAGGTGGGGGCCCTAAATAACAATAAGGGGGAGGACCTATTGTCCTCCCCCCGGTCCCCACCCCTGAGTGGTGGGTGGGGCCCCTAAAAAACAATAAGGGGGGCCTACTGTCCTCCCCCCAGCCCTCTCTGAGTGGTGGGTGGGGGCACTATATAAGAACGGCGGGGGGACTTACTGTCCTCCCCCCCTGGCACCCACCCCTGAGCGGTGGGTGGGGGCCCTAAAAACAATAAGGGGGGACCTATAGTCCTCCCCCTGGCCCCCACTGCTGAGTGGCCCCCACTCCTAAATGCTTAGCCTAATTGCAGGGCAGGGCAAAGCTATATAAGCCTTCCCCCGCCCTGCAGAGCTCAGTCTGCGTGGAGCCCTGCATGGGTGAAGATAGATTAATTTGTTTAATGTCAGGTTTTTTCTTTTTCGCCGGGATTTTTTTTTTTGTGCTCTGGTTTTTTATTTATTTTTAAGTTCGACGGGTATGATGGCTTTTTATATGGCCTTTTTGGGGGCTGAAAAATGAAGAGATCAAATATTTTGCGGCTGATCTTCAAGCCGAAAGTGAGTTGGGCGAAAAAGTAATACAAACCCCGCCACTTAATTCCGTGCAGATGCTATAGTGAGGGGTGAATGGGGAGCAATTTGAACGCATTGACGATGTCGGTTTTGCTGAGCCAGCAACCAAGATGGCCCTGATGACATCGTCAATCGTGGAGTATTGAAGTGAGAATTCATGGGAGGGAATAAGTGAATTGAGACTGGGGACTGTGGAGGAATGAGGTGCTGACAAATCAACTATCAGTCTGTGTTTAAGCGACGTCTTACCCATGACAATCCCAATGTGGTTGGTCCTCCATGAAGAAAAAGGTGGGAGGACTAAAAGGCCCTAACACAAAACCCTGTTCCACCTCACATTTGATCAAATCATCCACCAACTTTGGGCATGCCATCGCCGTGTGCAAAATACTGCATTCCAGTGTACCGGATGATGCCAGTGTGAAACCCTATGGACAACCCGGTGGTGAGAAAATCAACCAAATTTCGTGACGAGTGATGACAGAGCAAATCAGCAAATAACGGGACATTGATGCAAGTGAAATATGGTTTGGGAAACAGTTTTTTGGGGTACATGGTCCTGACGTGGGCCCGGAAACACATGCAGCAAACGACAGGAACTAAACCCACAATTCCCTGCATTGAAATTATTACAGACGAATTTCCCTGCCCAGTAAAACACGATGTCCCTGCCCAGTGTATCTGTCAAATCCTTGGTAGACCTCGCTGAGGTAGGGACAACGGGGCCATGCTCAGCCTCAGCCGAATTAGGGCATAGGTTGGTGGAGTGAACTGTGGAGGCACAAATTGCACAATCCGGGGACCTGAGGCCCTCGAAATGCCTGCAGAATAGCTTAGTGTCCAACCTGCTCCAGTTTACACTGAGCTGCAGCCATCTTCACGGAGAAGTCATACAAGGCTGAACCACCATACTTTTACCCCAGGTCCACGAGCTTGTGCAAGTAGACATCCAAATCCTCCCTTTTTCCCGGAAAAACCGAGCAGTACACGTCTCTGTAGATCCCGAACCCCAGGACAAATTCAGGTATGGACAGATTTTTGTTGAGCCTAGGGTCTCTAGCCCTCAGCACCACCGATATATCCCCATACACATAAGTCCTATTCTCTATGACATTCTGGGAGGCAATCAGGAGTGAGGCCAGGTTGACATCCCTGCCCTCCAGGATGTCCTTTTTTTAGAGCAGTGCGGACCAAATGTGAAGGGGCCTGAGAAGACATAAGGCAGTTACTCGGTGAGGCTGATGGGCCCTCACCCACCGGAGCAGCGGGCCCCGCAGGCACCCCAGAGGAACAGACCGCTTCCAACTTCTCCAATTTGTCACTGACAAGTCCATCAGAAGACATCAGTGATGTGAGTATGGCATGAACGTCTGGATACTGGGAACCGCCAGGCCCTTCCCCAGCCCCCAAGTTGTTGGTATCCGTGTTCAGAAGCCTTAAGAGTTCTGCCTTCCTAGCCGGGAACAGGATCCCTCATCTGCAGAGCTCAGTCGAGAGACGCGGGACAGTCCACAACCTCCGGGAAGCTGGACTAGCCGCCTCCGTACCCAGGGAAGGGGCGCCGGACCTAGCCGGGGTGCATGGAAGGAATAGTTCTTCCAAAGCGTCAGGAATCTGAGACATACTGAAATACATATACATAAGCATCACAGGCAGCAAAAACAACGCAACCAGGTACTGGCCGGCAAGCAAATGCCAAGTGGCGAAAAAATTATACTAGCACAACGTGACCAGTGAGGCCCTGCTAAGTGCCAAGCGGCTTGAAAGTCTCTAACTATGAGTTGGCCCAAGGGGAGGTAGAGGCCACCGAAATGCGAGTGGCATGGTGATGGCCTCTCGGTGACTACTAAAGCATAAGGTAGAATGGGAGTGACAGGTGAGGTCCTCCCTATGCAACAATGCGAGGTGAATATCTATGCTTTTGGCTGATGGCATCGTTCTCAGAGTATGAGTGGTACCTCTGAGTATTAGAATGGGCGTTGGCCTTGCGGGACCACTTGCTTACGGCAGAGAGCCAGAAACATAACCTATGTGGCCATCCTATGTCCCTACAGGCCAGTACTAACATCTAAAGGAGAAAAACAAAAGGGGGGGGTAAGACATAGGGCGTCCTGATGTCATACCTGTGCTGGGTACAATCGGTAACGGAGATTCACAGCAGAATAAATGCGAAAGGTAGGAGAGGACACGTAACATCAACCTACGACAAAATGTGAGACAGTAACTGAGTATGAGATAGGTATGTACATGCATATGTGGACCACATCGTGGCCCCGAGCGCTAGAAACCTACCGCAATCCTATAAGTGAGGGGGGCCACACAGTGGGATGCAGCCATGAATGGGAGACCCCGATAAACGAGCCCGTCAGGTGGTATGTACACAGTATCGAAGAGGAGCCATCTTAGGACCAGTAAGTCGAGCCAGAAGGAAGAGGCAGTGGACCAGGAAAGGCAGATAAGCAGCGAGGGATGGGTGTATGCGGAGGAACACCGGAGCCAGCAACAAGGTAAGAGGCAGCGAGAAGCGAGTGGACCATAATTAACCAGTCACTCGCCAGACCAACAATGGTAGAGTGGGAGAGGATTGACAGCCCTCTTATAGGGGACCCAAGCCCCTCCCACAACTACAGGCCCAGCCTTAAATTTATCTTCTACTCCTAGTCTCTTGTACTCCTGCTTTCAAATTATACCCTGTTCCAAAATATGCAAATTCAATTTAAGTGTCACAAAGGTTTAACTCATGGATGGCATTGTGTCTCAGGGCTCTTTTGATCACTGAAAACAATCTCGGACACCTGTGATAATTAGATTGCCAGGTGAGCCCAATTTAAGGAAAAACTACTAAATGAGGGTGTTCCACATTATTAAGCAGAGCACCATTTTCATGCAATATGGGGAAGAAAAAGGATCTCTCTACTGCCGAATCTAGTGGAATAGTTCAATGCCTTGGACGAGGTATGAAAACATAAGATATTTCACGAAAACAAGCGTGATCATCACACTATTAAGAGATTTGTGGCTGATTCAGAGCACAGACGGGTTCGTGCAGATAAAGGCACATTGAGGAAGTTTTCTGCCAGATTCATGCATCGGATCAAGAGAGCAGCTGCTAAAATACCATTACATAGCAGCAAACAGATATTTGAAGCTGCTGGTGCCTCTGGAGTCCCACGGACATCAAGGTGTGGAGTCCTCCAGAGTCTTGCAACTGTGCATAAACCTTCTATTCAGCCACCACTAACCAATACTCACAAGCAGAAACAGCTGCATTGGGCAGAAAAATACATGAAGACTAATTTTCAAACAGTCCTTTTCACTGATGAGTGCCGTGCAACCCTGGATGGTCCAGATGGATGGAGTAGTGGATGGTTGGTGGACGGCCACCCTGTTCCAACAAGGCTGTGACGTCAGCAAGGCATTGATGGAGTCGTGTTTTGGGCCGGAATCATGGGAAAAGAGCTGGTCGGCCCCTTTAGGGTCCCCGAAGGTGTAAAGATGACCTCTGCAAAGTATGTGGAGTTTCTGACTGATCACTTTCTTCCCTGGTACAGAAGGAAGAACTATGCTTTCCGTAATAAAATCATCTTCATGCATGACAATGCACCATCTCATGCTGCAAAGAATACCTTTGCATCAATGGCTGCTATGGAGATAAAAGGAGAAAAAGTCATGGTGTGGCCTCCATCCTCCCCTGACCTGAATCCTATTGAGATCCTTTGGAGCATCCTCAAGCAAACTATCAATGAGGGTGGGAGGCCATTTACATCCAAACAGCAGCTCTGGGAGGCTATTCTGACATCTTGCCAGGCCAGGACTGTCCATGGGCCGAGGCCGGCATTGGAGATCACAGGATCTCATCTCCCAGTCTTTGCAGGGATGGCACTGTCCGAGCGCCGGCCCTGCTGTAGTCCACGGCAGGCCGGTGGGGAGATCAAAGATCTCCCTCACCGGCCCACAAGCAATAAATTCTGGCCGCCGGCGGGGGAGAGAGTGAGGAAGACAGCCAGGAGAGGAACCCTGCGGGCTCTAACTTACAGCTCCACCGGGTTCCTCTCGCGAGATTCGGAGCGTTGCCATGGCAACGCTCCAAGTCTCGCGAGAGTGAACTCTAGCCACTCACTGCTAGGACCACCAGGGATGGATGCCAGCAGCAGCAGCAGGATCCCCCTCGCAGGCTAAGGGTAAGCAGGGAGGAGGGGAAATAATCACTCAGGTCACAGCAGCCTCACTTACTAACAGACACACTGCACCCCTGACACTCACAGCACACACACACACACACTGCACCCCTAACACTCACAGCACCCTCACTCACACACACACACTGCACCCCTGACACTCACAACACACACACACACTGCACCCCTGACACTCACAGCACACACACACACTGCACCCCTGACACTCACAGCACACACACACACACTGCACCCCTAACACTCACAGCACACACACACACACACTGCACCCCTGACACTCACAGCACACACACTGCACCCCTGACACTCAGCACAGAACACACACACACTGCACCCTGACACTCACAGCACACACACACACACACACACACAGCACCCCTAACACTCACAGCACCCTCACTCACACACACACACACACTGCACCCCTAACAATTACAGCACCCTCACAGCACACACTGCACCCCTGACATTCACAGCACTCACTAGCACACATTCACAGCACACACACTGCACCCCTGACACTCACAGCACCCTCACTAGCACACATATACACACACACACACTGCACCCCTGACACTCACAGCACCCTCACTCACACACTGCACCCTCACTCACACACTGCACTCCTGACACTCACAGCACCCTCACACACACACACTGCACTTCCTCACACGCACATAGCACCCTCACGCAAACACAGCACCCACTCACACACAGCACACACACACAGCACCCTTACCCACATAGCACCCTCACGCAAACACAGCACCCATCACTCATACACATACACTACACCCCTCACACACACACACTGCACCCCTCTCGCGCACAAACTACACCCCTTACACACAGCACCCTCACACACACTGCACAATATGCTCTCCTAGCATTTTTGTCTCCTGGCATCCCAACTATGGAGACACCAGAGACAAATTTCAAGCAAACACAGTGCAAGCATGTTATTAAATTTGTTTGCGCTGTGCAGAACAGATACAGGGTCTTTTTCTCATGCCAGAGCTCTATGGCAGAGCTCTCCGCATGGTCTACCCTGGAAGAGCGTTGAACCAACATGCTCACTTTGTGATGGGGGGGGTGCTTGTCATCTGGCCCCGCCCCCTTTTTAGTGGGCCGTTGTAATTAAAAAATGCCCGGGCCGAATTTTTTTCCCAGTCCGGCCCTGCATCTTGCAAACAAATTCAAGCAGAAACAGTCCAAAAACTCACAAGTTCAATGGATGCAAGACTTGGGAAGCTGCTATCAAATAAGGGGTCCTATGTTAAAACGTAACGTGACCTGTTAAAATGTTTAAAAAGTTAAAATGTTGTTATAAGTTTGATTTAAGTAGCTTTTGATTTCAGTAAATATGCTGCAAACACAACAAATTACAATTTTCAGTTCTTTACAACCTATAAAGTGTGTTGGAACAGTGCATTGTAAGTTTTTATGTTTAAAAAAATACTGTTATCATTAGGAGGTTTGTTCAATAAAATTTGAATTGTACTCTTAATAGTTGATAACATGAGAATTATGCTGACTGTTAGTTACATCAATTATTTAGGTAAATGAAAAAATATAATTTGCATAATAATTTGGAACAGGGTGTAAAAAACCATGGGCTGCTAAAATTAAAGAGTTTGCAGGGTTGGTGCTAGACTATTTTGAGCCCTAGCGACTTGCACCCCCCTCCCCCCCACAAAAATCGCCAACTTCGATTTTTAAAAACACAATTGTAGAAAAAATTAAAAGCATAAAACGTGAAACCACCCATGGACCCACCTGGCATGTGGAACACAGGGGACCTCAGCGATCCCTGTAATTCCGCCACTGGCTGAGCCCTAAGCGGCTGCCTAGTTTGCCCAAGAGTAGCGACTCACAACTTCCATTGGCAGGGGAAAAAACTGGGTAAGTTCCGCATGATCCATCATTTGTCATATCCGAAAGGTTCTTCGGTGAATTATGACATTTTAATCTGCCCTGTGTTCTGTCTCCTATGCATCATTTGACCAGGTGGTTGAGTTGGTTCTGAAGACAGGACATTGATGGTGAAGGCTGACATGGAGTCTGCTTTTCGATTACTGTTGATCGATCCGGATTGTAACCATCTTTTAGGTTGTATGTTCGACAGGGCTTATTTTGTGGGCCTTTGCTTGCCTATGGACTGCTTCATTTCATTTTCCTACTTCGAAAAGATTTTGGAGTGGGTGGTGAAGGAGGAATCAGGTGAGGGTTCTTTAGTGCACAATGATGCACAATGATGCAGTCTCGATGACTTCTTGTTTGTGGGCACTGCCAGGTCGTAATTTAATATTGTTTTCCAGGCACATCACATGCCTGGTTTGTTAAACGGGGTGGCTAATTAAATGTCTCGTTCACATTAGGAACGGTTTTGGATGGTGGCTCCAGGGGGCGCGAAAGGAAGGACAGGCTTATCCAGAGGAGATGTGGCGACTTGGGACCTCATGCTTGGAGGATTCATAAGGAATTCTTTGGCGCCTGGCATGTGGGCTGCTTATGTAAAGGTTTGGGATGCATGGGACGAGGTGGTAGGTCACACAGGGGTATCCCACTCCTGTCCGTTAGGTACTTTACTGTGGATCCTATACCGTTTGTTTTCACAGCGTTTGTCTCTGTCTGTGATTGACAGAAATATGGTGGCATTGGCGTTTCTGTTCCAAGTTGAATGGTTGAGTGGATGATACAAAACATTTTCTCATTCGTCAAGCTTTACGGGGCTTTAGGAGAGGTAATAAATCGATGGATACTAGAAGAACAATATATTTTGAAGTCCTGCAGCGCTTAGTGGGAGTGCAGCCAGTGGTGGGGTTATTCTCGGTTGCCTTCTCGTTGGCGTTCTTTGGGGCTTTTGGTGGACTGGTAAATACCTCTTGGGCGGGTGTTGGGGGGTTCAACACTCAGACATCGAATTACAGACCGATAGGGTGGTGATTTGGTTGGACCGTACAAAGACGGATGTATTTGGTAAAGGTAACACTATTTTCCCTGCCTTTGTCAGGAGTCTGCCCGTTTCATGTGCATCGCACTACGTGGAGTTTTGCACGGACGTCCTGGGTTGTTTTTTGGTACATGGGGAGGGATCCACTCTGTTGCGGTTCCAATTCTTTCGGGGTTTATGCTGATGGGCTTGACAGAGCTGGGTTTGGATCCCATGCAGTTTGGGACCCATTCCTTTGGATAGGGGTGGCAATGGGGGCGTCCCACGTGAGTCTACGTGAGGAACTGGTAAAGCATATAGGTAGGTGGGAGTCGGTATGGTTTAAATCTTACTTACAGCCTGAACACTTGGTTTAATGGGCGTGGATTGGTGGGGTGGTGTTTGGTGTTATGCCTTGTCACTGATTCTGTTTTCGGTTTAGGTTGGGTGGCCTGGTTGGTGGGCCACTCTTACATCTACTGGGCGCAGAAGAGAGGCGCAGTTCGGAAACAAGGAGTGCAGCTGGGCTTTCCTCTGGAGTTGGTGACACTCGAGTGTTTTGGTTTTTGGGGTTTTGGTTGGCAAGGCATTAGTGGGGAAATTTTCCGGAGGGTGGCAAGGGGCACCGTTCTGGATATACCTTTCATCCACGCTGGAGATAATGATCTGGGCATGGTCCCAAAAAGTAATTGGTCAGATGGATGAAAAGGGATGTGGACTGGCTACAAGAGCTGGCTCCAGGTGTGGTGGTGGTGTGGTCCGAGATGGTTCCTCGGTTTCACTGGCCACATGCCAAGGACCCGGCCGTGGTGGCTCGGTGTTGGGGACAAATCAATAAAGTGATGGCGGTCTTTATTAGGCGTATAGGTGGAGTGGCAGTCAGGCACGGGGAATTGGAAGGCATGCTTCCTGGGTACTTTAGTGTACGTTTTTCGGATGTGAGGTGTGACAGATTTATTTTGGGTCTTCAACAAGCCTTGTTTAGGTGTGGTGGGGGCGCTCAGGAGCTCTAGGTGTCAGGTCCTGAGCTGTGGCGGGGAATGGCCAGGTTAAATTGGGGGGTAGATGGAGGAGGAAGTGGGCATCCTGAGGTTTAGTGTGGATAAGGCAGTGTTACGCTTGGTTGGTAGGTTCAAGCCCATCAGTGGCTCTGAACCTGGGGGTGTAGTGGTGTCTTGGTACACTCCTGCTATTGAACTTGTGGGTGTAGCGGTGTCTTGGTACACCCCTACAATTTAATCTGGTGGAAACGTGATCATATTGGACTGCCAGTTTCTATGTTAATATGTTAATTAGATTGTTATTTATTGTTATTATTGTGGGGTCATTGCCAGGGGTATGTTATGTATATGGGGGCATGTTGGCTTTAATAATATTTGTTGGCAATTACCCTATTTGTAATTAATAAAGATCTGGACTAATATTTACAATAGTATAACCTGTGTCTTAATAGAGTTTAGCGCATATTACTATTATTATTTTATTATTTATATTGCGCCATCAGATTCCATAGCGATGTACAATGGGTGGACTGACAGACATGTAATTGTAACCAGATGCACAGAAACAGAGGTGGTGGAGGGCCCTGCTCAATGATCTTACATTCTAGAAGAATATGCTGGTAAATCCGACTGTGTGCCTGTCAAGAATTAACACCTTGATAGTTTATTATAAGCTGTGCTTGTGTGCACCCTTGTGCTTTATTTTGTTTACTTCCTGGCCAACGACTTGCTGACTGTATTTATAATATTAATGACTAAACTTGGCACACCAGATGTTTTGTGAGCTATGTTTGCCATGATGCTCAGCCAGTTATGTCTAGGTAGGAGCTATGGAAAAGTTTGTTCAGATAGATCGGCAGTGCCAGGAGAAGCCATCACTGATATATAGTTTGTAGTAATTCCTTCACCAATATTTATGTGTACAATTATCAGATCCACCTGGTCTGATATAACCCTCCAAAAGTCCTGATTTTGCAAAACAGTCACAATTTCAGGCCTCTGTCTTGCCATATACCTCCTAACACTGGGGGTATGAGCTTGGGACAGGAGGTGGATGTGTGCCAGAACCACTTCTGCATCACTGGTGATGCCCAACATTGACAGTCCCACCTAAAAAAAAAAGGGTTTGAGACCACCAAAGAAGCATGGCATTCCAGCTTGGTTTAGTGGTTACCTCCCTGGCCGGATCTCTATATGATCCCAGTGCCCTCAACACAACGCAAGTGGGTATAATGAATGATGCATACATGTTGTGCTCCTTGGGTACAGGATGCTGGACCAGGTCCGGCCTTAGGGGTGTGCAAGCTGTGCGCCCGCACAGGGCGCCATGGAGCAGGGGGCGCCCTGTGGCCGACACAGCTCACACACTGCTGGATACCCAGGTGGAGGATTTTTATTATTCTCCATCCGGGATAAAAACAAAACAAAACCATTGCTGTGGGGGTGGGGCTTAGCTAAATGAATGTGGGGGTAGGGCTAGAAGTGCCGGGTAATTGCTGCATGGGAAGCAGGAAGGAGTCCCTGCTTCCCCAACAACCAGACTCCAGGAGCTGCACTACTTCCACCTCCATAATGAACAGAGGTAACTGTGTGTGACTGTCTGCCTGTGTGTATCTGTGTGTGACTGTCTGCCTCTGTGTGTGTGGCTGTCTGCCTGTTCGCGTGTGTGGCTGTCTGCCTGTTCGCATGTGTGGCTCTCTGCCTGTGTATGTGGCTCTCTGCCTGTGTGTGTGGCTGTCTGCTTGTGTGTGTGTGTGGCAGTCTTCCTGTGTGTGTGTGGTTGTCTGTCTGCGTGGTTGTCTGTGTGTGTCTGTCTGTGTGTGGCTGTCTGCTTGTGTGTGTGTGTGTGTGGCAGTTTGCCTGTGTGTGTGTGGCTGTCTGCATGTAACGGTGTGTGTGTGTGACACTATGTGTGGCTGTATGTACATGACTGTCCATCTGTACCTGTGTGCGTTTGTAGTTGTCTGCCTGTAACTGTGTGTGACTGTCTGCCTGTAACTCTGTGTGTGTAATGAATATTTATTTTTAAGTCATTATTAATTTAATAAATTCCCTATACAATCACTACACTTCTATACACACACTATACGTGGATGACAGGAGAGAAGGGGGGTGCTGCGAAGATGTTTTGCATAGGGCTCCTAAAGGCCTAAGGCCGGCCCTGTGTGGGACACCAGTTATCCAAACAGACATGGTGGACTGCAGAACAAAGTTAGGACTGGGAGCCATGCTGCCATCCTAGGTTTGTTCTCTTGTGCCCTGATTCTCTGAACATCATAGAATATTCATTATGTACCCTCAAATTCCGCCCATATTGAATTCCCTAGCAGTACTCTCTGTAGCAGCAAACATAAGGAGTTCTGCCTAGCATAGCTGCTGTTGAGCCTGTTGCACTTGTATGACAGACTGTAATAAAACTTAAAGGGACATTATAGTCACCAGAACAACTACAGTTTATTGAATTTGTTCTGGTGAGTAGAATCATTACCTTCAGGCTTTTTGATGTAAACACTGTCTTTTCAGAGAAAATGCAGTGTTTACATTACAGCCTAGTGATAACTTCACTGGCCACTCCTTAGATGGCTGTTAGAGATCCTTCCTGGGTCATGGCTGCCTAAAATGCATCCAAACATTCAGTGTCTCCACCCTCTGCATGCAGACACTGAACTTTCCTCATAGAGATTCATTGATTCAATTAATCTCTATGGGGAAATACTGATTGGCCAGGGCTGTGTTTGAATCATGCTGGCTCTGCCCCTGATCTGCCTCCTTGTCAGTCCCAGCCAAACCTATGGGGAAGCATTGTGATTGGATCAGGCTACCACTTCTGATGATGTTAGCAGACTGCTTGTTTTTCTGAGGCAAACAGCATTCAGAGTTACAGCTTCAGGCTTGAATGCAGTGATTCTTTACTATATTTATGGAGGCATGAGGGACCCAGGGGGCTAGATGGTGGTTTTAACACTATAGGGTCAGGAATGCATGTTTGTGTTCCTGACCCCATAGTGATCCTTTAACATGGCATTTCCTTTGGAATAATGCCCTGATAAATAAATGTATTTAATACCTGCAGTTTATGAATTCAACCCGACACATGGCTCTTCTTCAGCATATAGGAAAGTGTTACAGGCAGTGCTAGCTTAAATGGGTGGAAGAACGACTCCTATATTCATAGAGAATAGTCTATTTAAATACCCTTTAACTTCCGGTATTGCTCAGCATTCAAAGCAATACATCCTTAATATTCCATTCACAGAATCTGGTTAGTAAGTGTAGGACTACCAGCTGAAGGGTTAAACCCATGTCTGCAGCCTGTTCTTGTCCAGCCTTGTTATTGTGTACTGAGTGTGCATGCTGTGGAGGCAGTGTTCCTGCTCAGTATTGCTGTCTTATAGTTGATCCACACACAATAACAGCACCTCCCCTTCTTCCCACGTGTGCAGTCTGGGTCTGTGCAGCATGTGCTAGACAGGCAGACAAACATGCTTTGCTATGGGGGTTATACAATCCATTGCAAAAATGAACCGTTCTGCAAAAACACGTTAGTGTATACAACTATACAGATATTATACTACATGTCGGACAGTGAAATGTTATTAATGAAAGCAGGCTGCAGCCATACCTCCTTACATCTCCCACGTGTCTTCTGCATGGCATGCAATGTGTAGAAGTCTGCTGCTCACAGAGACATCTTTTGATGGGTGGGTACAAAAGATCAATAGTTCACTGTCTCTCTAGGGCACAGTGTCAATTCCATCGTCAACCCAAATAAATAAATAACATGGTACACTTCTATTGTTAACCTGATTTAGTAAGAATTCAGTTATGTGCAGCCCATCTACTGGATTTGTGGTATAGATAACATTATAGAATCATCTGCAATGCAGTGCCTTTGCCATTCTTGGTGCCAGGCAGAGTGCTCATGAGTTTCTTGGTGGCAGGAGACAATGAGTGAGTGCTGAATGCAGCTGGAGTGACAGTCATTCAGAGAGTTGGTTCAGAACTTGCCAAGTTTAGAGGTGCAACAAATTAGCATTTCACGGTGCCAGGATTATTCATTAGAAGTGCTTGATACCAGCCAGTGCACTAACACACACTTTACACACTTGCCAAGCAATGAAGATATGTAGTCCATTAGTATTTAATCACATTGAAACAATTCATTAGTAACTGTTGGGAGAACTAAAATCTTATGAGGATCTGCTGCCAGGTCTAAGACTGGCTAAGCATTACAACATTTGTAGCTCTTCAAAAGCTGGGAGTCTACCTTTGGCCACCCCTGATCTATATCAGTGTGAATATAACTTTAGCATGCTGAATTGTAGACCTTATTTAGCAATAGCACATTGAGAAATCTTTGTTATACCTAGTGCGGTGCTACGTTTCATACAGGGAGCATTTGAACACGATTGGTACAAATGTGCACACACAGTGTGATGTAAGTACTTGGAGTATTATTATACTATAATAGCCAGTTAAAGCAGCACTGTCACGTCGTACTTATCTTTTCTTTTATTCTTTTCTCTTCCTCTTTCCTACTCTGTCTTTTTTTTTCATTTAACATTTAAAAAATAAAAAATAAAAATTTAATTCTAACTAAAAGCATACGACAAAGTAGGGCAAGCACAAAGATCTGATGAGTGACTTTGACATGGGCCAAAGAATGATGGCTAGGTGACTGGTGCAGTGGTTAGTACCTACCAAAAGTGGTGCAAGGACCCTGGTGAACCAGTGCCAGGGTCATGGGCACCCGAGACGGGCTAGCCTTCGCTCCCCACGTGCATCAAGGCTCATTGATGCATGTGGGGAGCGAAGGATAGCCCATCTGGTCATCACACAGACAAGGTACTGTAGCTCAAATTAGTGAAAAACTTGACATTTGGCGCTGCATAGCTACAGACTGGTCAGAGTTCCCATGAAAACCTCTGTCCACCATTTAAAGCACCATCAGAACTGGACAATGGAGCAATAGAAGAAGGTAACCTGGTTTGATGAATCACGTTTTCTTTTAGATCAGGTGGATGGCCAGGTGCATGTGCATTGTTTACCTGGGAAAGAGATGACAGCAGGATGCACTATATGAAGAAGGCAAGCCGGAGGAGGCAGTGTTATGCTCTGGGCAATGTTCCACTAGGAAACCTTGGGTCCTGGCATTCATGCGAATGTTACTTTGACACGTACCACAAACCAAGAGATAGTTGCAGACCACGTACTCCCCTTCATTGTTCAGGAATGGTTTGAGGTGTTGCCTTGGCCTCCAAATTCCCCAGATTTCAACATCTGTGGGTTTTGCTGGAAATACAAATCTGATTCATGGAGGCTCCACCCCACAACTTGCAGGACTTAAAGGATTTACTTCTAATGTATTGGTGCCAGATAACACAGGGCTTATCAGTGTTGTTTTGGCAGCATGAGGGAGGCCTACACAATATTAGGCAGGTGGTCTTATGAGTGTATAGTGCTGTGTAGGGTAGAGCCTATTATAATACACAGAGTGCCATGTGGGCCAGGCATATTATAAGTTGTTATATCTCACGGTGTCACGTGGGTGCTGGGAAGGGCATATTATAAATTGTTATATCACACAGTGTCACGTGGATGCTGGGAAGGGCATATTATAAGTTGTTATATCACACAGTGTCACGTGGGTGCTGGGCCAGGCATATTATAAATTATAATATTATTATTATTACTGGCATTTAAAAAGTGCCATAGTCTACTGGGCTGTACACAAAACGAAGTGACAGCCCTTACTATGAGCTGAGATGTAGTCATTAAATCTCTTTCACACAGAGAGCCATGGTTGGTGCTTTGCCTAGCCTAGCCTATTATAAGTTGTTATATAACACAGAGTGCCAGGTGGGTGCTGGGCAAGGTAAGTGGTTATATCACACACAGTGCTATGTGGGTGCTGGGCAAGGTAAGTGGTTATATCACAGAGAGTGCTATGTGGGTGCTGGGCTAGGTAAGTTATCACACAGAGTGACAAGTGGGTGCTGGGCTAGGTAAGTTGTTATATCACACAGAGTGCCAGGTGGGTGCTGGGCTAGGTAAGTTGTTATATCACACAGAGTGCCAGGTGGGTGCTGGGCTAGGTAAGTTGTTATATCACACAGAGTTCTAGGTGGGTGCTGGGCTAGGTAAGTTGTTATATCACACAGAGTTCTAGGTGGGTGCTGGGCTAGGTAAGTTGTTATATCACACAGAGTGCCAGGTAAGTTGTCATATAAAACAGAGTGCTATGTGGGTGCTGGGCTAGGTAAGTTATCACACGGAGTGCCAGCTCTGGCCCCCCAGCCGCAGGTAGCCCGGGGAGGGCGGATCCCAGAGGAGGGCCAGGGGGAGTATTGGAGGGCGGGATCAGCGGGGAGGAGGAGAGCTAAGCGATGGAAGAAGAAGCGGAGGAGGACGAGAACCTGCCGCCGGGGGAAGAGCAGGGGATGCGGGACAGCCTGCTCGGTGGGACCCCGGAAGGGGTGGCAGCGCCCACGGAGGCGCACGGAGCGGAAAGCCCAGAGGAGGAGGTCCGGGCTCGGCCGCCCGAGGGAGGCTTTGGCTGGGTGGTGGTGCTGGCGGCCACCTGGTGCAGCGGCTCCATCTTCGGCATCCAGAACTCATTTGGGATCCTGTACGTGATCCTCCAGGAGGAGATGGGGGTCACCAAGGACGAGCCTATGGACTTCAAGACAGGTAACAGCTGGCCCTGCCTGGGACAGCCACCCACGTGTCTCTTTATGTCTGGGACAGGCTGACATGTGCAGCAGTCAGAGTACTTACCGCTCTGCACTGTCCCAGCCAGTACTTCCAGCTCCTCACATGCACACTGCAGCCACCCTACCCCAGGCACAGGGATGCAGGCATTGCCAGGCTCCCTCTCCCCAATCTGCCCCACTGCAACTTTGTAGCCAGCAGACCCACTCACATCTCCCCACCGTTCCATCCAGGCTCAGATCTCACTAAATGCCCAGATATTTTGGACACACCTCCCCCTGTGCTAATACACAGACATCTCCTATCACCAACACCTCCTCATCCCTTCCAAAAACAGACATCTCCTCCTGATACTATCCTATGGACACCTCTCACTTCCTAATACACGGGCAGGAGACACAGCACAGTAATAGTCTGTCTGC
>OW240920.1:62811173-63038673 GCA_933207985.1 Pelobates cultripes | reverse complement strand
TTCACTTATTGCTAACGGCAGCCGAATGGCATATGGTTGTCTACAATCACTAGTTTCAACTAAAAGCTTTCAATATGAATTCCATTCAGGTATTCAAAAAAAGGTAAATTTGGCTATTTGAGCTGTATTTGCACTTACATTTATCTGCTGCTTCAGATTAGTATAAAAATCTTCCCAAATTTTAATTTCAATATTTGCAAAGGGCCACATTGAAGGATGGACTCCCAGATAATGAAGGGAGTTTAGTAACAAACACGTTTGTATGCTATTGATCCTAAAGAAGGAAAACCCGATTTTTAGTGATGACCAATTGAGCCTGTTGTGTTCTTGAATATTCTGGGTTTCCAAAAAAAATATTTATTTTTTGGGGATCAAATTCCTCTGATTTTAAGAAATGAAGGAAATTTAACTCGTAACCTCTGCCCCTTAACTACAAGATACCTCCAAGGAAGGGCAGCTGCATAATGTGGACTGATGGGCCTCTGCAAACAACTTGTTTTATTTGAGGCCAAACCAGTACATTCTAACGTCATACACCACAGCTTTTTTATTTTTTAATTCTGATTATTATTTTTTTTCTACTAATACTGCAGTAGCTGAAATTGAATAATAAAAGAATATAGTTAGATAATAGATTTAGTATTGTGCTGAGGCATCAGCCCACAAATGTATTTTTACTAGTGGCTTAGGAGGTCAAATTCAACCCAGCCCCACTTGCCAGCCCTCCCCTGAACACCATAATGCAACCCCCAAACAGCCCTTTACCCTGTAACAATACCCCAAGCATACATAATCCTAATTGTGCTCATACCCTAGAGCAGAGATTTCCAAAAGGTAGATCCCCCAGATGTTGTAGAACTGCAACTCCCATGATGCAAGCCTTTAGAATGACAAAGCATCAAGGGAGTTGTAGTGGGTTTTTTTTTGTTTGTTTTTTTATAATTTCTGCCTTTAAAGCAACGGTGCCCAAAAGATAGATCACCAGATGTTTAAAATATAATATATATATTTTAAATATCTGGTGATCTATCTTTTGGGCACCGTTGCTTTAAAGGCAGAAATTAAGTAATTTGTAAATAGACCTGTTTGTCTCTACATCTCCTTTTTTGTCCTTTGTGCAAATTCCTAGCTTTAAATTATTTTAAATCGTTTAAACTAAATTTCTTGTTGTTCTCAGCCAACTTAAAGCAATAATGTGACTAATGCTACGGTACAATCCGCTCTGTGAAACATTAATTTAGAACTTGAGAATGCTCTGAAGTCAAGTAGCCTAAATATACGTTATTTTGATTATTTTATGTAGATCTCTAAAATGCATATAGAACCGATTTCAGAAATAGATTACAACAGATGGATGCCTGATCAGCATTATTTTTTTTGTATATTCCCTCACATTAACTATGTGACGGACCACCTGGCACCCCAATTGGGTGCCTCCACCAATCTCTGCTTCCTAGCTGTCGCCGAGTACCATAAGCTCCGCACTGGACACCATAAGCACTGTAGCCCCTTAGCTACCACAGCTTGGCTGGGGTCTCTCTATCCCTTCTCAACCTGAACCAAACTCCTGGATCCAGCTCCCAATGAGAAGACCTCTCCTTCAAGACAGTATAGCAGTGTAGCTCTTACCAGAGCTAGTGATTATAGCAATCCCAAGAGCAGGGATTATAGCTGGTATAGCTTTCCCCTACAAGCACGAGACGAGGCTCTGTGTTGAGGGTAAACTGGAACTCTCTTTATTGGCAGCCACAACTGGCCTTATATGCAGGTCCCCATGCAAGGTGCACTCCCCACTGGACCTGAAAGTAGACTACAGTAAAAACATACACATGATTACATTGGCTCTCAGGTCCAGGACACTCCCAGATAAAATAGGTCAATCCCTCCCCAGTGCCTAGGAGATAATTGAGTCAGCACTGTATTAAACTTAATTATCTCCAGACACAGAAAACTATTTTTTACAAAATCCCAAATATACATTTAAACACACAAAATCCCCACAAAAGTTGAATCCCTTGATAACCCCGATCTGCGTCACCAATATATCCAAAAATCACCTACATCGGTTCAGGAATTTCCAGGAAGTCATAATTTGACCAACTGCACGCATGGTCCCATGCCCAAAACAGTTCCAGAAAACCAGGGTTTGCGGTCGGTCTAGTTTGGTAATTTAAAAACCGAACAAACTACCGAGCATAGTCAATGTTCTTACCCTGGAGCTTGTTCACCTTGTTTGTGGGAGCGGTTCCACCGAACAGTGCCCTTCTAAGTTGTGTAGAACCGAACACAGGCAATCCTGGAAGTCCAGCAATGTTCGGAAGTCTCAGTGTCCGAAAACAATTCCATGAACTCGACGATCAAACACCGCTGCCTGCATTCGCGGGAACAAGATGGCCGCCACCTCGTGGTCGTTCATGCAAATAGCGGCCACCCAGACGAACACTTAGAACACTGCAGTGGAAAGTGTTACAAACTGTCAATTACACTTAACAAGCTCCCTGGTGGTCTCTGGTTCGTGCGCCTGTTTGGTTCCCGAACCAAATATAAAATCCCACAAACCAAGTCTGTTCACATAAGTTTTTTAAAGGGTATTTTGGCAGGAGGCTGGAAGCAGGCCCCTCCAAGAACACATGGCAGAGGCATTTCTGCCCCAAACTATTTAGTTTTGAAGATAATTGAGAGATCAGATTATGAATGCGTAGGGTTTATTGGTCAAATGGACAATGATGGAGTTTGAAAGTTGACATCTAAATGGTAACATTTACGATATACTACTAAAACAAAACATCTGTCTACCCTTTCTCCCGTGTAGTGTTAGGTCTACACCTCACAGTTTGGTTGCCAATTCATTATTTCATGAATGATCTCTTTAGTTTGGCAGCAGATGCTGTCATTTTAACTTTTCAATTTAGGATATTTTGTGTCCGCTTCTGCTAATCCAAACATTATAAGAATATTCCAGTGTGTATATGTATATATATATCATAGTGTATATGTATATATATATATATATATTTATATTATATAATTTTATTTAAACATTCTTAACAAACTAACAGGGTATTTTAGATTCTATTTTTTTCGGGGTGGCTTGGAGGGGGGAGGGGGTTTATGTTAAAATTATATCAAATAATGCAGGGAATGTAAGTTCCAATTAAAACTAGTATCTTATTTGAATACATTGAACTTTTAAATGTTTAAAAATAATGCTGGTTATATTGTGAAAATTGCTCTTTTATAACAATGAACAAATTACATATATTTCTAATTTTGAGCAACTTTGGTAACAGATACATATTATTGCAATGTATCAATCATATGGCGAAAAGTGTAAAAAAAACAAGTCTAAATCAGTAACATTTCTAACATACTTGTCCTTTTTTATTTTAATTTTTTTAAACCTCTATTAGGTGCTTGCTTGTAACATAGGATAATCAGCTGTTATAATAAATTAGCACAGTAATTGACGCGTCATCAAGGCTCTCTCAACTTGATATGCTGACTTGTAGTTTATTATATTATCATAACTTGAAAGTACCAGATCTTGCATTGCATAATGTATTGATTTATTACTGGAGCAGGCATTTTGCTTTTTTAGATGACCGTCCATAAAGCTGTCTGTTTTTGTATTTACATTTTAAAACTTTTCACACGTGGTAATCCATACTGCATACGTGACTTTATTCATAACATGTGAGAGTGGCAGTCTACCTAACATCAAGGCCAGATTAAGAGCCCATTGGGCCTGGTGCTGACAATTATGATGGGGCATAATTACAGAATCTTATCGACCAAAAACACTAAAACAGTCATACCTCTCAAGCGTCATGTATCTGATGGAGTTGGTGTTGGAGGGAAACTTAAAAGATGAAGCTATAAGAAAATACATACTCTATGCTAATCTATTTATCTAATTTATGCTTTTATCATTCAAGTAAATCCATACCCTAACAGAAGTGTCCAGTGAAGCAGGAAGTCAACGGGCGGGATAAAAGAGTGGGCCACTGATGCGAATCACGTAACCAGAAGTACCAAAATGGGCGAACATGCCCAAAGAATTGGAAGGCCAGTCCCCTAGTCTCCCAGTGTCTGTGTCCCCATTTCTCCCAGTGTCTTAGTGTGTCCCCAGTGTCCCCATGTCTTAGTGTGTCCCGTGTTAATAGGATACTAGGGGACACTGGGAGACATGGGGGCACTTGTGGATACAGACATGGGGACACTTGGAGACATTGGGGCACTGAGTCATTTGGGGATACTGGGAGAAATGGGGTCACAGACACTAGGGACACAGACATGGGGATACAGACACTTGGAGATATGGGGACACAGACATGTGGAAAACTAACTAAGACACTAGGGGACAGTGAGACACTAGGGACACTGGCTGGGAGGCATGGGGACACAGACACTAGGGACACTGGCTGGGAGGAATGGGGGGGCTGGGAGGCATGGGGACACTGAGACACTAGGAACGCTGGGAGACATGGGGACACTGAGAGACTAGGGGACACTGGCTCCCCATGTCTCTGTGTCTCCCCATGTCTCTGTGTCCCCTAGTGTCCCCACGTCTCCCAGTGTCCTGTAGTGTCCCCGTGTCCCCATGTCTCCCTGCTGCCTTTCACCTCATCCCTCACTTCTCTGAGCTGTAGTCTGTCTCTGCAGGCTGGGAGCTGCTGTCTGAACTCTCTGTGCTGTGTAGCTGCTCCCCTGCATATCAGTGATTAGAGAGAGGCAGGGAGGGATATGCTGTAACTTCCTATCCCTGCCTCTCTCCATACACAGTGACCCCTACTGGCCGGTGCTAGTATTACGGAGTAATCTCAGTTTATACTGAAAAAAATATTTGTATTGCTGGTATTACTGCAATACCATCACGGCCAGGCAGCCTCAAATACCGGCTGTGACTTAAAATACCAGTCAGGTGGCAAACCTAAGAGTTGTGTTTGGTTTTTTTTGTTTTTAAATGGGCCTATTCTATGGGCCTGGGCCTGGGCCTGGAGCTGCAGCTCCATCAGCCCCTATGTTAATCTGGCCCTGCCTAATAGTTTATAGTGATGCAGAACAGAAAGATATAATTAGATCCATAGTACAGGATTGTATATGTAATATGTGTATAACCAGTATTTTGGGTGTTACACTTTAGTATACTGCCTTTATTATAATTGTGTGTATCCTTTGTTGTTTTTCCCACAGCCACATGAGCTTGACGTTTTTAAAATTAAAATAAATCCTTGCCCTAGTTCCCAACCTTTACATTGAGCTGCATTGATTTGTAATCTATCCTCCTTCTATACAGGCTTCAGAGATTACGCTGTATACCAACAAGTCAATTTACTGCTTAAGTTAGTTGTAGTAGTGTTTAACAAGTAGTTTTATAAAAAAAACAGGCTGCTTATTTATGTCGGCTTTTGAATGTTTTTTATTTTTGTATATTTTCCAAATATAGTGAGACTAATGACTGCTGCCATGTTGATTTAAATGTAGTAAATACGATTTTATAAATAAAGCATTTACATTTTTTTTAAAATCAATCAACAGATGCTCATCCTGAAATTAGTGTAAATGAGTTGGTGTAAAAGAATACAAAACTCAAATATCAACAAAAGAGAAAAAAAAAATAGTATTCTGTTAGTTGCCAAGAACAGATCTCCTTCTCCTAGATGGACATTGTACAATAACTTCTAGCATTTATCATGTCTACCGAGACCTTAGATCTGTCAGACCCGAGTCAGTCTTTTCATATCGTTGCTTCTTTAATCTGTAGTGTTAGGAATACAAACCTGTATACCTACATCTATAGAGCCCCTGTCCCAAGTTTATATAGGACCCCCCCCCCCCTGTTTGCAATAAAAATTAAGAAAAGTGTTTTGTTTTGTTTACTTTTTCCACTGCCATAAAATCGATGAGGCATGGTCAGTGTGCTGAAGGGCTTCTAGTGGCTGTCGGAAGAAATGTAAATGCTGACTTTTTTTTTTTCTCGGAAACTCCACCCCAGTCGAGATATACAGAAACAAAGTAGTCCCTACTTTGCCTCAGTATATCTCCTCCACCTGACCCTTCTAGATACTGGGTGAAGCTACAGCTGTAGGGAATAGTTTATTTATTTTTTTTAAATGAAAGATTGCACGGGATCCTCCATAGACCTCAGTGCTGTACTCTCATGCTTTAGGGGTTTTGGTGGCTATAGTGTCCCTTTTAAATTTGAAAATTCTCACTTTAGTTAATAAACTTCATGTGGTTTGCATTTCCTATCTCCTGTCTTCATTATTATATGTTTTGTGTTTAGCTTGAACCCATCTCCTTACCGTGATGATAGCAGATGTTGCGCTGACAGTGGTAATTGTGTGTTTGCTAGTTGTTGGGGTTTGTGGTTGTGGTTTTTCCTGTCCAAATAAGCAGGCTCATTTCATCTTGCATTATCAAGAGGCAGCCCTTAAGGATGCTTCAGTTATATTTAAATGGAAGTCCAGTCTCCCAACAGAGGATAACATTGAAATTGCAACTATCCAAACCTTTCTTACAATGTTGCAGGCTAATCCTATTAATGGATGAGTATCACAGGAGTTGTAGTTTATAAATCTGCAGTGCTTTGGTTACTCATCAAAGTTCTACTGTGATAGTATCACTGATGGGGTCTGAAACACGGGTTTGTATGGTTTTTCTGCAATCCCTTTGTCCCTTTGTCATTTAAAGGGACTCTCCAGTGCCAGTAAAACAAATCCTAAAAAATATAAAATGTATTTATAAAATACAAGGTTCTTGCCTGCAATTTTATCTCAATAAAAAAAACTTTTATTGTTTATGTCTTTAATGCATACATAATTTAAAGAAACAGTCTAGGCATTACAACAAGTACAGTGTGCTAGGAGTGTTCTTTAAAATAAATAAATAAGAAAAGTCTGGTTTTGAAAACAGTAAACAGGGCAAATACCTCTTACATGAAAAATATCTGATCTCTGATGAAGGCACACCTGTTGCTTGGAGACTAGTCATTGACAACTTATTTAAGTGAAGCACAATCTGTTCAGTGTGGCAGAGCTTCCTACTGTGCATAATGAATACAAGAAACTATCGTGTTAAGAAGTGTAAATTTGTATACAAAAACTTTTTTTTCTTTTCTTTTCTTTTCATGAGATGGAAATACATTAAATCGTGTTTGCTGCCGGTTAAAATCTACTTTGAGGAGCTAGAAAGCCTAAGCAGGATTTTTTTCTTACTCAGCCCTCTGCAGGTCCATCCCTGCATTTCCTAGTTCTGCTTTGTCTCCTTCAGAAAAAAAGAATGGGCACCCTATAATTTCAGAGAGCCTGGCTTAGCTTCCTCTTTTAGACTTCCTTGCCCCAACTGGCTGAATAGCTGAAGCTTTTGGTTGTATATGTTTGATGCACTTCCTGGCCACCATGTCTTACTTTCTGTCCCATTTAAAGGAGCTGATTTAAAATGTTATTTTTATCTGTAAAAAAAACAAAAAACTTTTTTATTTTTTCCAATTTCAGTTGTTTGGGGTTTTTTCTTTTTTTTAAAGATATTTTTTTGGAGGAAAAAAAAATTTATCTAACGCTGGGTTTCTAATTTAAGATACACCATAGTCTAAAGCAGTGGTTCCCAAACCAATTCTCATGGCCCACCAACAATCCAGGATTTATGTATTTCCCTGTTTTATTCCAATGGAGATACTAACAAAACCTGGACTGTTGGTGGGTCTTGAGGACTGGTTTGGGAAACACTGGTCTAAAGGTTATTCAGCATGAAACAGGAATTAGGTGTTGTTGTTGTTGTTGTTATTATTATTATTTAGCGTGAAGCTGTATATTCCTGCATTATTTAAATTTTTGGTAAATTAATTCCATTAACTCAGGTTAATTGAACTTACAAAGTTCAGAAAAAACAAAACTTAATCCTATTGTTCTGCAAATCTTTGAACACACAAATGAACACCTTTTAATTAAAGTTCTTCTCCAAACCCATTCAACTGTAGATAACTCACCTTGCAATGATTTTATCATTATTCATGTATTTCTAATGGTATATAACACAATCAGTTCTGATATAACTGTTAAACTTATCTGAAAAGTTACTATTCTGACTATGAAATCTATATCTGACTGCAAATTTTAAAGATTTAAAAAAACAGCAAGAATGAGTCATTAAGTTTAAAAATCATGATTTAAAGGGACACTATAGGCACCCAATAAACTGCAATAATTATCTGCTATGGTTAACTCCTCCTCTATTGGCTGTCTACAAGACAGCCACTACATGGACTTCCGGGTGGTTAGGCTATGCATGAGGACTTTCAGCGTCACCGGAATTCTCATAGGAAGGCATTGAATAATGCTTTCCTATGGAGAAATTCTAATTATTATTATTATTATTATTATTATTATTGCCATTTATATAGCGCCAACAGATTCCATAGCGCTTTACAATATTTTAAGAGGGGGATGTAACAATAAATAGGACAATTACAAGAAAACTTACAAGAACAATAGGTTGAAGAGGACCCTGCTCAAACGAGCTTACAGACTATAGGAGGTGGGGTATTAGAAACATTAGGACATGAAATATCAAGTAGGAGTGAAGCAGAGCTGGAGGAGAGAGCAAAGCACTGTCCCATAGGAGAGAGCAGGAGACTGGTATGTAAGGTAGAGATTACTCTGGGAGGCCATAAGCTTCCCTGAAGAGATGGCTTCTTAAATGATTGAAGACTAGGGGAGAGTCTGATGGCAGTAGGCAATCTATTCCATAGGAGAGGAGCCGCCTGCGAGAGGTCCTGCAAGCGCGAGTTGGCCGTACGGGTGCGAGCAGCGGTCAGGAGGTGGTCACGGGCAGAGCGGAGGGTACGAGGAGGGGCATATCTATGGATTAGTGAAGAGATATAAGTGGGGCTAGAATTGTTCAGTGCTTTAAATGTATGGGTTAGCACTTTGAATTGACTCCTATAGCATACAGGGAGCCAATGTAAGGACCGGCAGAGGGGTGAGGTGTGAGAGGACCGACTAGAGAGGAAAATCAGTCTAGCTGCAGCATTCATTACAGACTGTAGCGGGGCAATACGGCTTTTGGGGAGACCAATCAGGAGAGGGTTACAGTAATCCATGCGGGAAATTACTAGAGCATGGACAAGCTCCTTGGTAGCATCTTGCGTAAGAAAGGGGCGAATGTGGGCTATGTTTTTGAGTTGCAACCTACAGGACTTGGCAACAAACTGGATGTGAGACTCAAAGGTGAGACCAGAGTTAAGTATGACGCCAAGACAGCGCGCTTGCAGGGGTGGACTTATGTGGATATCACTGACTTGAAGGGAGAGCGAGAGAGGAGGATCAGTATTGGGAGGAGGAAATTCAAGGAGTTCAGTTTTAGAGAGGTTAAGGTTCAGAAAGCGTGAGGACATCCAGTCAGAGATGGAAGAAAGGCAAGCAGTGACACATTGCAGGACGGCAGGGGAGAGGTCCGGGGAGGAGAGGTATATCTGAGTGTCATCAGCGTGCAGGTGGTAGTGGAATCCAAAAGAGGCAATAAGTTTACCAAGAGAGGCAGTATAAAGAGAAAATAGAGGGGGACCAAGGACAGACCCTTGGGGAACTCCAACCGAGACAGGACAAGGGGAGGAGGTGTTCTTGGAAAAGGAGACACTGAATGAGCGTTGGGAGAGATAGGAGGAAAACCAAGAGAGGACAGAGTCACAGAGACCGAGCAATTGAAGAGTTTGAAGGAGGAGAGCATGATCAATGGTGTCAAAGGCAGCAGAGAGGTCAAGGAGAATTAATATGGAGTAGTGACCTTTTGGATTTAGTGGAGATTAGGTCATTAGTCACTTTGATAAGAGCAGTCTCTGTAGAGTGGAGAGGGCGGAAGCCAGACTGAAGAGGGTCAAGGAGAGAGTTGGAATTAAGGAAGCGGGACACACGGGTAAAGACAAGTCTTTCCAAAAGCTTTGATGAGAAAGGGAGCAGGGATATGGGACGATAGTTAGAAGGGGAGGATGGGTCAAGAGATGGTTTTTTTCAGGATAGGTATTACAGTGGCATGTTTAAGGTCAGCAGGAACAGTGCCAGAAGAGAGAGAGCAGTTAAAGATGTGTGTTAGGGTAGGCACAAGACAAGGGAAGAGAGATCTAATGAGGTGAGATGGGACAGGATCGAGCGGGCAAGTGGTGGGGCGAGAGGAATGGAGAATTGCAGCCACCTCTTGTTCAGTAGCCGGGTAGAAAGTCTGGAGGGTAGGGAAAGCAAGATTTACATGTGGTTGAGAAAGAGTACAGCAAGGAGGGGAGAATTGTTTCGTTAGCTGTTCAATCTTGTCGGTAAAGTAGCATGCAAAGCTATCAGCTGTAAGGTTAGTTTGGGGGGTGGCCACAGCAGGGCGGAGAAGGGAATAAAAGGCATGCGCATTTGGTCTCCCCCTGCAGCTGACCTTGGCGGGGGAGAGGACAAGGCGGACCGGAGCCAAAGCCGAGGGCCATCGGTGCTGGACCCAGGTAAGTGACAGAAGGTTGCTTTTTTTTTTTTAACTCCATCTGCACCACGGAAGGTGACGCTATAGTGCCAGGAAAACCTGTTTGTTTTCCTGGCAACATAGTTTCCCTTGAAATAGTCTTACAGACTCATGATTTAAATTGACTTGATTTCAATCAAATCCACCTTCAATGGAATTATTAAATTTGAGACTCCCTTGATCCCTTTAAAAACTAGCATTAAAGCTCTCTATATGTTTATTAAACCATTCTTATCAAACACTCCAACCAACTTTACCACTACAGCCAGTTTTCACATTTGCCCTGAAACTGTCCCAACTAGTAGTCAAATTGTTTTTATTATGATTTGACATCTTACCTGGCCCTTGCCTGTCGGATGTTTTTGGAGAATAATTCATGACCAATACAGGGCAATCCTGCATGATCCTGGATTCTCCTGCATAAGACCGGAAGCAGGGATGCCCAGCAGAACCCAAGTAAGTTCTCAAATCAAACTAAAACTAAATGACTGCTCACCATGGGACCTCACCAGGTCATTCGTGGTACCATAACATTTACAGTGATAATGGTGATTGGAGTCTCCCTTTAAAACCTGTTGCTATACTGGTATTTAACAGAGGTAACTGTAATAACATACATGTGTTAAGAACTGTGTGCAGTTTAAAAAATAAAAATAATAATCTGTGTGTCTAATGGCTGCAGTTTCTTCTTAGAAAAAAAGGGGGGATGTGTCCATGTCAAATGGATATTTTGTATCTTGGAGACAAACATTTTTTAAGTGTTTGCTATTTATTCATTAAAAGGTATTTTTCCCTTTTGTCACTTAGTACACAAACACTAGTCATCACCAAGTGGTTATGTGATCATTTAGCGCATAAAAAAAATCAAAAAAAATCTTCAAGACGAACACTGGGTCAAATTATTTTATATATATATTTCGTTTGTGATATTGGCAATTGTATGAATACTAAATTTCATTCAAAATGTAAACTCCTGGCACGTGTTGTAATGGTTCACCCCTGATATTCTACTAGTGATCTGTTAGAGCCTATAAAGAAGGGCGTTTGTTGAAATGCCTTTTTGTAAATGTGTCAGTGGAGCTTACTAAAACAGTCTGAGCACAAGATGTTCTGAGTGCTGAAAAACTTTCCCAGCAACAAATTGAAGCTAAGTTGAATATTTCTAATTGGGCAGTACAATGCACATTGAAGAGATTTTCTGAAACCAAATCCGTTTTACCCAAAGCAAGATCAGACAGACCTACAAAGATCAGAATAGAAGACTCACAACATTGTGGAATAGAACAATATCTGCATCCTTGATTCAAACCCAGCTAAATCAGGAACCATCTACCTCAGTACACAAAAGCACAGTGAAAAGTCTTCATTGGAAAGCAATGGTGTCTAAACTACGACTTTTAATCAAGTTTTTATTTTTTTATTTTTAACAATGTTTAATATGGGTCAAACAATACAGAAACGTAAAAATTAAACACTAAAATGATGTTCAAAATTGTATTTTCTTTGATTGAAGTTGTGTAAAATCTACAATTCGATGTAGTGGAGGTAGTATTCAGGTGTAGGGATGACTTGCCTGTTCTGGGTTTGGTGATAATCTACATTTAGATCCAAGGAAAGTACCGCTCTATTTTGCCTATTCTCTACTGGCTCAAAGATTTATAAAAGAGGTTTTATATTCAGATGGGACAACAGACCTAAACATCAAAAATATACCCTGCAAATCGGTAGTCTGGGGAAACTCAAGGAGATTCTACAGTCCATGAATTGTAACCCTATTGAACATAAAAACATTTGAATTTTTGTTATTTATTTCTAGAATTTACTAGAACATTCATTGTATTCTTTGGGGTTACTGGTAAACACATAAAAAAAATAATGCACTGACATACACAGAATTATTTGCAGACTGCTACGTATGAGGTTTGGAATGTTACATTATGTAGGAGAGTGTCTGAAAATCAACCTGTCCCGGTCACAGCTTGATAAAGATATGCAGAAAATGCAACTGTATGTACATTGAGTATAATTGCTTGTGGCAGTTTAGGTCAGGAGAAAAACTGGATTTAAATATCAAGACATACTGTGAAAACATTTTGTTATTCCATAGATCTGTAAACTGTAGCATGCAGCTTTGACTTTGTTTTGTTTTTTGTTATAGTGGGCAAAACTGCCACATTTAACTTTTTATTTCTTTGTAAAAGGATCACTATAGGGTCAGGAACACAAACCTGTATTCCTGACCCTATAGTGTTAAAACAACCATCTAGCCCGCCTGGGCCCCTCATGCCTCCATAAATATAGAAAAATCTTACTGTATTCAAGCCAGAAACTGTAGATCTGCATGCTGTTTGCTTCACAAAAACAAGCAGTGTGCTGACATCAGCAGAAGTGGTAGCCTGATCCAATCACAATGCTTCCCAATAGGATTGGCTGAGACTGACAAGGAGGCAGATCAGGGGCAGAGCCAGCATGATTCAAACACGACCCTGGCCAATAAGCATCTCCTCATAGAGATTAATTGAATCAATGAATCTCTATGAGGAAAGTTCAGTGTCTGCATGCAGAGGGAGGAGATACTGAATGTTTTGATGCATTTTAGGCAGCCATGACCCAGGAAGGATCTCTAACCAGGGCTGGATTAACATAGGGGCTGATGGAGCTGCAGCTCCAGGCCCAGGCCCATGGAATAGGCCCATTTAAAAAAATTTTTTTTTTTTTTTTTTACACACACTACTTTTGGGTTTGCCAGCTGACTGGTATTTTACCAGCACAGCCGGTAATTGAGTCTGCCTGGCCGTGTTGGTATTGCAGTAATACTGGCAATACAAATGCAGATATTTTTCTCAGTATAAACAGAGATAACTCTGCAATACCAGCACCAGCCAGTAGAGGTCACTGTGTGTGGAGAGAGGCAGGGATAGGAAGTTACAGCATATCCCTCCCTGCCTCCCTCTCTCTACTCACTGATCCGCGGGGGAGCAGCTACACAACACAGAGAGTTCAGACCGCAGCTCCCAGCCTGCAGAGACAGACTACAGCTCACTGGAGTGAAGGATGGGGGGAGTCAGCAGGGAAACATGGGGACACTGATACACTAGGGGACACATGGGACACTGAGACACTAGGCGACACTGTATGACATGGGGATGCTAAGACACATGGGGACGCTGTGAGACATAGGGACATTAGGAGACACATGGAGACACTAATGACAGTGTCTCCATGTCTCCCAGTGTCCCTAGTGTCCCCTAGTCTCCCAGTGTCTGTGTCCCCATGTCTCTGTGTCCCAGGTGTCTGTGTCCCCATGGCCCCCAGTGTCCCCATGTCTCCCAGCCAGTTTCCCCATGTCTCCCAGTGTCCCCATATCTCCCAGTGTCCCCATTTCTATATCCACAAGTGCCCCCTAGTCTCCCAGTGTCTGTGTTCCCATGTCTCTGTGTCCCTAGTGTCTGTGTCCCTACTGCCACGATCAATGTTTTTTGTTTTGTGTTTCTAGATTTTGTCCATCTACTTGCCAAAGAGCACTTTTTTTTCTAAAAATGTAGATAGAAACTCCAACCCTAACGTATCCTATCATGGTCAGATCAAGAGCAGTGGTTTAGGTTTACAGGAATAGGATACAGAAATGACAATTTGTGTGTTTTAGACTTTGGTGTGTCTCGCAATTCTCTTGTTTCTTATCTTGTCTCTTCTTATCAAAGATATGAGAGACACACCAAAGTCTAAAATACATGCAACTAGACCATCATGGTAAAGGGTAGCTGATGAGGAGATGGAGATACAAGATCCATGAAGTGTGGTAAGGGAAAGGAGTTGACATGGACACTTACCACACTTCATGGATCTTGTATCTCTATCTCCTCATCAGCTACCCTTTACTCTGATGGTCTAGTAGCATGCTTCTTGAATGACTACATTGTGTGACATTTTCACATGTCTCCAATTTATGGCGATATCTGTGTGAGAAAATTCTGTTTGTGGAAACCTGGAAAACCCACAGTAGTCATTTACATGGCCTGATAGATGCACTCTTCACCATCACATGGGGAAATAGTGACGGTGAGAGCTTGAAGAGACATACAGCTGTCCTTCCTGAAATAATGCAATTACAAGGGCAATCCTGAAATCATGGTTCACTTCAAGCTCTATGGTCATCCTTTATCTCAATGCAGGAGACTGCCATGGTTATAGTCACCATAAAAACTACAGCTTATTGAATTTTTTCTGCTGAGTAGAACCATTACCTTCAGGCTTTCTGCTGTAAACACTGTCTTTTCAAAGAAAATGCAGTGTTTACATTACAGCCTAGTGATAACTTCACTGGCCACTCCTCAGATAGCTGTTAGAATTCCTTCCTGGGTCATGGCTGCCTAAAATACATCCAAACATTCAGTGTCTCCTCCCTCTGCATGCAGACACTGAACTTTCCTCATAGAGATTCATTGATTCAATTCATCTCTATGAGGAGATGCTGATTGGCCAGGGCTGTGTTTGAATTGTGCTGGCTCTGCCCCGATCTGCCTTCTTGACAGTCTCAGCCAATCCTATGGGGAAGCACTGTGATTGGATCAGGCTACCACTTCTGCTGATGTCAGCAGTCAGTGGGCAGGTCAAAAAGAAACAGGGACAAAGTAAACAGCTCCAGACTTGAATACAAGTAAGATTTTACTATATTAAGGGAGGCATGGGGGTGGGGATGGTTTTAACCCTATAGAGTCAGTAATACTTGGTGATGACTAGTGTTTGTGTACTAAGTGACAAAAAGGAAAAATACCTTTTAATGAATAAATAGCAAACACTTAAAAAATGTTTGTCCCGAAGATACAAAATAACCCTTTGACATTGACACATCCCCCCCTTTTTTTTCTAAGAAGAAACTGCAGATGTTGGTTTTAACCCTACAGAGTCAGGAATACATGTTTGTGTTCCTGACCTTATAGTGCTCCTTTAATAATTTTTTGCAAAAAAGAGAAAAAAAAAATGAACCACACTCCAATCACGTGAAGATCCGGGTGCTAAACTGGACCAAGGGAGTAGATATCAGTGGTAGAAAGAGGATCCAGTCACTTCAAGTATCTTCAGATGTATTTATTTGGACAAGTGAGACACCAGAATGTTTTGACCCCTGAAATGGTCTTTGTCAAGTTTGACAAAGACCCTTTTAAGGGGCTGAAACATTGCAGTGTCTCACTTGTCCAATTAAATACATTTGAAGATACTTGAAGTGACTGGATCCTCTTTCTACCAATGGTTAATAATTATGTCTACTTGTAATAGAGGGAGTTACTTTATTAGCAGTAGTCCAGACTCTGTCATTTGGAGATTCTTAGGCTTGTATTTCTACTCACTGACTGATGTTCATTTGAACATAAAAAGCTGTGGGTTGAGTTCAGGTCAGAGGGACTAACGCCTAGTTAGCAGGTACTAAGGCTTTTTGGGCAAAGGTATAAGAGTCAGCAGATGATACACTTTGTTGATTGTGACTTTTTGAGAAGGGCCTTGACTGTTTTTACACAAGTGACCTTCTAAAGCTCTCTTGTGATTCCTGATCTGTTTCTGGCTCTACCCGTTGGACTAGGCCAGCCGCCTTTCTCTTAGGTACAGCCAAGATTTGGAAAAGCATGCTAGGCGTGCACCAACAGCCTATCAATGGCTTAAGTACCTGGTATATTGTGCACATCACAAGATGGCATTTTTGAAGTTTTTGTTTATTGTAATCACTTTCTTTTTTAAATCTAGTGATGGTGTTGGTCTCCCCCCCCCCCTTATTTAAAAAAAAAAAAAAAAAAAATTTATGTAAGCTAAAAAACTACTGTTGGTGATCTGGGTCAGCGTGTTACAGATTAGAATGAAATTGATTAAGATGTAGAGAAGCAAGACTGGGCACGCCTACCCACATAGCTCAGAGCATAATATTTCTTCACTGGATATTGCGAAATGACTAATTTTACATTATTCTAAAGTGATTCTGAATGTTTTACTTTAATGGAATTAAAATTAAAGAGTGAAAAAACGAACCCTCATGGTTTTATTTAATTTTTTCTTGTTGTTCATGTTATATATATATATACATAGAAATAAATATGCAAACAAATTTGAGACCACATTCAACCAAAGTCTCTTAATTTTTTGTTCTATAATAACTCGAGATTAACCCGTTTCTAGTCCTTGCGCTGGTATTTTGGGCAAACCGTTGTTTCTACATCTAAATGTCCTTAATTTTCTATTTTTTATTAAATAGATATTGCTTGAAAAATATGCAAACAAAAATTTTCAAGCAAAAAAATTCAGTTTTTATTTTTTTATGTATCCATTGCAGACAGACCCTTCTTTCATCAGTAAGAGGAGGTTCACCAGTCAGGAGCCTCTCATTTTCATCTGAGTGTGCTCTTCTCATATAAACCCTTGACCATCAGTATGAGTGTACACAGAAAATCTTCCGGGGCTGAGAGGGGTCAAAGGTATAAAGTCTGTACACCATGAAATTCATAGCCCCCATTTAACTTTACACAATTTTTATTATGGTGTTTGCAGTACATAGTAAGATTGCAGTTAGCAACATGAGGTAACCAACTCCTATATTTTCTTATTTAAAACAAAACTTGAAAGGAAAACTAATAAAGTAACAAATAACATATTGCCAAATGTCTAGCTCTTTATAAGACCCAATCTAAATCAAAGGAAATGCAAATTCCGCAGGGCACACTTGCCTCTTCCTTTACTATGCTGCGGACACCAATGTCCAGCAAAAATGTATAGGATGAGTTTAAAATGCCCTTTTTAAATAGTATATGTGGTATGTCCGGGAAAAAGTCCAGCAATTGTTAATATAATGAGAACGGTTTGCACAAAATCGATGCAAACTGGCAGCCAAGGAGAGTGGTCTAGAACTGCAAGAACCGTGACGACGTCACTATACTAGTTGGTAGGGGCGCTAGCCGCCATTTAGTG
The DNA here is from genome assembly GCA_933207985.1 of Pelobates cultripes. NCBI lineage: Eukaryota > Metazoa > Chordata > Amphibia > Anura > Pelobatidae > Pelobates > Pelobates cultripes. The sequence goes on along the minus strand of OW240920.1, from coordinate 63,021,225 downwards.
AGCATGAGTACTGTGTGGCCGTCACATTCAAAATGACTCTGCGAGTAAAGCAACGAATCTGCATCAAACTTTGTGTTAATCTTGAATCATTTATCCTCGGAAACTATTCAGATGATTCAGGAGGCTTTTTGGGTCGATGTGCAGTGGAAATAAGTGTGGCACAAATGCTTTCAGGATGGTCAAGAATCTGTTAAAAGATTTGTGCGACTTTTGGCTTTTTCCAAAACTACCTTTTGAAAAGGATCAGATTTCAGACAGTCCATGAGATTCAGGTAAATACAACGAGGCAGCTGACCGCTATTCCAACAAAGGATTTTGCAGAGTGTTTTGAACAATGTAAGAGACGCTGGGAGAACTGTGTGAGGTCCCAAGGTGCCTACTTTGACAGGGACTGAGGCATCATTGCCTTATGTACAATGTATCTTGTATCTTCTTCAATAAATATATAATTTTTTTCATATTGCATAGCTGGATACATTCCCGGACAGACCTTGTAAACTTTTTATATTCAGGAAGTTACAGGCTGTGTATCTGTTTGTTTGGTTGTTTTTTTTGTTTGTTTGTTTTGTTTTGTTTTTTTCCTACAAATCACTACGTTTGTAAACCACTGTCTCAGATCACGGTATGCATATCGTCTGCAGTGCCCGTTTTGCAGTCATGACCAGTTGTCTGCCAGAGTGAAAGCTATGTGTACCTTTCACTGAATGCTCCCTCTCAACTGATCAGAATGTAGAGCAATGCTAACAGCTTCTGTTTAGCCAGCCACCAGTGACTATTGACAATCTGTTTTTTGTATGCAATTGGGTAATGACTTTCTATCCTATACATGGTGCAATATAGCATGTGTAATTTTATCTCCCTATTTTACATACTGTGCTTCCATGAAAAGGAAGAAAAAATCTTATTACTTACAATTTCATTTATTGTATATCAGAAGAGAAAATGTTTATGTCGGTAAAGATGAAATAAAACTTGAGTGATGATGAATATTCAAAGAGTCTAATAACAGGTGGAGAAAGGTTCTTTTGGCTGCAGGCAGTCCTTGTCTTGTATTTTGTGGAAAGATTCCAAAACCTTAAATACTTTTCTTTATTGAACAAGAATGACAAATATGTTTTCCCTTTCTTTCTACAACCTGACCTGAAGTGCAATGGTTAAAACTTAAACAGGAAGTAATCTTTAGCAGACTGTCTACAGTTGTACTCACTGACCATGAAATATCTAAACCTTTAAAACCCATACTTTGCTCCCCTCCACATGTGATTGATTGATTTTATTTATTACTTTCTATTCAGCCACTAAATTCTTATTTTAGAACTGACATATTTTGTTAGAGTAATTTAGGTGGCTTTTGATCTGATCATGCTGATGCTTCGATTCCTAGACTAAGCCTTAGGTTTTGGAAACTTAATATTTCTTCTTTGAAAAACATTCCTTTCTCCCCAAGTAAAATGAGTAATTATAATAGAGAATTATGTATTTTATATATAAAATGTAATATATTTTTATCTCACACCTATGTGATCTGCCCTTTATTTTGACAGGCAGATCATATTGCAGAATATCGTACATTGCGGATGGTGACATCATGCATGCATGTATATATCTATCTGACTTAGTGGGAGTTTTACTCCCAAGTTGCCTCCTGGGACTGTACCTTTTGCTAGTCTCAGGTGGCACTGGGGCATGTATGTAAAACCTTCAATCAACCCCTATGCTATCAATTAGACCTTAACCTCTTCGCTACACTAGCTCTATTGGAACAATATTATAAATACGGGTGAGGCCTGTTTGAGAGGAAAATCTCAGGTTTCTGAAAATGCCTCTAAACCATTCAACTTTTTACAGGGTTATTTACTAAAGTAAGAATTCAAAGATAATTTCAAATTTAAAGGGACACTATAGTCACCAGAACAACTACAACTTATTGTGTTTTTGTTCTGGCGAGTAGAATCATTCTCTTCAGGCTTTTTTTTTCAGTTAAATCTCTTTTCAGAGAAAATGCAGTGTTTATATTACAGCCTAGTGATAACTTCACTGCCACTCCTTAGATGGCTACTAAAGGTGCTTCCTAGGGCACTGCTGCACAGTGTGCAGCACTGCCATTCATTGTCTAGAGCAGGGGTAGGCAACCTTCAGCACTCCAGATGTTGTGGACTAAATCCCCCATAATGCCCTTACACCTATAAGGGAGGTGTAGTCCAAAAAGGTGTAGTCCTAAACTCCTCAGATAACTAGAGGTGCTTCTTGGGGCAGTGCTCCACCCTCTGTGCGGATACACTGAAATTTACTCAATAAGATGCACTGATTCAATACATACATGAGGAGATGCTGATTGGCCAGGGCTGTGTTTGGCTTGTGCTGGCTCTGCCCCGATCTGCCTCCTTGACAGCCTCAGCCAATCCAATGCTTTCCAATGTGAAATCATTCTGATTGGCTCAGAACGTCTAATGATGTCAGCAGGCAGGTCAGAGGCAGAGCCAGCACCAGCAGACTGGAGTAAAGGTAAAATTATACAATATTTAGGAAGGCCAGGGGAGGGTTGATGGTGGTTTTGACACTATAGGGTCAGGAATACACATTGTGTTCTTGACCCTATATTATTCTTTTAAGCTGATCTGAAATCATCGCTGACTTAGAGAATTATTCCAGTTAAGCTATTTTGACCTTCGACTTAAATACTCACTTTCGTAAAGAATTCAGTTAGTCTTGTTTTTTTTTTTATGATGTCCACAGAACCCCTTGATGGCATTATTTTCCTATAATATGTGGATATCTATTTCATAGATATAAAGATGGGTAGAAAAACAACATACATAGAAATTACATTAAGTCCTATCCATTTGTACTGTAAAATATCTTATGTCATGCGACACATTTAAAAAAAAAAAAAAAAAAATGTATTTCTTGTTTTATCGTAAAAAAAATAATAATAATTTTTTACAAAGCTATCATTATAGTAACCAAATTAATATTCCTTAAAAAGAGATTGTGGCTCTTACAGTAAAATAAATAATATTCCTTTGGACTTGGTCAAAATAAGGCCCTGTATAATCCCTTTCCTTAACATAACACATGCTCTACAAATTCCTGTCTCTGATCCCACACCCTCTGCTACTTAACTGCTGTTAAACTCCCCATTTTGACCAATGAAGCGAAAGACTTCTTCGATTATGAGGTGACAGCTGAAGAAACACAGGCAATCCTCAAAGAATTAAAACAAAAGCCTTTGCCCACATGGATTTCCATGTCATCCTTTGCTTAGTCACTGCATTTTACATCTCGAAGAATTAATTACCTGTAGATCCATTACCCTTTTAAATTGTAAGATTAAAGGGACACTCTTAGCATTATAACTGCAGCTTGTTTTAGTTGGTATTGTGCAAGGAATCTTTGATGGCAATCCTTCCTGTGTTTGTCAAACACGTTTTGAGCTGTTTGACAAAAACAGGCCTTTCCTGGCCCCCAAAACCAAAGCCCATCTGCTGTCACTCAGTGCGGAAGTTCCATTTCCATGTTATCTATTTAATGATTTTCCTATTGAAAGGACCCTCTTGGAGAGGATCTATATGAATGTGAAGTCTGAATTTGGTCCACATGTTTAAATATAACAATAAACATGTGGACGTATTATTATTATTGCCATTTATATAGCACCAACCGATTCCGTAGCGCTTTACAATGTTATGAGAGGGGGGGATTTAACTATAAATAGGGCAATTACAAAAAAAACTTGCAGGAACGATAGGTTGGAGAGGACCCTGCTCAAACGAGCTTACATTCTATAGGAGGTGGGATGTAAAACACAATAGGACACATATGGTACATTACGGAATTTGTTTTAGCTTTTATACAGACACATTCTAGACATTGTGCTAATAACGCCCCGCCAACCCATCACTCCTATTTTGGTGGCTGAAAAAATATTTAACTACGCTACTTATCTAACTCGTCATTTTTATTTTTTTAAAATTCCTTTCCTTTCCTATTTTTAAAAACATTTTTTTTATTAAACCTAATTTTATTTGGCAGTATTGTAAAACTTTGATTCTGTTTCAAAACCAAAAGTCTGATTTTCTGACCTCATTAGATTTAACTAATTAAATTTAAATCTAATTCATATCATGAAGTGCCAAAATCTAGATTGTCCACCTGTTGTAGAACTAAAATTATCATGCTGCTTTGAGAACTATTTTGAGAGAGAGAGGTAATCACACTGTTGGGGAATACTCTACTAGGGTGCTCCCAAATGAGACAGGCCAATTCCCCAGAAAAGTCAATCTTCAAAATACACAATGTCTGGGCACACCAGTGGTTTCATAATAAGGCAGTCTTTATTGAAGGAGCACAGAAAAGAGACCAAGTTTAGTCACTTTTATGTGTCTTTGTCATGCCAAAATGAAAGCTCCCAGTTCCATTATAAAAGTAAATACAGTGGTGTGGATTTCTACATACAAGTTTATTACAACCGTAGTTACTTGTTTATTTTTGTTCTGGTAACTTGAACTATGAAAAGCTGAATATAATTGTGAATTAAAATAGGTACAAGATAAATCCACAATACAATCCGGTGTCTGTAGAACACAAATGCAGATTTAAAGCTGTGTTTGCATTAAAGGGATACTGTAGGCACCCAGACCACTTCAGCTCTTTGAAATGGTCTGGGTGCCAACTCCCATTACCCTTAACCCTGCAAGTGTAATTATTGCAGTTTTTATAAACTGCAATAATTACCTTGCAGGGTGAAGTCCTTCTCTAGTGGATGTCTAACAGCCACTAGAGGGACTTCCGGCTTCTTAGACGAATTTTGGTTGTCTAAACGACGCTGGATGTTTTCCTCACACTATGCATGAGGACCTTCAGCGTTGCCAGAATCCCCATGGGAAAGCATTGAATAATGATTTCCTATGGGGAGGTCTAATGCACGTGGCCATTGCCGCGCATGTGCATTTGGTCTTTTCTGCCATCAAACGTCAGTGGGGGAGGAGCGTGGGCGGAGCCTGACCCAGTGCCGAGGGACATTGGTGCTGGATTCAGGTAAGTGTCTGAAGGGGTTTTAACTGGTTTATTTTTCTGGCAATGAAGAATCCCTTTAAAGGGTTACTCAGAGTTCCATGACCACTTTTAAATTGAAGTGGTCATGGTGACTGGTGTCTGTATGTGCAGCATTTCGCTTTGACCCTAGCTCTGCTGCCACGCATTATGAGTCAAAAAGCCAGATGTAGATCCCACCAATCATTCATTGGTTAAGAGTGTCAGCCGAGTACTGTTGGAATAGAAATATGCACAGAATTTTTGTACTAATGAAGCTACCAAAGGAGGGATTGCATCTTCAGCAGCAATATAAAAGCTCTATGTGAGTGCAATGTTTTATACTCAAATGTTTCACATAAAGACTCCATGTCAAATTGTTAATGTGGTTATGGTGCTTGAACAACCCTTTTAAACAGTTTGACTACTTACAGTGTAGGGTAGCCAGGGCACTCCTGGCACCCTACCCTCCACAGTGGCATGTAGTGGTTACAGTGTTTTGTGTGTTCCTTTTAAATATTTTCTGTAGTAATTTGAACTGTTGGTAACTTGGACACAATATTGTTGCCAGTTTTAGATCAAGAAATGTAATAATAAACTGAAGCAAAATGTATATTTTATTTAAAAAAATAAAATAATAATAAAAAAATAATAAATATATATATATATATATATATATATATATATATATATATATATATACTTTTTAGTTGTTTGTTGCATTCCCTTTTAAATTTGGTAGGAACTATCTGAATATTATCATCCAGTAGGTTCTTAATTTATGCACAAGACATGTCTTTTTCCTTGAGAGACTAAAGTGAATTCCAAATTTATGGGGAAAAGTACCTGAAAAAGGAAAAAAAATTGAGTCAGCTTTTTTTCTCGTTTAGCTACTCTGGCTTTTAAAGTTCGCTTTGAATTCCCACTTTAGTGAATAGACCTGAGAGTCTGATCACGAAAATAGTCTTCATATAAAGAAATGTGGGTGGTGGTGGTGTTTTTTGTTTAGCTGTAAATATATATTAGGGAGCAAGAGCTTGTTTCTGTGGCATACTGTAGTAAAGTGCTTAGAATCTGATCACAAGTTTCTAAAGCTGGAAGCTGATTCTTGTTTCAGTATACAGGAAAGGGAAACAAATCTGGTGTCACTGGACTCTTTTTGGTATCATAAGATTTTGAGTAAACTCAAACACTCATGTCCTTAGGGTTTTATTGACCGAATATCCAGCTGCTTCAGGGCTCAATAACATCCCTCCAGTTATGACCTTGTAATCTGCAAAACCAGGATTCCAACTCCAGAACCATAGAATACAAACAGCACTTTTCCCCCCCTCCCTTTATTTTACATATTATGAAGGGTAAAAAAAAAACAATAAAAGTTCTAAATAAATGTCATTTATTTAGGACTTCCTATAACAGTGATGGCGAACCTTTTTGAGCCCGAGTGCCCAAACCGTAATACATGCCAATTTTTTTTCCCTCAAAGTGCCAAAACGGCAATTAAACCTGAATATTGAGGTTTAAGTTTAGAAAAAACATCTCATACAGTTGTCCGAACTAATTAACATCTGTGTGTGTATTAAGCAGTTTGTGTGTGTGCTCGGCAGTCTGTCTGTATGTGTATTTAGCAGACTGCTGAATACACACAGACTGCTGAGTACACAGTCTGCAAAATACACACACACACACACACACACACACAGACTGCTGAGTATACACACACTGCATTGAGGGGTACAGTGTATGTGTTTGTGTGTGCGGTGATGTGTGTGTGGGTGGGGTGGTGTGTGTGGGTGGGGTGGTGTGTGTGTGTGGGTGGGTGGGGTGGTGTGTGTGTGGGTGGGGTGGTGTGTGTGTGGGTGGGGTGGTGTGATATGTGTAGGGCAGGGGTGCTGTGTGTATGTCGTCCCCTCTCTCCCCCCCCCCACTGTTTTCTTTCCCCCCATCCCTCCCTCATTTTTTTCTCCCATCCCACACTGTTTCCCCCCCATATCTCTCCCTTAGTTTCCCTCCCCCCATATCTCTCCCTCAGTTTCCCTCCCCCCATATCTCTCCCTCAGTTCCCCCCCCATATCTCCTCAGTTCCCCTCCATATCTCTCCTCAGTTTCCCCCATATCTTTCCCTCAGTTCCCCCCCCATATCTCTCCCTCAGTTCCCCTATCTCTCCCTCGGTTTCCCCCATATCTCCCTCAGCTTCCTCATATCTCTCCTCAGTTTCCCCCATATCTCTCCCTCAGTTTCCCCCCCCCATATCTCTCCCTCAGTTTCCCTCCCCCATATCTCCTCAGTTCCCCCATATCTCTCCCTCAGTTTCCCGTCCCCATCTCTCCCTCAGTCTCCGTCCCCTCTCCCTCAGTCCTCCCCTCCCTCAGTCTCCTCCCCCCCTCTCCCTCAGTCTCCTACCTTGTAGCGTGGCCGAGCGCCGCTGAGCTCAGTTTCCTCTACCCGGCGGACAGGAAGTGCTCTCTCTGTGAGCACTTCATTTCCGTCCGCCCGGGTACAGGAAACATAAGTTCCTGTACCGCGGTGCGCTCGGCCACGCTACACAGAGCGCCTGGCAGGAGGGAGCGCTATGCGCTCACCTCCTGCCGGTCACTCCGGCTTTGCACCCGCCGGGCGCACCCTCCCTCCCTCCGGCGACCTATGGCCGCGTGCCATAGGTTCGCCATCACTGTCCTATAACGTATAACCAGAGAAAAGCTAAAAGCTCTGACTGCCAGAATCTGTGTTTTTGACATCCCGACAGGCATTGAGTATTTGCTTACTTTTACTGAATTTTTGGTGTGGTGTCTCACTGATGAGGGTATAACACATATTGTTTGGTAATTTTTTCTTCCAGAATAAATATAGCCTTTTTACAAGTGCAGATTCTATAATTTGTATATTTGTATGATAAACGTATACAGAAAAAAGGCAGGTGTGCCTGCTGTGAGAAATGTGTAAAGTGTGACCTTAGAGAAGTTACTTATATATTTTATTCTTGTATTTTATTTACTTGTAATCTTACTTTCCACTACTATTTATATATATATATATATATATATATATATATATATATATATATATTATTTAAAATTTATTGTCTACAACATCATATCCAATTTGTTGTTTTGCTGCTGAACAACTATCTTGGTTCCTGCACATCCTCGGGTGGGAATTATACCACCAGAGCAAGTTTATTGCTCTCCAAAGTGTAAGTAGGATACTTTGCTTCTGTGCACCTTATATATTTTAACATATTGCAGTATTAGACCCTTTCTGCATTATTTTTAATGCTGGAGTCGTACTGGACACATTAAATTGAGGATCTACGTATATCCCAAGACGGGATTGTACCGTCACAGCGCTAAACAGCAGAGCTCTCAGTAGCTCATAAGTGTGAGTGAGCCACCTATATACTTAACTGTCTGTAAAACTATTGAGACATATTACACAATTTTGTTGTTGTTGTATTTCTGTTTTATTTTAAAGGATCACTATAGTGTCAGGAAAACAAATGTGTTTTCCTGACACTATAGCATCCTTAGGACCCCCCAGACCCTTTTAGCCACTTACCTTTATCCAGCGCCGGTGACCTCTCCTCCCTCGCCGACGTCAACTCCCTCGCAGCTCCCAGGAGCAGTTTTGTTTGGCACGGTTTATCACCTGTTGTTTTGTCATATAATAAACATATGAACGTGTGACAGGGCAAAGTGTTGGCAAATATAAATTATTCACTAAAGTTTGAATTTTTAGGAATTACAAATTTAAGCTCACTTTAAAAACCTGGCTGATTTGGAGAATTATTACATTTCGTCTGTTTTTACCTTAAAATGTGAAATCTACTTAGAATTCCACACAATTCAAATTGGTGGTTTTCGGTTTTGCCCTATTTATGGTCCCGAGTTACTTTGACAAAGTGCTTAATAGACATGGGTGATATTTTTCCATTGATTGCTGTGGTGAGTTCTCTGGATTTGCTCCGATGTTAATCGTGAGTTATGGTGTCTAATTAAACGGAACATTTTATGACCGATAAAAGTTTGCTGTTATTTGCTGTTCTCTAACCATCTGGCTTAAATCATGTTATACAATTAAGTGTTTCTTCCCTTAATACTGTTAAAAGCTGAAATGTAAATTTATTTCCATTACCCCTGTCTCCTGAGATTACCAACACTGTAATACACAGTTTGATTGCATACTCCTGTTTGGGAAACACAGACTTGCTCCCCATAACAGGTTAAAAGTCCCCCAACACTTTATTTTGGCTTTGTGGAAATAAATCTTATCTATTCTCTCTCTTCATTCTCAGATTCCCTGTCCAAAGCTGCTGCATTAAATCATTCTGGCTGTTTCTCTCCTCTTTCTGCTGTTGCTGGTGCTGCTCTGACACAGTCTGCCCCTCATCCCTACTTCCCCTTGCAGACATTTCTTTTCCTTAGGCTGAAATCAAGCAGGAGGCATGCCCAGAGGATGGTTTTTCCTGGTAACAGATATGCAGAGCAAGCCTTCTTGACTGAACTGACTGATAGAGTGGTAGGATTGAAAAGTACTGTAGTAATAAAAAATAATCTCTTTGTTTTGGGGTTTGTTTTTTTTCCTGAAGAAAGATGTCAACACCAAAACAATATATGTAGTACAAAATTGTGCACAGTATTTAAAAATGAATGCTTAATTTTTGCTTATTGCTCCTGTCTTGTATGTCCCATCTAACCCATTCTAACATATTTCCTTCTTGCTGGTTACTGTATAGGTGTGTGATTTCCTTCCTGTCACCCCCCCCCCCCTAACTCCGTTTTACATGGTATTAGGAAACACTGCAAAGCTTTTATTTGAAATGTAGTTCCGCCAATAGCTTCATAAATACACCATTTATAAATCATCCAAGTATGTGCAGAACTTGGACTCTAGACGTGTATGAACTAGTCAGCCTTTTCACACCAGAAGATAAATAGGTTGTAAAAGGGTCCGAGAGACCCTTTATTCGCTGGGAGGATGGACCTATAGCAATAGGCAGAGGGCACTATAGTGTTCCTTTAAAGCTGAGGAATGATGGGGTCTGAAGCATTTAGATCTTGATCAATCACATTAATTTTTTTTTTTTCTTGTAGAGTTTGTTGTCTAACCCCCATAGAAACAGGAAAGATTTCAACACTTTCTAAAATGTATGCCTTACACTGGAAGAAAAGTTGGAGATGGATGGCTCAGAAGTAGAATATTTATAAATTTTCTTTTTTTTTACCATAAAAGACCTAAACACTTGATTACTAACTTTAATATGTTATAACTACACAATACCCCCAACATTGGTGGTGGGAGATGTCAAAGGAGGCAGACCAGCGACTTTTTCATGGCACTTACTCTGCCCAATGGGTTGGGTCTGCCCGCAAATGCCACAGGTGTGCCTGGCATGAATGCAGGCCAGGCATTCTACCAATCAAGTAGGCCAGCCCACTGAGAGTTTTTTTGAGTGCTCTCTGCAGGGTCCTACTGCTTTCAGTGCAGAGCGAGAGCGCCTAATGATGCGCGAGCGCTCTAATTTTTGCGCTATACTTTTTGGAGTCTGCAAAAGTGGACGTAGGGACTGAACCCAATAGTCAGGACTGTCCCACCTAAATCGGGATGGTTGGCAGGCATGCTTTACATTGTGTACAATTACCTCTTCCAGAACCCCCTCTCCCCCTCCCCCTCCCACTGACTTCCATGAGACGAGATTTTATGCCAGTGTTAGGGCATACGTAACAGGCAGAAACACAGGTTTCTTGATAAACACAGGCCATTCTAATAAATATGACTGATTTTCCTTTTCAGACTTTTGAGAGTAAATTATATATAGTTTAAAACTTTCTAAAACCCCTCACGCAGTACAGGTGTACAATGTATCATCTAGTCCATAGCACATGGAGTTCACCAATTAGACACAGCTGTTCTTAACTCGCGGCTTTCTCGGATAATGCTGGCGCCTTTGACACCATAAGGGTTTCCATAGGGCACCAAACAATGAATTCTGTGTGGTCTTGTTAGGGTAAAATTGCTAGTTTTTTTTTTCCCCTGAAATTAAAAGCTGCATTCATCTTAGGGGCAATAAATAATCTGGATATTAAAAGGGAGCCATGAAGTCTTCGAAATGAAATCCTACGCAATTTCATGGGAAATTCATACTTTGGAGAAGAAAAAAAAAGACTGAAATGTGATTTATTTCTGCACCAGAGACCGAGAGGATTATGTGTTAAACAGTGTGTATTAAAGACCCATTTCATTTTGGCTTGTCATTGTTACTTTTTGAAATAATAGGATGGAAGGGTTGAGGGGAGGTCGACTTATTATAACCACCCACTGTTAGTAATATTTAATTTTCTAACATTTTTTGGCATGGTTATTACAGAAAAGCCTTTTTGTTTTATTTATTTTTTTATATATATATATATATATATATATATATATATATATATATATATATATATATATATTTTTTTTTTTTTTTTTTTTCTTCTTCTTTCTAAGGTTCCAGGGTTTAAATACTCTCTGGCCACAGAGATCTCAACAATGCTGTTCACTTTGGAGTTTACTGAAAATTAAGCAGAAAAGATTTGAATATTGTGCTAAAAACTATATTGCCATGTTTTTGGTCCTGCAGCCTTTTGCAGACCTACTTAAAAAATAAAACTTATCTAGGCAGACTTTCTTGGTTTCTAATATTTAGTTACTTCAAAAGCAGCCTGCAATGCCTTGACATTTTTATGTGCATGAACTTTGATGGAATAAATTTCTACCTCTTCGTAAGGCTGATCTGGCCACAAGGCTCACGTTTTCAGAAGTTAAAGAACAGACTGCTTTTATTAAAGTGACTTTCACAATGTGACTGTGGCCACTTTAATGAATTACACCGTTTCCTTCTGTACACAGAAAGGGGTCATAGATGTAATCCGTGTTTTTGTGTTTCCTGTGGCAAAGCAAGCGGTTTACTACTTTTTCCATCATACATACTACATATTCACTAAAGTTAAATTTAAAAGTGGATTTCAAATCTAAGGCCAAACTAGCCAAACTGGAATTAAAGCTGAATTAAATAAGATTTTCAGTTTGGCTATTTTGACCATAAAGGTACAATATAGGGTCAGGAACACAAACATGTATTCCTGATCCTATTGTGTTGAAAACATCCCCCCACCCCACCCCCTTGTCTCCCTAAGTATAGTAAAATTTTACTTGTTTTCAGGTCTGCTGCCGCTGTCCCTGATCTGCCTGATTGGCTGACATCAGAATGGATTCTGTGCATCAATCACAATGCTTTCCCGTAGGATTGGCTGAGACTGTCAAGGAGGCAGATCAGGGGCAGAGGCAGCACAAGCCGAACATAGCGCTCGCCAATCAGTATCTCATCATAGAGATGAATGCAATCAATGCATCTCTGTGAACAAAGACCAGTGTCTGCATGCAGAGGGTGTAGACCAGACATAGGCAATCTTTGGCACTCCAGATGTTTTGGACTACTCCTCCTTTATAGGTGTAAGGACATTATGGGGGATTTAATCCACAACATCTGGAGTGCCGAAAGTTGCCTACCTCTGGTTTAGACACTGCGTGGCAGTACCCAATTAAGCACATCTAGTAGCCATCTAAGGAGTGGCCAGTGGAGTCATCACTGGGCTGTAATGTAAACCCTGCATTTTCTCTGAAAAGGCAGTGTTTACTGCAAAAAGCCTGAAGGGACTGAATATACTCACCAGAACAAATACAATAAGCTGTAGCTTTTCTGGTGACTATAGTGTCCCTTTGAATTTGAAATAAATTTATAATTGTCAATTTAGTGACTCACCCTGTGTCATTTTTTTATTGGCTCCATGAGGTTTTTTCCAAAGTGTGTGGGTGTGTTTTTTTTTAATTTTAATTTTATTACTTTTTATTATTTTCAAATAACCAGGGGATACAGAAGGAAAAAAGGGGAAGGGGGATCAAAGAAACATACATAATTTATTTATTTTTTTAAAAAAAAATTTTATTTATCAATTTTACAATTCATAAATAAAAAAATCAATAAATTAAAGTTTCCGTACTAATTTAGTACATTCAACCCCTGAGTCACTCATTGGTTTAAAATCAATCATTATGTCTTTCTTGTAGGACTATTTAGATAAAGGAATATATTGACGGATTGTCCTATGGTGGGGAACAAATATCTTTTTTAACACAGTTTTGAGATTAGGATAGGGGTATTGTAGGTTCCAAAGGCATGTGGAGCTTGTAAAACTTTCATAAGTTAGTGCAGAGATAGGCAAGCTTTTAGCAGCACTGTGCCGAAATAGGATTGTGATGTCCCGTAACGTGTCGGTCCTTTAAAAAAAAAAAATTAAAAAAAAATTGAGGTGTGTATGTTGCCGTACACTGCTTGTGTTATTTATTCTGCAGTTGCTTTTGTATCTTTCTATTTGTGCGTATATGAGCTATTATATTTTATTTGTTCAGGGGAGCTGAAGGGAGCTGCTAGGAAGGTAAGGGAGAGTGTGGTGGCCCCCCACAGGGAATGCCATATCCCCTCTCCCATGCCAAGTAAGAAGCAGGGAGGGGGGACTAAAACATTATTAAAAAGTTATAAAAATGACCCCCCTCCATTTTACACACTTAACATACCTACACAACACACACTCTGCATTCATTACATGCACACACTACACAAACACACACACTCTGCAATTATTACATACACACACTACATTCATTATATGCACCCGCTCTGCATTCATTATATACACACACACTACACAAACACACTGCATTCATTATATACACACAACACAAACACTCATGGCACACACTGCATTCACTATACACACACTACACAAACACACATTCTGCATCCATTACACAAACATACACTGCATCCACTACACAAACACGCACTGCATTCACTAATCAAATACTCTCACTGCATCCACTACACACACATCTATTCTTGAAAACATAAATAAAAATCACACTGACCTGTATATTTTTTACATTTACCTTAATAAAAAAAATGTGCAAAATAAATAAAATAAACATGTTGAGTTAACAGTAGATTTGTGTAGAAATAGTAAAAACAAATATATAAAATGGTAAATGTATAGAATATCGTTAAGTTATCGGCTATCGGCCTGAAAGTTCACAGATTATCGATATCGGCTCTAAAAAAAAAATCAATATCGGTCGATCCCTGGGTTCGTGCATTACAGCAGTGACTACCTGTGAGGCCAATGTTGCCCCCCTTAACAAGGCTGCTGTACCCAGACCTAACCATAGATCTTAAAATCATTTTGAACATCTTGTAGAAAAGCCTTTCTGCCTCATCCTTCTTTTGCAGCGCCTACAGAGTCACCTAACCAACCCAGTTTTTACAGTTATAACTACTTCATAATAGCATTCACAATGACCGAATCTTTCATTTGGTAATAATTTCCCATGTCTCATATATCACAACCCTCTAGCCAAAACACGTTGCCACAATTTCACCTTGGACTTGGACTAGGGTTATATACAAAAAGACAAATTGTCAGGAATTTATAGTGTATTCAAAATAAATTTCAAATTTACAGCAAACTCAAATCATAGCTGAACTAGTGAATACTTCTAGTTTGGCTTTTTTGACCTTCATTATTATTAATTTTGATATTACAACGACCCATTATGTACATCCAACACTGTTTAATCCATTTATAAGATGGAATACTCTGTACTCCACATGGTAGAGATATATACCATTTGTTTATTCATCTTTTTGCATTTGTGGTTACTGTATATTCATTAAACCGAACAAAAAATGCTCTTTGCACAGACTGCATAACGTTAAATCTTACTTAATTCGTTTAGCCAACGTGTGCAACTTACAACAAATTAATCGTACATAATTTTTCGTGTCATAATTTAAAGATGCATAAAGTGACTTGCTGTTCATAAATGTGCGTATGAGAAGGTCTTCTGCAGGAAGGATAAACTTCAAGGAATGTATTGATTAAAAGACACTGTTACATCCGTTCATGAGAATCGATCCCTAAAGACTTTCCTTGTGTCCTTCTTAATGGCAGAGATGTGGTTTATTTTTCTCTTCCTGCATCATAGAGCTTCAAGAATGAATTGTCAGGATTGAAGAAAATCTTATCAATGCATTTCTTAAATGGACACTAAAGGCACTCAGACTGCTTCATCTCAACAAAGTGGGCTGGATGCACTGCCCGTGCCGTTTTTAACCCTGCGTTGTAAATTTGTAGTTAACAGTGTTTACATTGCAAGGTTAGAACACCTCTAGAAATATCACCACTAGAGGCACTTCCTCTGCTACAATAGTAAAGGTTGGTTATAGATCAAACCCTGATTTAGCTTTGATTATCTCAGACAAGGAAGCAATACTAATGCGGTAAAGGCAAGTAAGGCATTTACCATTGAGGATGGTAACTTAAACCGTTAGAACACTATAACTTATGAAGTGTTTTTTGTTTAGTTTATTTTCATTTTTGTTGTTTATTTTGTTGAAGTTCAAACTTTTTGTCAGTCACTGGGCAAAAGTCAAGCCCGTCTTTATTGACTTAGTCCTGTCTTTCACTTTCCACATTGAGTCACACTTTAATAAACATCTAGCTCGTATTCAGTGCTTTATAATACCAAACAGCCTAATCCATTATTCTCTCTTTTCCCCCTCTTTATTGCTGGATTCCTCTCTCCATCAGTCTTACACATAAGATTTCCACCTTGTTACACTTATGAATGCAGTGTTTACTAGGGTGAGTTGTGTCGTAAGAGCTTGGCAAGTTCTTGGAAATTGTAACTGCCATCCCTCTCCATTGTATGTCTCACTTGTTCATGTAATCTGGCCATCGTCTTCAGGTAGTGCAGTGCATACACACAAAATTGTAAAAATGATCATTACATCCAATGCCAAGCTTTGCCTTAAGAAAATATAGGTTGCAGGAGGTGGGGTTAACTGTGCCATGGAATATAGCTCTAATTGTCCTACCTTAGCTAATGACCCTCATCTACCCACTGTTCATCCAACGTGTGACACATCTACTGAAAATAGCACCTACGGCAAGCACTGAAACTGTGACCATCTCAACTCCTGTCTAAACATCTGTGTCACAGTGCCCGGTCGGCGCCATGGGGCTGCACTTGATTGATGAGCTCACACAGTGCCCGATCAGCGCAGTGTGGCTGCGCCTGACCTGGGAGAGGTTACACACCTAATCCACGGCGGCCACTTTAGTCCCATGCTACTAAATAACGCTGCCCCCAAAAACATCATAAGTGACGTAAACGTGGAAGCGGCGTCGCGTTTTCTACACACATGCCCGGTTTGGGGTCATAGGTCCCATTTTAACCAATGAGCAGGCTTTGGAGGTTATTTAAACACAAACCTGCTAGTGTTCAGTGCCACTACTTCGGTTATCCGAGAATGCGTTTGGTATATTGTTATCCTGGTTTTTGATCTTGGCTTGTTCTTACTATCCGTTTTTCTGATCTCCCTGACCCTTTGGCTTTGTCTTCTCATTTATGCTCCTGTCTGTGTCCCTGACTTAGGCTTGTTTTTGACTATTCTTTCTACGTTAAAGCCGACCATTCCAAGGCCGGTAATACGTTTATCACTTTGACTTAATTCTGAGTGTTGGGCCACAGCACCATCCTGTCATTACGACAGGGACATGGACCCTGCAGATGTTTGCTTGTGAAAGAAGGCTGGAGGAAAATGATCCTATGGATCATTTCGCCCAGGCCTTTCAGACCTTGTTGGCCTGCACTGCTCACCTCCAACCGGAGGATCAACGATCTCCTCCAGCCCCACCTGTCGCTGTTATACCCATAGTCTAAAAGGCTCATTTTGGTGGTGATGCTCAGGAATGCTGTGGTTTTCTTAACCAAAAAGAGTACCACTTTGAAGCCTCACCTGGCTCCTTTCCTTCAGATAGATCCAAGATTGGTTATTTGAGGACTCAATTGATAGGGAAGGCATTAATCTGGGCAAATCCATTTATGGAAGATCAATAGGTCCATCGCTTATAATTATGCAGAATTCCTAGTGGAGTTCAAACTAATGTTTGAGCCGTTCGGTAAGGAAAAGAATGCTGCCAAAGCACACATGCACGTAAAATACACCAATCGCTCTGTTGCTGATTATGCCATTGAGTTTTGTACCCTTGCCTCAGAGGTGGATTGGACAAACAGAGGCCTTGTCTCCGCTTTTGCTGAAGGCCTGTCCAATACCATTTTAGATGAGGTTGCTGTCAGGGACTTGCCAGACAAACTAAGCGATTACATCACATATATAATTCATATTGACAACCGACTAAGGGAGAGAATTAGAAATAAATCTAGACGTAATGTCGCACCTCTTGCACCCTGTTTTTCCAATTCTGTTTTACAAAAGGATCCTGTGGTAACTGCAGAACCTGAACCCATGCAATTGGGGGTTATGAGATTGTCTGAAGCAGAGAGACAGTTTAAGAGAAGTAAGGAGTAAGACGTAAGGGTTTTTGTATGTACTGCGGCAAAAAGGGAACAGACTTAGGTGTTATGCACATGTCCCGGTTATGCCTCTTAAAAGACTTCTCCTTTCTGTCTTCTTGAGGCCATAGATGGTAGACCTCTTAAAAAAACACTCATAACTCAGTAGGGGCTTTACACAAGGAGCTTATAACCTTCCAGGTTATTTCCTCACCATCATGTGCGATTATACTTGGGTTCCCATTGCTGGTCAAATACTATCCCCGTATTGAGTGGAGAAAAGGGGAGATATTGTCTTGGGGTGATTAGTGTAGTAAAATATGCCTTTTGCCTGTATCCAAACTATTGGGCACCATCAATGTGCCTACTGCTTCTCCACTTGCTACTGAAGTTCCCCTCCAATACATGGATGTAAAGGAGGTGTTCAATAAAGTACATGCAGACATACTACCTCTGCATAGATCTTATGATTGTCCTATAGATCTATTGCCAGGCACCATGACCCCCAAAGGTTGGGTCTAGTCCCTGTCTCTACTGGAGAGTAAAATCATGGATGAATACATCTTTAGCCAAGGGCCATATACATAGATCCTCTTCTCCAGCGGGACCAGGGTTTTTCTTTTTATCCAAAAAAGAGGGTGGTCTACGTCCTGTGTCCCTTTTGCACCTAGTGCTGCAATGTTACACTTTGCAGTTCCAGAGTACTGCAATGTTTACATTGCAGCACTAAGTCTGCCCAGAGTGGCTGTTTACCAGACAGCCACTGTGGGTGCTTCCGGAATCATAACAAACTTTTGGTCCGTTATCTGACGCTGGACGTCCTCACGCTCTGTATGAGGACCTCCAGCGTCAGATTTTCCCCATTGATTCAATTACTTTTATAGTTGATCTACTAGTGTTCAAGGGATTTAACACTATTCTAATGGTCGTTGTCCGGTTCTCCAAAATGGCTCACTTCATTCCACTCAGGTTGCCAACCACCCAAGATCTTTCTTGCATATTTACCAAGGAGGTGTTCAGGTTACATGGTATTCCTCACAGTATAGTATCGGACAGAGGTACGCAGTTTGTATCTAGGTTCTGGAGATCATTTTGTAACGAATTGGGTATAGAATTATCTTACTTCGTTATACCATCTCCAAACAAACAGTGCTGCAGAACGACCAAACCAATCCTTAGAAGTATACATCAGATGTTTTGTCAATGGTGCTCAAGATTATCGGTCAGATCTTTTATCCTGGGCTGAATTCACCAGGAGCAATGCTACAGATGACTCGTCTGGTTTTAGTCCATTTTATGGAAATACTGGTCTTCATCCTACTATCCTACCTTCTGTATTCTTGAATACCTCTATCCCACTTTTGGATGAGCACCTGGTCTCTATGCAAAGGTCTTGGGATCTGGTGCATGCCGCCTTGGTGACGGCTGCTTCTAGGTACAAGCTGCAGGCTGATGAGCGACGTGGTGCTATGCCTTCGTATGAAGTGAGTGACAGGGTTTGGTTGTCCACACGGTATATTAAACTCAAGGTGCCTTCTATGAGGTTCGCCCCACGGTATATTGACCCTTTCTGTGTTGTGTGTAGGATCAATCCTGTTTCCTATACCCTTGATCATGGACCGATGCAATCCTCAGCAAGCATTTAAAACTGATAATTAATTTTATAGCTTGATGCTCTTTTTCGATCTCAAAACTGTAGAATCTGTAGATTCAGCTGTGATTCCATACAGTATTGTCCTAATTACTCCGAAAGTATGCTCCCTTAATGTGCTTATTCGATACCAGGGCTCGACAAATCCCAGGCGCCAGATCGCCATGGTGACTAAGAATTTTGCCCTGGCATCTGGGATTGGTCAGCCCTTTCCCTCCTCCTCCTGTCTCAACGACGTGCAAACTCTCTGTGCGCCGGGAGGAAGTGAAGGAAACTGTAAATACATCCTTCCGGTGCTGAGGCTGCGCAGGGGAACCACAAGGTGGCAGGTAAAATCTGCTCTGCTTGCGGCTCGCCCCTATTCCGCTGAGCATGCCTCCAGCTCGCCCCCATACCGCAGAGCACGCCTCCAACCCGCTCACATTCTGCAGACCTGGCTGCCCGCCCTTTCCTCTGTGCGGCCTCAGAGCAAGGAGAAAGTAATTAATTAAAATTCACTTCCTCCCGGTGAACAAAGCTACAGGAGGAGGAGGGGAGAGTCTGAACAGAGCGGCAGCCCACTCCCATCAGCTGCAGCTTGCCCTACTGCAACCACCTGCTGCCCAGTCCTACTAGACCCCAGGGAAGCCACCCTCCTGAACCCAAAAGGTAGGAAACAGGCGGGTGGCTAAAATTATGCATATATTGTTTTTTTTTTTTTTTTATGTGGGTATCTGTGACATGGTGTGTATCTAGAAATCTTTGTGTGTGTGTGTGTGTCTGTCTGCCTATCAGTCAGTGAGTGGATGTGTCTGTCAGTCAATGAGTGTGGGGGTCTGCCTGTCAGTTAATGTATGGGTCTGTCTGTCAGTCAGTCAGTGTGTGTGTCTATCAGTCCAGGTGTATGTCTTGGTCACCAGACCCCCTTCGATCAATTGGGAATGATGTTTTTACTCACTTTTTTCCCCAACGCGATGCCTATCTCCATACCTGAGATTATCAATCTTGATGATCTCAGCCAATCCAATGCTTTCCTGTAGGAAAGCATTGGGAGCTATTGAGCATGCGCAGTAAAATGCTGCACCAATCAGCATCTCGTCATAGAGACGCATTAAATCAGTGCATCTCTTTGGGGAGCATTCTGCGCCCCCTTGCAGATAAGAGACACTTTAGTTGCCGTTTGAGTGACTGCAACTAGAGATGTTACTAGGCAGCAATGTAAACACTGCTTTTTCTTTGAGCCTTCAGGGACAGGCTATAGACACCAGAGTGACAATTGTATTTTCGTTGTTGGGGGGAAAAAAATGGCTCCTAACTTTTTAAGCTGGCTCCTAGATCCAAAGCAAATTTGTCAAGCCCTGTTCTATACAGATGTGACATTAATTTTAGCATGGAAAACAATGGAGACTCTAATTCAGATTTTAGTATTAAGGATTTATTTATCTAGTGCCATTACAACCCCACCTCCTAGATACATCAAAGGGCATTAGAAGTTATTTGGCAATGCAAATGTAGCCATCCAGCAAGTTTTGTAACGGAAAACACTAATAATATGGATAATCCATATAAACTCTGAAAAGGTCAGCATATTAATTTGTGATTAAAGTTTTAGTGGTTGGGCAAGTAAGGAAAGAAAGAGAAGAGTTTACGAAAAATGTGGGACAAGGTAAAGAAGTAAAAAGACTCTTTAAAGAAAAGGAAAATACCATGATGTATTGACCTGTGAGGCTGAAGCCCATTAGGAAATAACGGTTGCGCTGGCCCTGGTTATAAATTTTACATTTTGCACCTATATTTTGTACCTGTAGGCCCATTTTGTGTGTATGTATGTATATACCTCTCCCAGCGCTCTTTCAGTGTTTCTTTCTCTGGCTTTGCCTCTTCTCCCTCCCCGACCACACTCTGTCGGCATCCCCCCAGGTTCTGTCTTTGGTCCCCTACTGTTCTCTATCTGTACTGCCTCCCATGGTAAACTCATCAGCTCCTTTTGGCTTCCATTATCATTTCTATGCGGATGACACGCAAATCTACCTGTCCTCTCCTGATCTCTCTCTGTCCCTCTTGACTAGTGTCTCTGACTGCCTCTGTTTTCGATTTCCAACTGGATGGCTGCTCACTTCCTTATACTCAGCCTGTCCAAAACAGAACTTCTGGTCTTTCCTCCCTCAAGTGTTTCTCCCGTGTCTGTCTCCCTCCAAGTCAATGGCACTACCATCACCTCTACCTCGCTGCCTGGGTGTTCTTTTTGACCCCAACCTTTCCACCCCCCCCCCCATATTCAATCAGTCGCCAAATCCTGTTGCTTCCACCTCAAAAACATTGTGCGCATCCGCCCCTATTTAATCCCGGATGCGTGCTGGTCCATACTCTTGTTCTCTCTCACCTTGACTACTGCAATACCCTTCTCATTGGTCTTATGTGGTCCCAGATTGCACCGCTGCAAGTATTTCCCGTCAAGTCCCCTACACTCTGCCAAAGACCTACATCTATCCTCTGTCCGTACGCCCACCTCTAATGCTCGCCTCCAGGGCTGCACCTCTTTTGTGGAACTCCCTGCCCTTCTCCGTAAGACTTTCACCCAGTCTCCACTCATTCAAAAAATCATTGAAAACTCACTTCTTCAAGAAAGCATATCAATTAAACTGTTAGTAGGTTTTTATTCCCCACCCCCCATGCCTCCTTTCCTGCAACTGTCAAATATTACCTACTAAGCCCTCAGTGAATACTTTTCTAACAACTACTTCGTACCCCTACTTTTACCCTTTGTGTCACTATACCTCACTCCCTCTAGAATGTAAGCTCATTGAGCAGGGCCCTCCACCTCTCTGTTCCTGTACGTCCAACCTTTAGGTATTGTGACGTGGACAATGTGCTCTCTGCTTATTCCGAATCTCCTTTTCAAGCGGCTTGCGAAGCTATATTTTCTTCAGAATTGGACTATATGGTTGGATGGGACCCACTCAGCTGAGCGGAGATGTTTAATGATCTTGGGATTGAATAAGGGTTGGCCACTAGCATCTTGTAAGGTAGACTGATCCTGGGTCTTGGAGGGATTAATTGTGTTAGAGGCTTGGTAAATCAGAGGCTGATTAACAAAAGACTCCTTGACATTGGAGTATTAGCGTGTAGCACATCAGTGGGGATTTGTCATCAGAATTACCCCGCGCAGGACTCATCCACGATTTGTAGGTCATAGTGGGATGTGGAACCCTCTAGGGGATCAATTATCTGTTGTCTCAAGGAGGTGTGTGATAACCTTGGATATTTAGCCTGGTGCCTTGCCTTTACTGGCTGAGGCACTGTTGCCCTTCCAGGGATGTTTGTGCAGGGGGCCTTCATGGTCAGATCCATTATGTGAAACCTCTGTCAGATATGAAAGGGGGTTACCCAATGTTAAAAGGGGGTCACCCTTTGAAATAAATCCTGGGGGTCACCCAAGTAAAGCATATGAGAGTTACCCAAAGATGCAGCAGTAAATGGGGGTCACCCATATATATATGATAGTAAAAATAAAATATAACAATCTTTCTATATAATTTAAAAATATCGACGTTTCAGCCCCAATACATGAGCTTTCATCAGGATGGCAAAAGAAAAAATAACAAAACACACACACCACACCACACCACCCACCCCCACCCCCACCAAACAGGCAGATTAATGTTTGGATTTATTAATATGACGACAAAAAAATAATTCCACTTTAAATAGATAAATGGGTATAAATGATTTAAAATGTATTTTAAAAGATATGATTATGGAAGAGTAGTACAAAGAAATATATTTCACAAGAAAAACTTACCTTGGAATTTGGTGACTTGATGAAAATAACCTCCCCAAAAAACCCGAAATGGCTGCTAACTCTAGGAGGCGACGGCCACCCGTGTCACAGGAAAAAGGCGGGGAAAAATGGCCAGATAGGCTGTGCAATACTCGCAGCAGTGAGGCCCGTCCAGTAGAGCGTCGGGAAGTTAAGAAAAAAGCCGCGATTAGATTAGATCATTAGGTCAGCAAAAAACCCTAAACTGAAAGGGAGGGGAATAATTAGAGCAGAGGGTAACAGGATAAAATGGATTCAGAGCCAGTGGGAGTGAAAGAAATAACCCTGTGGGCAGACAAGAGGTTGGCCCTAAGGGGAGAATCTATAGAATGAAGTATAAATAAAGATGTAATAGCAATAATTAAGACCAAAAAATACAATTAAAACAATGGTATGGTAAAAAACTGAGGTAAATAAACAGCACAAAGGCCAATGTAATCAGAATAGACTCACCTGGGAGGCAAGCAGCAAAGAAAGAGGACTTGGGAGCCACATATTACTGTATGGATGTCTTCCGATTGGTTGATTTTGTTTTCAATTGCTTAACTGTTTTTTTTGTTTTTTTTTTGCTGCTGGGAGGATTCAGTAAAGAAAGTAATGCAAATATGAAGCCTCCTGTCTTGCCATAAAATTTACAGCACATGAGATTCAGATGGCCATCTTGGGTCTTGATGGGTTAAATAAGGACAGCTGAGTCAATCATTGTAATTGGGTGAAAGCCGGAAGCATTTTGCATTGGAGCGCCAGGAATTATCGTTATGCGTGTTTGTTATGAAGTGGCTGAGTCATTGCATAACATAACACAACTCCAGACTATATATCTGGATGCTTGCAAGAGGGAGCTAAACCGTAATAATGTTCTTGATCTGAAGCCAACTGCTAATCCTTGTGTTTTTAGTTTACAGGCGTTTATTTCCCAAGCTGCATTTTAAACAATGGACGCCGAAGTTCTGGCCCCCGACAGAGCAATGCCTCTGAGCTTCCAAAAATAAAGAGGCACTTTGGTAGTTGCTCTATAAAAAGCTATTATGCTAATCTGTGTACTGTACACAGGTCCTGCTAAATAAGCTTAGTTACATTGTAGCACAGGGAAGCTTAAAAAACATTAGGTACTCTGCTCTAAAACACAAAAGAAACTCTGTCCTCCCGTGGAATGTGACAATTGTAATCCGGTTTAACAAGCAGAGTAGCTACAAAGAACAGTTGCTACAACAAATTTGTTAACTGTATGAATGATTTTTGCCATTCTGTAAAAAGGTGAGAGTTGAAATAAAATAAAGTTCAGCGTTCTACTGCTACATTGTTTACAGGAACAGTCAAGAAAATTAGACCAGTAGAAATTACATTTTGATTGTTACATTATTTATAGGGTTCTGTGAGGCCTTTCTAGAAAACACTTGCGTAATTCTCCTGTCAAAAAGCTTGTTACATTTTTCGCATTGTGCAGCACTGAGCCAAATATCATTATCGATGTTGCAAATAAAATTTGTCATATCTGATCTGTTCAGGAACCACATAGTGAAGGAGCTATGTGCATTGTGGATGGACAATTGCAAGCACAAGCAAATAAAACCTTTCTGTTTTCATTAAGTCCTCAGTGAGAAAAAAAATGTATCTTCCGTATGTGTTATTATACCCACAGTTGGATTTGATAGAGAAGGCACTTTAACCCACTTTGACACTAGTGATGAAAAGTAGTTCCTGCCATAGTAAGACTGCAATGTAACTGGCCTGTTTAATGTACAAGGGGTTTCATCAAGGGGGCCTTACAGCTATTTTACTAATTTCCTATAATTTATCTGCCACCCTATAGAGGATTTATTGTTTACCGTTACTCTGTGACAGGGGTAGGCAACCTTTGACACTCCTGATATGGTGGACTACATTTCCCATAATACTCTTATAGCCATAATGCTCGTTAGGCATCAGAGGAGATGTAGTTCACAAGATCTGGGGTGCCAAATGTTGCCTAACTTTGCTCTATGATAAGGGAGGCAAAACAGAAGTTCTGCAGGGCTTGTGGAACTTCAGCAATATGATGCTTTGCCTGCCCTAGCTTAACTTAAAGGGACTCTATAGTCATCAAAACAACTTTAGCGTAATGAAGCACTTTTTATGTATAGATCATGCCTCTGCAGTAGGAGTTAAATCACTTTGTTTATGCAGCCCTCGTCACACCTTCCTGCATGTGACTTACACCGCCTTCCTAAACACTTCTTGTAAAGAGTTATGCTTACACTTCCATTACTGCAAATTCTGTTTAATTTAGAATCTCTTATCTTCAGGAGCCCCCTGTATGTAACCAAAGCTCAATTTACAGAGCAGGAGTAAAAAAACAAAACAACTTTGTTACATCTGATTGAAAATTAAACAATTTTGTTTTCATGCAGGCTGTGTCAGTCACAGTCAAGGAAGGTGTTACCAAGGCTGCATAAACAGAAACAAAAGTGATTTAATTCCTAAATGGCAAAGAATTGAGTGTGAGACTGCAGGGGCTGATCTACACACCAAAACTGCTTCATTAATCTAAAGTTGTTTTAGTGACTATAGCATCCCTTTAATATTGTTGGTAATGTCTTTCTTTCTGTCCTTAAATTAAGCCACATTCAGCTGAATTAAAATGAATTATAGATATTGGAGTGGTCTATAGTATTAAATTCTATTCTTTTCCTCGTGCTCTCAATACAATCCATGAATAGATTGAAATCTTACTATATATAGATTCCGCTTGTATTTTCCATAGAAGGCAGTAATACATCAGGGACCTGGACCAATATGTTACTAAAACATTGTGGTTGATTAGGCTTATGGTTGAATAACGTGGTTGATGTCCACATCAGCTGAAGTCCTTTTAATGCCCTTGAAATGCTCTGTCCTGTTTTCAATAAGACTTTGTTCAAGTAGAAATGTAACAGGGAGCCATTATTTTAAATTACATTGTTGAATAAAATAAGGAAAATTACCTAACAATTTTTATTAAAGGACCACTTATAGGCACCCAGACCACTTCAACTGAATGAAGTGGTCTGGGTGCCAGTTAAATCTAGTGTTAACCCTGCAGCTGTAAACAAACGGCTATGTTTACATTATGGTTAATCCAGCCTCTAGTGGCTGTCTCATTGACAGCCGCTAGAGGCGTTTCCGCGCTTCTCACTGTGAAAATCACAGTGAGAAGACACTGACATCCATAGGAAAGCATTGAGAAATGCTTTCCTATGGACTGATTAAATGCGCGTACAGCTCTTGCCGCGCATGCGCATTCAGCCCTGACATCGGAAGACGGAGGAGATTTCCCAGCGCTGAGAGAGCCCGGCGCTGGAGAAAGGTAAGTGATTAACCCCTTCTCCCCCTTCAGCCCAGCGTTTGTTTTCCTGTCACTATAGTGGTCCTTTAACTCCTTAAGGACTGGACTGTTTTTGCGATGTTGTACATTTGCGACCAGGCCTCTTTTTACACTTTTGTGGTGTTTGTGGTTAGCTGTAATTTTCCGCTCTCTCATTTACTGTTCCCATACAAATTATATATTGTTTTTTTTCAGGACAAAAGGGGCTTTCTTTACATACCATTATTTATATAATCTCATGTAATTTAATTTAAAAAAATGATGAAAAATTGAAAAAAATAAAAAAATATTTTACTTTTACTCATCTACAAAAGCGAATGGAAAAAAAATGCTAAATAGATTAAAAATTTTGTCCTGAGTTTAAAAATACCCAGTGTTTACATGCTTTTTGCTTTTTTTTTTCAAGTTAAAGGGCTATAGGTACAGGTAGAATATTGCGGCTTGAAAACATACATAAAAATAAAAATTTTTTTTTTATCAATAGTGACATTGTAACACTATTATCTGTCATGAATCTCTGAATAACACCCCACATGTACATATTTTTTGTAAAGTAGACAACCCAGAGTATTTAATATGGGGTATGTCCAGTCTTTTTTAGTAGCCACTTAGTTGAAAACACTGGCCAAAGTTAGCATTCATATTTGTTTGTGTGTGGAAAAAAGTAAAAAACTAAATTGAACCCTAATTTTGGCCAGTGTTTGTGACTAAGTGGCTACTAAAAAAGACTGGACATACCACATTTGCAATACTTTGGGTTATCTTCTTTTGCAAATGGTATGCCATCATGGGGGTAATTCTCATTCCTGGGCTACCATATGCCCTCAAAGGCAACGTAACCAACCTGGCCTTTTTCAATGTAAAAATATTGACCCTGTAACTTTCAAAAACTCTATAAAACCTGTACATGGGGGGGAGGGGGAGGTCTTGAGACTTTGCTGAACACAAATATTAGTGTTTCAAAAAAATATGTACATATGGGGTGTTATTCAGAGATTTATGACAGATAATAGTGTTACAATGTCACTATTGATACATTTTAAAAATGTATGTTTTGAAACCGCAATATCCTACTTGTACCTATAGCCCTATAACTTTCAAAAAAGCATGTAAACACTGGGTGTTTTTAAACTCAGGACAAAATTTTTAATCTATTTAGCAGTTTTTTTTCATTCGCTTTTGTAGATGAGTAAAAGATTTTTCAGGTAAAAGTAAAAAAACATGTATTTTATTTCAATTTTTCATCATTTTTTTTCATTTTTGTTATTTTTTTTATAATTCTTTATTTTTGCGGGTATGCAGAATTGAAACTTGCTTTACATCAAGTGCATATAAGGTGTCATGTATACAATACATTCAAGATAAACATCATGTAGTGGTTATAGTTGCACATGTGCGAGTCTACCCATTTTTATTTAGAAAGTCACGGCAGCTTCTCCTCCTGCTAAGCACATTTATTCAAAGTCGCGTATTTGGAGGATGCAGGTATTCCGCTTGATGAGCCCTGCTTAAGGAAGTTGGGGCTATAAACTTGCTTGGGCGCTTTTTTTCATTTTTAAAAAAAATGAAATTACATGAGATTATATAAATAATGGTATGTAAAGAAAGCCACTTTGGTCCTTAAAAAAAACCTATATATATAATTTGTATGGGGACAGTAAATGAGAGAGCGGAAAATTACAGCTAAACACAAACACCACAAAAGTGTAAAAAGATGCCTGGTCGCAAATGTACAACATCGCAAAAACAGTCCTGTCCTTAAGGGGTTAATAATGTAGTTTTGGTACGATTTGGCCCATATGGGATCAGGTACTTCAGATGCCTGTTGGAGAGGTTGTGGCAATAGAGGCTCTTTCCATATGTGGTGGGGCTGACGAAGGTGATCAGGTTTTGGGGATATGTTATGCTCCATCTTGTCAGACATACTCTCCACTCCGGTGAATCCTTTCCCCAGGGTTTTCCTGTGGACTCATTCACATCTCTCAAAAATTGCTTAATAAGCAGACGTGCGCTGGTGGCAAGTAGGACCTTGGCAGAGTGCGAGAGAAACATTGATACCCTGCCATAGCATTTTGTCCTTCGCAAAATTAAAGAAGCTAAACTGCCAAAGTTTGTGGCACAATTAAGTCCTTCTGTAAGACCTTGAACCCGTGGCCTTTCAAAATGGTCTCTAATTTCTATTAAGTCTTATTTTGTTTTTGGCCATTTCTACCTTTTCCCTTCCGACTCCTTTCATGGTTTTTATTTATTTATTTTCTCCCTGTATTGGTTTCTATATCTCCTCATTTGTTAGTATGGATATTGTGGCGGAGCTCCCTGTACCCCTGGCTGGGTACCTCTGCCAAGCACCGCTTCCTAGCTGGAACAGGGGACAAACCGCAGCACTTCTGCCCACTGTCGCCATGGCTTGACTGAGGCCCTGGAACTGTTCCCTCCTGGAGCTGAAGGAGGAATTCGCTCTAGACACCCCCAGGCACTGGACGACACTCAGTCCTGGGAGCACTAGTCCTTACAAGGACTTTCCCCGCTGAATCCTCCACACTGGAATGGTGATTAGCCCTTTCCCCTCCCAGTAAACATACAACACATAGTTCTGGGATTACAAGCTGAAATACGTTTAATGGCAGCCACAACTGGCCTTATATGCATGTCCCCATGCAAGGGGCACTCCCCCCTGAGAGTAGACTACAGTAAAAACATACATACGATTTACATTGGCCTTTAGATCCAGGACACTCTCATACAAAACAAGATAATCCCTCCCCTGTGCCTGGGAGATAATTGAGTCAAGCACTGTATTAAACTCAATTATCTTCAAGCACAAAAAAACATATTTCCCTAACACCCGAAAAGTACCTTAAAAATACATAGCCCCGATCTGGGTGACCAACATATCCAAAAATCACCCAGATCGATTCAGGGGTTCAGTAATTTACTGGAAGTCATAATTTGACCAACCGCACGCATGGTCCCCTAGCCAAAAATAGTTCCATGGAATCGCGGCTAAGTGCCGCTGGGGACCGACCGGGAACCACAAAGTCTCCATGCTGAAAATAGTTCAGTGAAGTTACCCTGAAGTCTATTCGTGGTTTTGGTCCTTGCGAACGGCCGCCAAGAAGCTAGTGTTCGGTTCTATGTGCCCTAATGGAAAGTGCCGAACTAGGGGGAATAAAATATGGGTCTTTACAGTCGCTGACCTGGTCCATAGTCGGTGGGCAGGAGGCTGGCAAGCAGGCTCCACCAGGAGCTCATGGCAAGCTCACGAGGATAAGGGGAGTTTGTCACAGATATATTCATATACAACTTTATTAGATGGTGCATGTATTGGATCTTTGATCTTGGATCATTGTTTGTATGTATGACCTGCTATCTCCTTAAATAAAGTCTTAAGTAATATAGGGAATTAGTTAATATAATATTAAACATCATTTGAAGTCCTGGTCCCCTGCTTTTGAGAATGATACCCACATGAGGAAAGTTAAACCACATATTTCTAAAATAAAGGTATTTAAACAGTACCATAACAATATTTATCAATCTCTGGAATGCTCATATATTTATACCAGTTAAATGAAACTGTAGGAAAAGTATGACCCATTAAAACTTCCTCTGAGATTTTTTGTGTAGCTGAAATTTTTAGTTTGTTTGAAGACTTTAAATGAGTAGAATGGCGGGCGGGGCTGACCGCAGAGCTGTGAAGACGCTCATCACAGCAGCTCCAGCTAAACATGGCATTTAATCTTAATTCTAACGACACACAGGCACTTAATAGAGAAACTAAAGCTACCACTCGAGAGCAGACACCGAGGTGAAGAGAAAGACACCTCTCAAGCGACAAACGGAGCCCAATTCACAATGCGGCCTACAAGAGTGGCGGGCCCCGGGGAGGCGGCCGCTCCCCAGCAGCACTGCCACGCCGGGAACCAGAATGTAAGCCCTCGTTCACCCCCCTCTGGACTCCCTGGCAATGCAAAGGGCCAACATTGGCTCTGTGGAGCACAAAACCGACTGAGCCTGTGGTTCCTAAGATGGCGGATGCCCCTCACACCGCCGATACACCTAACGCAGGGCGGGAAATGGAGAGACGGCTGAACAGCATATTTGCCGCTTTTTGGGAGTCCCTGGAAGCCCACATGAGATCATCGGAGTCTGTAGAACCACTCCAGACTACACCCCGGAGCACCCCACAAGAGAGCAGACGGGGACAAACTGCAACACAACACCACCGACAAAAGCAGCACAAGGACGACGCTACCCTGCATAAGGCGAGGCAGAGACAAGGCACAAGACCCAGGGAAGCGGCAACCAGACGACGGCGAAGGGTTAAGTACTTGCTTCCCCCAAGCGAGGTGGCAAAGTGGAAGAATCAGCCAGCCCCAAACATCGAACCTCCCAAGCAAAGCAAGTGAGGCGGGGGGGCACCCTAGCTCGACACACAGCTCATCTGGAGCTACAATCAGCGCCCACAGCAACTCTTCATAGCCCGGGGGACATCAGCTACCACACAACGGGGAGAATGCACCAGCTACACCACCTCCCACAGCAAGCACATGCTCAGCTTCAACGGGGCATCGGCTGACGCCAAGGGGACTGAGACTCTGGGCCGGGCATGGTGCAGACTACCCCACAGCTCTCTATGCCACTGTTGAACTCTCCCAAAGGCATGTTGGAATAATATAAACTACTTCTTCTTCTTTCTAATTTGTTCCTAATCTGCTCTCCCTGGAGAGCACAAGGGAGGGGGGTACAAAGCGGAGTCTAGCAACGCTATAATATAATATGAGTACACATACTAAGACCAGCCAGGATATCAGCAACTATTGTACATAGCTGTACAAACATGCATATCTATAGCCTTAAGAACCAATAGAACTGTCATTAATGTACACAGAGTAGAAATGTTTTTATAGACCTATCCTTGCCAGTTAGGAATGCAAGACATAGCTCTAAATGTATATCTTGTTAACTAAATAACTTACAGCATGTTCTAAGCGACTAAGCCTGCTAATATGAAAATTGTGCCTGTTATTCGTATGCCCGCATGTCAAGCGAGATAAAAGCCTGAGGACTGCTTTTGGGGCACGTCAAGCCTGTCTGTACCTTTTTCATGCACTGCAAAAAAAAAAAAAGAGTAGAATGGGCTTATAGCATATAAATTGGTTCCTCTGTAGGCAGCTTGGGACCTCTTGCCATCTTCAGTGGTAGGACATTAAAGAAAGCCCCACTAGAAAGCAATACGTCATATGACTTGTGTTCATTCAATGCTGGACATTTTTGCCTATGCTAGGGCACTTCAGCTGTCCTTTGCATGGGCAGCCTTGGTTGGAAAACTTAGAGTTGCCTTTCAACTTACTTGTCTCTTTTCTGGCTGTTGTATATCACCATATTATTACATATATGTATTTCACGTATTCATACTGGGAGGTGTGCTCTTTATTTCATAGCTGTGAAGTGCATACAAACTCTTGGAATATCCTTTTCCAAGACTGGTTACATTTTGCATTCTAAGTATATTAAGTGACTGGCAATTTTTATTTTATCTTTTTTTTTTACCAGGGAAAATAAATCCATTTATATATCATTGTAGAAAAATATAGATATTTATCTAAATTGTAACATGAAAAATATATTACACTTACACATCTTAAAGCTTTGTTTCAATGTTAATACATTTAACTTTAAAAAAAAAAATATATATATCATAGGTAATTATGACATTGTGTGTGTGATCTGCATTCGTTTTATAGAGAGAGTAACGTGGAAAGTTGAATGCAAACTGTTTTGACAGAACTCAGAAGAAATTGTACAAATCCAATTATTAGTAATAATGCTCTGATGTGCTTTTACAGCACAGTTGGGTATGGTGTAATTTTAACAAAGTTATATGGATATTTTAACTGTACGGATCCATGTGTTTCTATATCAAGAAAACCATATAGGTTGATCTCTGCATGTCATAATTGGGTTTGGAAATCACAAAAGCTAAACTTTAGGATATTCACAGTGCATGACACCGTGATGAAGACTGCTACGTTGAAACATATTGGCATGTTTTATTTAAGGTTACAGTGGGTTCGCCAGAGGTGAGATCTTTTTCTTGTTACCCTTATTACAGTTGGTCACTGTTCTAAATATATTTTATGATTGAATAAAATAAATGTTTGGCAGATGGATATTTGAGTCTCCTGCTTCTTATCAGAGGGCATATTGAAGCATGGAAAGGCACCTTTAGATGTAATATATACTGTATGATATGGCTCTTATAAATGTGAGTGATTCCATAATAGTATCTTGTTTTTGGTTAATTTTCAGATTACAATATGTATGTATATTATTTTTTCTTTTTGTATTTTCTTCTAGTTATACCTAATGTTTGTGCTGGCGCCATTGTGGTGTTTGTCCTGTAGCATCTCATCAAAGAAAATGTTTATATTATAACTTACTACGTTAAAGGGATTTTACAGTGTTAGGAATACAAATCTATATTCCTAACACTATAGATCCCCCCCCCCCATCGGCCAATAAAGGGTTAAAATAAATTATTTATAATTTATTTACCTGATTCTAGCACCGATCTCCCTTTAACTTCATCCGACGGAACGGCTAATGTGCAGCAAGTGCTGGGAGCGTATTAAGCCCTCTCCATAGGAAAGTATTGAATCAATGCTTTTCTATGGGTCTTTCATTGATGCTGGATATCCTCATTCAGAGCCTGAGGACATCCAGCGTCAGTTAGACGACCTATACTCTGGTAAAATCTTGGAAGTGCCGCTAGTGGCTGTCTGGTTTCTCTAAAACTGCAGTGTTTTATATTGCAGGACTAAGGGAATTAGGCACACTGTACCCAGACCACTTCAATTAGCTGAAGTGGTCTGGGTGTCTATAGTGTCCCTTTAAGTATTGTTTGTTATCTCTCTTTGTGGTGTGTCACAATTCGGCCTACTACAGACATGTGACTTTTTTCAGTGGTTGAAAAAGTTTTCAAAAATCACGATTTGTCTGCTCCAGACCCAAAAAAATGATGGCAATCCTTTTTATTAACACCTTTGATTCTAGTATAAAGGCTTCCACCTCAAGGACAATTTACAACTGGGGAGTCCTAGGTTACCCCAACCAAACTAGATGAAAATCCACACAACAAAAGCTGGAAAAAATAGTAATTTTTGTAAGTTCCTTCAGTGATGTGATTCTTATACCAGACAAAAGCAGAATTTAATAAAGAAATATTTATTATGAACAAAAATAGTACCAGTATTTCTGCCCCTAGAGAGCTGTTGGTAAGAAAACGGACAAAGATAAGCATTTTAGCAGCCTTAAGTAAATGTCTCTTCAAGCATTTCTCGTGCTTTGAAAGGAGTTGATCGCATTTGGAGTTAAAGACAGATTCCCCAAGATCTTAGTCAACTGGAAATGTGACAGGTGCCGATTATGTTTTTTTTTCTTTTGTCAATCTTTCTTTTATTGTGGCATACGATTCACATTGTACAGAATAGTAACTAAGGAGTTAAATCAGATAGACAGTTGGCATAAATAACAACTTATAACAGATGATACTCGTAAGCGAGGAAGCCACTTACCGATATGTTTTTAATCACTGGATGATGCCACCTCAGGTGCATCGACGAGCCAACCTCCCCCTGGCACCGCTAGCATTCATCTGAGGTAGCATAATTCTGTGCAGGAGTGGAGATGTGCAGGGGTGTGCAGTACCATCTGGAAAATAGCATATAATTTGATCCCTATATTTTGGAGCTCAGGGTACCTTGTTGGGCCAAAATCTTAGACCATTGTTCATCTGTGAATCTACAGCCAAAATGCATC
The DNA here is from genome assembly GCA_933207985.1 of Pelobates cultripes. Classification (NCBI taxonomy): domain Eukaryota; kingdom Metazoa; phylum Chordata; class Amphibia; order Anura; family Pelobatidae; genus Pelobates; species Pelobates cultripes. The sequence continues at coordinate 62,987,132 of OW240920.1, read as the reverse complement.
TTGTGCATGCGACCCACCTCTGTGAAACCTGAAATGCCTGCATTATCATCTGTTACTGTCAGGAATGGCTCCAGGGAGAGAGAAAAACAAAGAGGGAAAGGTGGGCAGCCCTGCCTAGTGCCATTCCAGATTAAAACCTCCAGAGTCAGTGCTAGTAATCCTACCTTGGGTTTGAGTAAAGTAAGTGTATCCCTAACAGAAAAGTAGAGCCCAGATCCATATTCTGCAGTGTCTAAAATATGAAGTCCTAGTCCACCTCGTCAAAAGCCTTGCCTGTTGCCAATTGTTAATGTATTTCAAACAACATCTTATGCCCTATAGTTCATCATAAGTGGTGACTTAAGACCCATTTAAACATCTATTAAAGATAAATTATTTGAGTTTTATTTTTTCAGGCATACACTCTGCATACAAATCATTTATGCAATGTGAAAAATGCTTCTATAAGTACATGATCAGTCATTCAGCTAATCATTTTGCAGCAATACTACAGCTTATAAAATAAACATGGTAGACCATCACCTTAAAGAAAGGCTTAGGGGTAACAAAATCTAAAAGAAATAAAATGTATTGAATGGAAAACTCAAGGACAGATTGATTGCTCTGGAAGCTTATAAAGAAAATTCTTAAGGTTAACAAGATATAAAACAAAAATACCATATTCAATGGGAAACTCTGGGACAGATTAATTACTCTGGTACCTTTTATAAAGAAAAGGCTGAACGTTAACAAAATTATTAAACAAAAAATAGCATACATAAAGTAAACTCGGGGACAGACTACCTGCCCTGGCACATTGTACTGAGAGACAAAAAGGCCCAATACAGCTATGCAAGCTGGGTAAATGAATTAATGTCCTCATTTGGTTCAGCATAATTCTGTTTCTATTGAATTGATGATTCAGTTGTTGGACTCTGTAGCATATTCAGTTGGCGGACTGTAGTTTGCCTGTATCCTGTATCTGCTTTTTAATGGGCAGGATGTAGTTTGCCTGTGTGTGTGTGTGTGTGTGTGTGACCTTGCTGGAGACAAGGACGTTCTGCATGTTACTAGGGCTAAATTTAAAATTGTAGTAAATTAAAATTTAAATGGCAATATTTATTAAAAAAATTGCTTATCTTGAAAGTTGTATATAAACAAAACAAGTAAAAATACAGTCGCTAAAAAAAATTAAATAAAAGAAAAATAAACTATAACTTAAAAAGGTGCGCTGTGTCTCTAAGACAATTCTTGAGGGGAATCTCTTTCCTATTTTTTGTATAAGGTGAACTATCATTTCTCTTAATTGGTTTGTCTTCTCTTTGGTTCTACCTTTGTCCAACTTGAAAATGTATCCAACTCTAGTGTAGTCATAGCTGGATATTTTACACTGAGTGTTCCCACTAGGGTTTTCATTAGTTACAATTTGAAGTGTATTGGATAACCTAATCTCTCTATCCAAGTACAGAATCTGTGCACTAGGACAGTAAGTAAGACATAAGTAAAAAAGCACGTCCAGGTCTTCCTTGAATTCAACCAAAGCTGTTTTCCTGGCACTATAGGGTTAATAGTCCCCCCTCCCTCCTGCGGGACTGAAGGGGTTAAAATCCCTTCTGCCACCTGAATCCAGCACTGATGTACCTCGGTGCTGGGTCAGACCCCGCCCACGCTCCTCCCCTGCCGACGTCAGCCGGTGATGGGAGACCTAATGCGCATGCGCATAACATTACACCTTCCCATAGCTTAATGCGGCAGTGCTTATATTAGACCTCCCCATAGGAAAGCACTATTTAATGCTTTTCTGCTGGGAAAATATTATGCTGGAGGTCTGTGTGGATGTCCAGCGTTCGATAACGGACCAAAAGTCCGTTTGGGTTCCGGAAGCCCTCTAGTGGTGTCTATTACACAGCCACTGAGGGCAGACTTAGAGCTGCAATGTAAACATTGCAGTTCTCTGGAATTGCAATGTTTTACATTGCAGCACTACGTGCAAAAGGGACAGTGCACCCAGACAACCTCAGTGAGCTGAAGTTGTCTGGGTGGCTGGAGTGTCCCTTTAATGCTGCACAATTATCCTCTGCTGACATCACTCCCCTTCGTCAGAGGGGAGTGATATCCAGGAAGACTGGTTGAGGAGAGGACATAAACAGCACAGTGGGGGCATGTCACCGTTTGATGTCTGATGCTGTGCGTGCTGGCGTCACTAGGCAATTTTACATAGAACTCGCTTTGGCCACCAGGAACTCTTGTTCTGGACTGGCCCATGAGGCCCCCGTGACTCTGCCAGAGTTACAACTCTGCAGTTGAAGGGTTCATTTCCTTATGCAATGTTTGAGAAGTAAAGCTGCACATGCAAACTGCAGGAACCATGACCACCTTAGATCCCTGAAGTGGCCATGGTCCTTGGACTAATCCTTTAAAGGTGTTTTTCTTATTTTAATTTTCTTTTTAATTATACTTTAAAGCATTATCTAAAATAGGGGTCGCTTCGAATTTTATTTTGCAATCTCTAAGCTGGTGTGTTATAAAATGGAAAAACAGCACAGGGATTCCAGAAATGCCTGGGATTTGCAAAAGCTTATCCTGAAAATGAATTGAGTGAAAACACTGTTTTGGAGTGGGCTGGCTGGATGTTCCAATCCGTTTGAATAATACCAGGAATCTTTCTATAAACGTTTGCCTTGAACAATACATATATTTATTGAATAACCACCTTTTGGTGGTTATTCAACTCCTTGCTTCTTCGTACAACTTTTCTTTACAAAACACCATTGTAAATCCTCTCATTGTGTGAGCTGTATTGGTTCGTTGAATGCTGCACATACATTTCCTTTCTTTATCGTCATTTCTTTTTTAACACTATTAGTTATGGTCTCTGTTCAAATGTTCTGTGTAATTGAACTTATATTTGGATTTTCCAAGGGGGTGTCTCTGAAGGTAATGAGGAATTCAAAAGGTTCAATTAACTTGGCAGTATAGGGATCAGATGTCAGGACAAAGTGTTCCAACACAGACACAGTTTGGAAAATTAAGAAACTGGTACCAAGGAAGCTTGTAAATTACAGGTAACCAAATCTATTTGCATTTTTTTAAGTGAAACTTAAGAATTCTTCTATACATGCTTAGCATGACTAACTTTTTAAAATCATGTGTTTTGAAGCTTTTGTGGGCTTTAGATCTGGTCGTATTCAATATGAACGTTTGGCTGAACATAATTAATGGCTCTGCTTGAAAGTTTGGATAAAAGACAGCCATATCTCAGGTGATCTGTGATAACTTTATACAAGAGATTAAAAAAAACCTTCCTATTTTGTGATTTTGTTGGAATTAATTAACGTTAATTTTTTTTCCCCCTATATGTAGCTCATTACTTTAATTTTCTTCTTTAAAAAAATAAACAAATTAAAGGGACACTATAGCCACCAGAACAACTATAGATTATTGTGTTTGTTCTGGTGAGTATATTCATTCCTTTCAGGTTTTTTTGCCGTAAACACGTAAAATGCAGTGTTTAGATTACAGCCTAGGGATAACTCCACTGGCCACTCCTCAGATGGCTACTAAAGTGCAGCACTGCCATTCAGTGTCTCCACCCTCAGCATGGAGACACTGAACTTTCCTCATAGGGATGCATTGATACAATGTATCTCTATGAGGAGATGCTGATTGGTCAGGGCTGTGTTTGACTTGTGCTTGCTCTGCCCCTGATTTGCCTCCTTGACAAGCTCAGCCAACCTAATACATTCCTATGGGAAAGCATTGTAATTGGATCAGAACACCACTTCTGATGATGTCAGCCAAGTAGGCAGATTAGGGGCAGAGTCAGCAGAAGCAGACTGGAATAAAGGTTATATAAAGATTTTGCTATATTGCGTTCCGGGAGGGGCTAGATGGTGGTTTTAACACTATAGGGTCAGGAATACATGTGTGTGTTCCTTTAATTATCGCTACTGTAATTCTAGTGTGAAAGTTATTTGAGGTTTTTGGTATGTCCTTTTAGAGAACACGATTACTAAATTGAGCTTCCAAACTTAAAACACTATACTCTCTTTCAGTTTTTCATTAAGATAGAATCTTTATATGACAAAACTCCACAAAGTCTCTTGAAATTTCACTGAAATTCCAATGCAATCAAAAGATCTCATATGGTGAAATGTGGATCTATTTGTTGTTAAAGTATGTATTACAAGTTTTGGCAAAATAACTTGAGTGACATTTTGTGACAGATGGCTGATTGGTAACAGGCATCTCCTTGCAGGATACCGAATCCATAACCGTGGTATCTCCCTGCACATGCATAAGACTCTTCAAAATCCAGAGAGCCCACAAGTAACAATGCCACTTCAACTGTTGAACTCTGTTGGCTCTGTAGTAAGCCTATTAAGTGTAATCATAATTCTGGTCCAACAATGATAGGACTTTTTTTTTTTTTTTCCTTTTCTTTTAAATTCTATATTTTTGTTATTGAGATTATAAACAGGTTTCTAAACAGTAGTATTACCATACATAATATTGATTTGCCAAATATTCACTACAAACATATGATACAAAAAATTATAAACACAAAAGACCTTCCTTAGCTTAATACAGCCAAATATCGTCACCTCTAATACGCTTATCTCTTAAATTAAATAATTCGAAGACCAATCAATTTAAAAAAAATTTGTTTACATAATTTGGTGTCAATCATTGCTGAAAAGAAGGTACCAAAAAATATATACCCTTTTCTTCTTTTTTTTTTTTTTTTTAGCATTAAATGCAATAAAATAAATCTTCAAACACGCAGTTGATTTAGGAAGCTGTCCAGCATTTGAGAACTTAGTGTATATTTCTTGTTTGTTAAACTGACAAATGGGGGTAAAATTGTTTCATATTATACAAACAAACATTCTCGCATTACTTTTTCTGATAGCCAAGCTGGAAGCAAAAATGATATCCACATAGGGAAAATAGATCTGCTATTGATTAAGTACCCCATCACTAATGTATAAAACGAGAACAGGGTACTGCCATCATGATCCAATTAGACAACTGAAATTTGACCTGCGTTGCATGAGTAATGGCCGAGTGAAGAGGCGTTACAGTTCCCGATTTTGCTGGAGCAAAATTAAGCTTGAGAATATTATGCAACTGCTCCCTTCAGCTGAGAAAGTATTAAGCTACAAATCTAGATTTAAAAAAAAAAATCAATTTTTTTTTTTGTATGGCTTTACCAAGAACATTACAAATTTGATAACTAACTGCAGGTCGAGTCAAATATGAATTGATGTAAAATAGACAGACAGTAACAGACTAACGACACCATTTTTGACGAAACTACAGCTGGATAGGAGTTGGCTGCCTATGTATTTTAATACTGGGTAATTATTTTTGCTTTGACTTATAAAGAGTACGTTTTACATTTTGGATTTAATTAACGCCCAGGATTTAGTATATTTTATGCAGATATGTTTCAGAGCTGGACAAAAGTAGATAGCCAGGTTTTGTAGCACTGCAACTCCCATGAAGCTTTGCCAGCTACCTTTTGATTGACAAATGTGTGCTGCAACAGCTGGGGCTCCAAATTCTGGTCACCTCTGCATTACTGACATCATCAGCGTGTCTAAACCGACTACAGATGGCATAGTCATGTCTTGAGGGGTGCAGTCACGTACCCTCCTTGTTTACACCTTTTATTTCTTGTAATAATAAACAAAAATGTGATCCACTTCATCCTTTTAAAAAACAAAGTGTCCCAGACTTGTAGTCTCCTCCACCTCTTTTTGCCTGGGTGTATACTTGTTGCACGTAGTTCTATTCTCCTTACCTGATGTTGTCATACAGTGCAGCAATAATGATGGCTAATTAAAAGGTTATTTTTTTTATTTATTTTTTGTTAGAATGGCAATACAATCCTGAATTATCATACTTAACTCTCCGAGCCAGAACTGAGTTATTATATGCCTTTTGTAGGGTTCCTACACATAAGTCATGGGGGTCAGCAGGGAAAATAGGGAAGTGCAATTGACTATAATTCCTGGATTCTCTGAGCCAGTTGGAAATATTCTCCAACATCCCCCACTGGCCTTCAGCTCATGACCATTGTGGCTGATCAAGCAATCTCAAGTCCAGGCCTACTGAGGGAGATGGATGCCAGATCTTTGTGCTGTGAATATTGGCTTATCAATTATAAGAGCTGTGTGATATTCATGACTCTCCAGATCTAAAGTTGGTGAGTATGTAGTCCTCAGTCGACGGTCTATGAACATAGGGAGATAGCAAGCCAGTTTTACATGGTCTGTAAATTTAGATGGAAAAAATACATTGTTTACTCTTTTACAGAGCAAATCTTAACAACGATAATTATTTACAGGATTAGTTTTGAAATCTTGGCAAAAGATCACATGAGGTTTTTAACTGTTTGGTCATTATCCTCTTTTGACATACTGTAGAAATGGCTCTGTCATTCAAATATATTTTATAGTTCTTTTTTAAAGCCACTGTACAACGTCTCAACCCTTTGCAGGGTCTCTATCAAGCCCAAGGTCATGTTGCACTGTTCAACCTATTTTTTAATTGGTATATGATGATTTAATGGTATTCTTTTCGATTATTTGGAGATGAATACATCATCTCCTAAGTCAGTTTATTAGAATTTGGACTTATCATCTTTTGGACAGACATGTTTTTCTTGGAGCGGATGTGTAAACAACATTGGTCTCTGGTACAAGAGGATTATAGGAAAATGTCCTCACAAGTCTCACATTAACTTAGCTAAAGTAGAACTTCAGCTTACATGATGCCTATGGCCATCCCAACTGCAGTTACTTGTCTTTAGAATATCCATGCAAATTCACAGTCTACTTGCACTAATCCATAACTCCATGCTGCCAGTTACAACGGGACATTTTGATGTTGATTTGAGCACAAAATAAAGCCATCTCCTGCCACCCATAAAGATAGCATAACGTTTACTGTATTGTTCTGTATTTGTTTTTTCAGTTTCTGAGTGCAGGGTTTTCCGGGCCTCTGTTTGAACCTGAAGTCTGTTTTCAGTTGCCTGTGGGTTTGTCTGTTCTTGAAAGGAATTGTGATATCCTGTGCATTTAACCTTATATTTCCTATCTCTCCAATGCACATTGCTCACTTTCGAAGAATGTCTTCCTTGTCATCTTCCTAGTTCAGAATTATGTAGGTTTTACTTTACATCAGCAATCCCGAGGCTGATAAATGTTATTCAGTTCGTCCTTACTGAGCAGAAGTGCTTATGAAACAAAACAGAATGGAATTACTTATAAGAAAGTGAAGTAATCTAAGCAGAAAATCTGGTAGCATGAGTTGAAGGTAGTGCACAGACAGCGAGTCAAATTTACAGCAATCACCGGAGATAGTAATATTGTTTGCTTAATTTAAGTAATCATGTTGTTTGAACTTATGGAACTTTTCATATTATTGTGTTTGTATTTTATTTATTTAGTGTAATTAACTCACCCTGTGCTTTCTACCATTAGAACATTTTAGGGTTATTCATTAAAGTCTGAATTGCAGAATTTGAGGTTAATTTTATATTTCTGTCCAAAATATTAAAACTGGAAAACATAACAATTTTTGCCTGAAATTTTGAAATCACGTTGAATTCCTGACAAGTCCGATGTTAATGTATAAACTTGACAAGTCTATTCTTGGTGAAACACATCAGGTTTTTTGTTTTTTTTATAACGCACACATCACTTTATGCCGTCTTTACACCTATTTAGAACACTATTTACAAGATAACTGAGATACAGTATATTTTGCTGTATCTTGAGGATATTCTCATCTTTCAAAGTGGAGTTGACCATATTAGGATTGTCACAATATTATCCTCTCTTAGACAGTTAATGATAGCAGTATACATAATATGACAGTCCTAAATACTTCTACAGATATCTCTTACGACAAGATATACATGTTCATTAATTTTGTTCCGTTAATTTTGTATTTTTGTATTTTTTTTTACCGTTAATAACAAAACTTGTGTTTTTTTCTTTTGCACTATGTACACAGAGAGGGCTAGACTCTACTTACAATTGTTGTTTTACGTGTACTTTCATGATTGTACCTAAATAAAGAATTTATTTTAAAAATAATACTTATAATGCAATTAATTTACACAATGTCATAAAAAGTGTATACTTAATACAAAACACTATACATATAAATATAACTTATTGAATGAACTCTGAAGATTTGAAAAAGAATGTACTAGTTGTATATAAAAATAAACTTGGAAAATGTACAGTAAAAGGAGTTTTTGAAAAAGGTAAGGAGTAACACGCAGTAACTTGCTGCACCAAGGTCGAATGCAAAACCTGCAAAATATTAAAAAAAAAATCTAAGATGCTAGAAAATAATAATAAAAAATATATATATAATTATGTGTGTGTGTGTGTGTGTGTGTGTATATATATATATATATATATATATATATATATATATATATATATATATATATATATATATATATATATATGTAATTGTGTGTGTGTATGTGTGTATGTGTGTATGTATATATATATATATATATATATATATACATACACACAATTACACACATATATATATATACACATTTACACACACATAATTATATATATATTTTTTATTATTATTATCTAGCATCTTAGATTTTATTTTTTATATTTTGCAGGTTTTACATTCGACCTTGATGCAGCAAGTTACTGCGTGTTACTCCTTACCTTTTTCTAAAACTCAGTTTACTGTACATTTTCCAATACAAGTTTTATTTTTATATACAACTAGTACATTCTATACACACACATATCTGCTAAAGGCACTATAACAGCTTCAGCTGATTGAAGTGGTTATAGTGTCCGGAGTATTCTGACACATCTTTCAGTGTTGATGCCAATATTAATCAAGAGTCCCCAGCAGCCCATTCCCCGTGGGCTAATTTGGCTTTTTTTTTCTTTTTTTTTTTAAATGTATTTATTTTTTCTGGGTCATACTTCTAATAGGGCTGAGCTATTTTTTTTTATTTTTTTTATTTTTTAAAACAGCTTAACACTATATGGAGGGACAGTTCCAAGGGACTGCAAGCACTGTAACCAATTCAATAAGATGATATGGTTACAGTGTACCTTTAAGATGCTTTGGCTTTAGACAATCTGAAATATGAATCCAAAAGGACACTTCTAGGTGCTGAGACAGTGTCTAAAGCCTTTTTGGTACTTTTGCAATGGATTCATTCCACCACAATTTCCCCCTTTCTGTTTAAGTGCAACCATACATACTCTTTTTAAAGAAGAAATAGGGCTTTCTTTTGATACCCTATATGTATACATAACGCAATCGGAATAAAATATAAAAAAATGGGAGGGGGAGGGGTGGAATAAATAAACATTTTCTGGGACCGCTCTTGATACCCGGGGCTCCTTTGTACTAGCAGGGACTTAAACTTTTACTGAATGACAGTCTATGTTAAAGCCCTGCACTGCATGGCGGCATAGACCGCTATGTGGTCCTTACATGGCTAAGGAATCAATATCCATAACACTTGTCAAAAATAGTAACGTGCATTAATATGTTGTTTTAATTGACTCATCTAGCTGTTGTCAATGTTGTAACATTAAAGGGTTACTGCAACTAAAAAAGTGTTTTAATAACCTTTCCTATCCTGGTTTCCTTTTCCCAAATAAAATTAAAAACTCTAAAGTTAAAACTTAACTCCATTTCAGCATTGAGGTAAAGTTCTCACCTCAGCCCCATTCTCCTCCGCTTACGTCACTCTCCTTCTCTGGAGGTGGAGAGATGTAGGCAGAGGGCATAGGCAGCCTCTCTCCTGTGAATGTTAGACATCCAATTAACAAAGACATTCTTGTTCTTTGGCTGGTTAAGAAAGCCTAAATGACACTGCTGGAGGTTGAGTTACACCTCTGACAGCAAAGGGGTTTAACTCTGTATTGCAGCATTTGAAATCCCGAAGTGGTCATGGTGCTTGGAGACTCCCTTTAAGGCTTGCCAAACATCAGGAGTACTGTAGTTCTAGAGAAGGAGGGTGCATACCATTTGGACTCCCCTAGTTTAACTCATTGAGCATCATTTCATGATAAGTGCATTGCCGGTTTCAGAACATTGCACACTGTCACTATCACATTGTACACAGTGCATAATTTGTCTTGGTAGGAATTACACCATGTTTTCAGTCCCCCTAGCCATCGTGTTTGCTATCTTATGATATTTTTAGTAATTTTGACATGCTATACATTATTCCCTTATCTTAAAGCACAATCCAAAACATCCGGAAGAAATATACAATATACTAATGCCTACATTTGGGAAAGTCTTCTTCGGTTTTACTCCGTGTTCCTCCCTCATCCTCTTTACTTCAAAGAAACTTTAAATAATACAGTATTTGATTGCTGCATAGATATGGTTCCTATTTGTGCTGGCAAGAGCATTATTTTTTATACCATGGTCACATAGTTCTTTCCTGTTTTACTTTCTTTCATCTTCTGACATAATTATTTTAGGAAAATACATTTTTGATTCTATAGAGCAAATCTTATATCAGAGAAATTCCTAATCTTGGTCTTACTTAGACAATAACATCCCAAAATAAAGTAGGCATACTTACATTTAATAAACTTCGTAACCTTTTGAAGTTTTTATATTTATAGTGTCCTTAACTCGTCAGAATTAGATTGGTGGACAGAGATGGGTTTTTCTAGAAGAAAACACAAAGGCTTAATTTTTCCCCACCCCTTATTCTTGCCGGAAACTTTTAAAATGCTTTACTATTAATAAACATATGTATTTCATAACCCAGCCAAAGCCCTACTTCTAAACAAAACCTGACAAAAGATTAAGCATAGAAGATATAAATAAATAAATAAATATATATATATAGTGCCATCTCAAGTATACGAGAAATAAATGCAAATTTCATGTAATTTCTCCCCTCCCCCCCCCCTCAAAGTATGTGACCTCTGTAGTTTTAAGAAAGAAACAAAAAAAAATATTGAAGCTTAAAGGACCACTATAGTGCCAGGAAAACAAACTTGTTTTCCTGGCACTATAGAGCCCTGAGGGTGCCCCCACCCTCATGGCCCCCCTCCCGCCAGGCTGAAGTTGGAGGAAGGGGTTACACTTACCTTTCTCCCGCGCCGGGCTCCCTCAGCGCTGGGGACTCTCCTACTCCTTTGGTCGTCATCGGCTGAATGCGCATGCACGGCAAGAACCACACGCGCATTCAGTCAGTCCATAGGAAAGCATTCTCAATGCTTTCCTATGGACCCTGGCGTCTTCTAGCAGCTGTCAATGAGACAGCCACTAGAGGCTGGATTAACCCATATGTAAACATAGCAGTTTCTCTAAAACTGCTATGTGTACAGCAGGCAGGGTTAACCCTAGAGGGACCCGGCACCCAGACCACTTTATTGAGCTCAAGTGGTCTGGGTGCCTATAGTGGTCCTTTAAATTCTCCATGGGGGTAGGTACAGCGAGCAGTAGGACCATAAAATACTTAAATCACCCATTGTCTCAACCCAAGGTTGCCACACACAAGAGCTCTGAGAGCCGCTAGTGTAATATTATGAAATAACTTCAGTTGGTGTATGGTTATCTCTGTATAGGCCCTGTATTGTTCACCCGTCCCTGGGACTGGGGCCAAATAATGACAACTGTACATGGGCATTAATAGGATCTTATGAATCTGAACCTCAATTGTACACAGCCACTACTAAATAGTAATACAAATCAACTCATAATGATGGCCTATTCCATTATCTCAGAGGAAAAGAAACAGGCTTTGGACCCAAATTACAACAGTTATCGAATTCTGGAGGTATGTAATATATATAATATGACCTGTTCATTCCTCTACAAACAATTCCTACCGTACATTGCTCTGGAGTGCATATAACTGCTGTTCCTATCATGCTTAGTCAATCAATATATGTGCGGAGTGATACATATTGGAGGGACACATTTCACAGTTGTCTTGGAGGTGCTGTAATATCACTTTTTAGCTGCAGTTCTACTTAAATAGAGGATTAATTGCGGCTTTGGCCCTAATTCAAATGCTGTGACCTGTGCAGCTGAAGAATTGGATTGATGCAAAACTGAATGTTCTGTAATAATTACGCAATTTATTTTCACTGCCAAAAATAAATGAAGCAGAGCTACCCATTCATTTGCAGAGGGTTTCCCTCTAATGTTTCCATGTTAAAGAGATGTAGTTCAAGGCAGCATGGACAAGCAGAGGTGGCTCTCAAATTAGGCGATTTAGGTGGCCTCCTAAGGTCTTACGCTGGTTGGGACCTTGCGGCCGCCTAGATCACCAGAAGGCAGACTGACATGTCTGGTCCTCGGTCCGGGTGCGAGGCCCCTCCAAGCAGTCTGCAGCTCCGCCGGGTGTGAGCTGCAGACTGTGAAGTGTCTCTCAACCTCCAGTCAGTGTTGCCGGGGTAACTCTAAATTCTGGAGATCGCTCTATCACATGGTCTCACACCCGGCGGAGCTGCAGACCGGATAGAAAGCCGACTGGACCACCAGGGAACAAAAATGTATTTGTACACCTTCCCTCCCACTGCCACCAATCACTCTCTTACTTAGCCCCCAGTCGCCCCCTCACTCATCCCCCTGTCACTCCCTATTCCCTCACACTGCCCACTGTCACCCCACCCTCATTTTGCCATCTGTCACCCCACCCTCACTCTGCCACCTGTCACCCCCTCCTTCCCTCATTCTGCCATCTGTCACCCCTTCTTCCCTCACTCTGCCACCCACTCCTTACCTCACTCTGCCACCTGTCACCCCATCCGTCAATCTGCCACCTGTCACCCCTTACTCTGCCTCCTGGCACCCCCTTTTCCCTCACTTTGTCACCCCCTCCCTCTGCCAACTGTCACCCTCCCTCCCACATTTTATTACCTGTCACCCCCTCCCTCCCAGACTCTGCCATCTGTCACCTCCTTTCACACTTTGTCACCCAATTTCACACTGTCATCCACTCCACACACACACTGTCAGCCCCCTCGACACACTATCACTCCCCCTCCACACACCCTGTCACCACTCCCCACACAGTCACCCTTCCACACACACTGTCATCCCCTTAACCCTGCCACTCTCACTTTAACCCCTCCTGATCCTGTCACACTCACTTCCTCCACCCAAACTGCACTCACCTCCCCTCGCTCAGCCACACTCAAATTAACCCCCCTTACTGTTACACTCCCCTTTTTTCTCACTGTCACGCTCCACACTCCCCTTCCTGTCACACTCCCTCCTCCAACCATGCCAAACTCACCCCCAACCCTACAGCACTTGCCCTGTCAATTAACCCCCTCAATCCTGTCACATTCATTATCCCTTGCCCTATCACACTTACTCCAATAAAGCCATATACACCAACCTTGTGATACCTCCTCAAACATGTCACATTAAAAATGTAATCCTGTCATGCTTACCCTTCCTCACCCTGTAACAGCCCCTCCTCCAACCATGTCACACTTGCCCTCCCTCATTCTTACACTCTCCCCCAACCCTGTCTCATTCACACACTCATCCTGCCACAGTTACCCCTTTACCAACCCTGTTACAGTCACCTCTGAAGACAATCATCATACACTCAACATTATAAGACATAGCTTCACCATAAACAAAGTGCACAAAGGCCACAGGCAGCCCCCCATATACACAAAACACAGCAAGCAGCTTCCAGACACACATAGGGTCCCAGACACAAACATACACATGCTCACAGAAACATACATTCACAAACTAGGATACTTACTGTCACACACACTATCAGGCACATACACAAGTAGACAATGTCAGACACACTCAGAAATACACTGACAAGATAATACACATTGTGACTGTATGTCTGCATTAGTCAATAGTTGTGTCTCTTTGCATCAGTGTGGTGTGTGTGTGTATGAGCATGTATCATTGTGGATATGTATTTGTGTGTTAGTATTTATATGTGTGCATGTATTTGTGTGTGTCTATGTCTGCAATATGAGGATGGTATGGCATGGGAAATGCAAAGGTAAAGTTGCAAGCAACATATATATTATATGCATACATACACAATACATGGGGAAACACATATATGATAATATACATTTAACGGATTATAGACTATTTAGGGAAAATGTCTGTGACATTGTTTTCTTATCTGTAACTTTATTATTTGGTAAATTATTTTTTAAAAGCCCAGCTAAAATGTAAAATTTTTTTTCTAATAACCCCTTCACCCTGGAACTTATGAATACAAGACTACCAGGCTATACAACCATACCCAGCAATCGTGTATAAATGATTACTATCATTGCACATTAAATTTGTTTATTGCAAATTATGCCATTACTACAGTCTGATAGCTCACAAAGCAGTGGCATAGGGCGTCACGACAATGCAAGCCTCTGAAGATGAAGACAGAGACTACCTCTCTTTATCCAACGCTGCAAGCTCTTCATTCAGTATACCTACAGCTCCTTACACACACACACTCACAAGGCAACCCCTATTTTGTTCACTAGTGGGGGCCCCTTATTTTTGAGTTTCACCTAAGGCCTCGCAGTCTAGAGCTGCCCTTGTGGACAAGTATAGTTCAATTTATCCAATGTGATCATTGCATTCTGGGAAAAGTAAAGCTGGCTAAGTCTCTGATCGTGGTCTATTGCTTCCTCTTGGTGGTGAGGTACAAGGGGCTAAAACTGTGATAACTTTGTGTTTTATTTTTAAATTTCCAAAACTGGATGATGGTTACCATGACAACTCGACAACTCGCATATGATATCAGCCCTGAGGGGTTTACAGTAAAATTGCAGTTTTCTGTTCACTGTTCGAAAAATTTCATTAAAAAAAAATAAAATAACTTGGCTGAATTGTAAACTCTGGATGTTCTATTTGTTAAAAAAAAAAAAAAATGTTCATTTTATTAAGAACATGATCGTTGTCTCTCTAATTTGATAATTGACCTCTCAAACATTTTCTTTTGTTTACTGTTGCCCCGAAAAGATTTGTGAACGAAACTGTAAAACATTTTTATGTTTGCAAAGTTATGCATAACTTGAAAGCTTTTGTGAAATGTTGTCAATCTGGTTGCCAGGGGAACATTGAAAGAAATAAAAAACCTCTGTGGCTTCCACACCATTATTCCTGGACCCCGTCCATATTGTATTAATATTCATATATCATGGAGTGGTAGAAGAGCCCTTGAAGACTGGGGAGTGGATGCACTGACAGGTTAGAGTGATGTCTTTTGAGAGGAAACCTGCTAAACCAACCAGATTCTTCATTGAGGGGTTATCCATCATCTGCGATTAAATGCAACCTGTCCTCGATAATTAAAGAAACTGAGCTATTGTCATATTTAATTCCTGTTGGGAAAATTCCAAATAGGTTGCAAACGTATTAATAAATCTCAGTAAACCTGAGTATGTGTGAGTTACCCTGTAACGCTGGTCATACATGATATATGCTCGTGTCCGAAATAGATTCAAACAGGTTTATTCAGAATAATGTAAAATATCAACCACTCAAGGTGAATTTCACATTTTTGCCAAAATAGAAATATAAACCTTAATCAAAACTAATGGTCCATTTTGGGTAGGCCCTCCCCCTGTCCTAAATTAATTCTTCTAAGTGGTGGTATGCAAGGGCAACCAAACTA
Source organism: Pelobates cultripes (assembly GCA_933207985.1). Classification (NCBI taxonomy): domain Eukaryota; kingdom Metazoa; phylum Chordata; class Amphibia; order Anura; family Pelobatidae; genus Pelobates; species Pelobates cultripes. The sequence goes on along the minus strand of OW240920.1, from coordinate 62,971,489 downwards.
GAAGTCCCCAGTTGTTGTGAAACTAGATATTTTGCCAATCATGTGAGAGTACTTTTACAGCTAGGGGATCTACCTTGTATACCTTGTGACAACCCTTGGCAAAAATTATTATTGTGTTGTATCTTCTGGAGTTTTTCTTGGGTGGGGGGGAGAGTGCATTATCTATCTTTTTCTAGTGTGTGTGTATATATAATTACATGTATGATTGCTCTTTGGAATGTTACGTATGATGGAGGGAAAGGCAGAGTTTTAGGATACTTAAATCATAAATAAATGAGCAACAAGTGCACAGAGAGAAGAGATTGCAGGATCAGCACAGTGTGCAAAACTGGGTCATTCATGCATGTTGCCAAGCTCTGTCTGGGAAGCAGTGAGTAAATTAAATTGGCAGCATCTTACTCACTGTAGTTTGGAGAAGCAAAATTCCCATAGAGGGCTTTTTACTCAGAAATTGGGATATTCTGGAGCTGCATAGCTAAAAAGGTAAATACCTATTTTCTTCTGGTTCAGAGAGCTTGAAGTGCACCCTGGACTAACATAAGTTCTTAAACTGTACCCTGTGTGTTGACTGCTCTTTTTATACTAATGTTAATAAATTAGGGTGTTTGCACTTGGTCATAATAACATGTCCACTTGCATGATAGCGTGTGAAGGCGTGAGAAGTGATTATCTGTGACAAAGACACATTTAAATCTTCCTCCTCTTTTGTTTAACCGGCATAAATAAAACACTGGACAACTGGAAACCAACAAAATAAATTCCTTGTCAAGTACCTGGTTAAACAAAGGGTCACACAGGTAGAGGATGGGTAGACACCTCTCATGCAGACCCCATACATACTGGGAGTTCAAGGCATCTGCATTTTGGTTTCAGTTATTATTGACCTCTAGTCATACTTGGTTTTCAGGAGGCTTGTCACAGGCCCCAATTTTAGTGTATTTTTCCACTGTCCTAATTTAGTTCTTTAGTGTCTTGCACCTAGGGACACCAGGGAACTGGATTCTGTCAGGACAGCATTAACGTACCATTAGAGGAGCTTACTCTGTGCACAACACTCACGTAGAGAGAGCTTCAGCAGCGCTATCTGCAAGGTCCTGCAGGATGAGAGCTGGGTAAACAGGCCTCTTCACTGGCAACACTCCCTCAGGCCAGCACATCTGTCTATTTGGGTTTAAAATGTTGCTGTGATTCTTTGATCTTCAATAAATCTACCAGTTATTCTACCTTGAGTTACAAACTGAGCCTTGTCACATGTTCTTGGAGGGGCCTGCTGGCCAGCCTCTTACCGCAGGACTATGGGCCAAGTCAGCGACTCTAAAGACCCATATTTTATTTCCCCTGGCTCCCCTGGTTCGGCACTTTCCATAGAACCGAGCGCTAGCTCATTGGCGGCTGTTCACTTGGACCAAAACCGCGAATAGATTTCAGGGGGACTTAGCTGCGAATGCCCTGGAACTATTTTCGGCATGAAAACTTTGCAGGTTTCCAGTCGGTCCCCCAGCGGCACTTAGCCGCGATTATATGGAACTGTTTTGGGCATGGGACCATGTGGGCGGTCGGTCAAAATTAACCCATGAACTGATATGGGTGATTTTTTTGATATGTTTGTCACCCAGATCAGGGCTATCAGGGGGTGTAACTTTTGTGGGGGGGCTGTGTGTTTTTGAGTGTTTGGGGAAATGTTTTGTTTTTTTCTGTGCTTGGAGATTATTGGTTTAGATTAGTACAGTTCCTGATCCAATTATCTCCCAGACACAGAGGAGGGATTATCTGATTTTGTATGGGAGTGTCCTAGACCTGAGAGCCAATGCGATTGTGTATTTATTTCTACTGTGGTTTACGCTCAGGTCCAAGGGGAGAGTGCCCCTTGAATGGGGACTGTCATAATATTCCAGTTATGGCTACCATTAAACTGAGATTAGTTTTACCCTTCATGAACTCTAGGCTCATGTTTGGGGGATTGGAAAGCTATATTCACACTCCTGGGGATTGCTATAGTCACTATACTCCCTTGGATCACAACACTTGCTCTTATAAGAGCAGCCTGCTTTGCTCTCTGGACTAGGAGAGGTCTACCCACTGGAAGCTGGATCCTGTTCTTGGGTCCAGGATGGGTGGAGGACAGCGAGACCCCAAGCAAGCTGCGACGGTTTGTGATGTTTACGGTGGTTATGGTGTTCCAGTGCAGTGCCTATGGTGCTCGCACGTACTAGGAAGCAGCGATTGACAGAGGTATCCGCTCGGGGTGCCAGACGGTCCGTCACACCTTCTTTGTTCTTTTGTTGGAGTAGGGAATGGAGTACAAGTCTCTCAAAAGAACCCTAATTGTAGCTTCTATTTCTACACCAGAATCGGAGCCTTGCTCCCGCACAATTTAAGAATCCAAAGGACTCTCTAAGTTTCACCTTTTATTTTAATTTTATTATGTATTCATTTTTTATTTATATACCTACATAATTGTGTTTTCTGTGTTTTTTTACCATTTTTTAAATTAAACATTTATGAACGCTCTGTCTGGTTGATGGTGAGCTCACCTGCTTGCTGTATTGATATTGGTGCAATCTGTGATAAATTATATCAGTATAGATCTTAACTATAGTGGGGTTTTTTGTTTGTTTTTTTTATTTTTTATCTGACACCCTGTCTTCAGAACAATAGTGGCTTCTTTTCCCATCATCTCTCACAAGTCACAACAGAAAACATGGCTAATATGTTTCCAGTTATCTTTTTGATTCCAGTGGAGAGCACTGACATTACGGAGTTACAACACATGTGCGATTTTTATTATTTATTTTTTTTGGAATCTAACGAAGATTTAAAATTTTAGGCCTATATGGGCAAGCAATGCATAATGTAGTAATCTATAGCGAAGAATGGTGGCTGCTAACGGCAAGTAATGCTTCAGAATTGTATGCATTTTTCTGAACTATTACTGATTCTTGGAAGCTATCACTGCTGCTCAAGTAAATGCTTGTGAGCAACCAGAGGAGAAGCTGGATTGAGGCCGGAAGGTCTCCACTCAAAAACATTTAACACTTAAACAGTTAAAAAGGCGCCGATAGACACCAGGCAACATAACCACTTTACTGACGTCTGGTGGTTTTAGTGACTGAATGGTCCTGTAGGTAGCGTGCAGTGTCGTGTAGCATGCAGTACTACCGACTTAAAAAAAAAAAATTAAAAAAAATGGCAGGGTTGAGAGATACCCAACATGGAAAGAACTTACCTTTTTCTGTGCTTACATACTTGTACACTTTGGCGTTCTCATGCTATTAAGACTGAACAAGTATAAATAAACTTAAGTCTCAAGTCTTCTCCTTCTTGGTGTAGGATAAACTGTGACAGCTCCCATCTGAAATTTAATCTTGATTCTGAAAGGAAAAATGATTTAATTGAGCCTCCCTGTAAAGCCAAAGGGAAAAAGAGGAGTTCCAGTGAAATGTAAGCTTAACAGGAGTTTATCACAAAAGCTTGTTTTGTTTTCTGGTGGGATTTTCTTCCCCACAACTTTTCGATTTATTACAGTATTTTTGTTCCCAGCATTTAAATCTAAATATATACCAAAAGTGCCTTGTAAAAGTCTTTATCAGTCTGAAAAGCTTGCACACTGAAATGAAGTTTGTCTTTAATCTATGTCTGCCCCTCTTTCGTGAACACACTCCAATTAAGTGCTAGCTAGCAGATTATAGCCTTGCTAACAGGAGACGGTGTAGATCATTTTCTTAGTCTTTTACATCTGTAAAATACATTTTTGGCAATTCTAGTAAGCTTCTTCATCGTAACAGGCTTTCCCTTTGTATTTGTATGTATAATGAGTGAATATACACCCTCTATTCTTACCTTCATGTTCTATATATAATAATGCAGGAAGTTGTTAAATACCTAATTAAAGGTTATTAAAATTGTGATGAAATAAAAAGTGAAATAAACTCCCCACTGACCTAAACAAATTCTCAATTATATTGTTGTGCAATATAAACACACCCTAAGCCAATCTTGACTTAAACTGCCTCAGCTGCCGCAGTTCTGAAAGATCATTTTTGCTAATCTCCCAGAACGCTGTGCTGTATATGTAAGCGAGCACAGACTGATAAAATCGTAGCAAGGAACCTGTTAAGCAGACCGGTTTCACAAATATACTTCTGTACAGTAAGTTTCCACAGCTTCCCCAGCATGCCGTGCAGCATATGCAAATTACCACAAGACAGCATTCACAGAGCTTACTGTGCAATGTTATAAAAAAAACACCAGATAATTGCTAAAGCAGCCTACGGAAATATATATTGGAATGTGAATTCTGAACAAGATATTTGAGAATTTTCTTATTTCAGTGGATAGTTTCACCAACTTTATGAAATCTCTGCAAGTTAAATAACTTTAGGCTCCTTCTATCTTTCTCTATTATTATTTATTCAATGCCAACGTACTTTCTAAAACTGTGAGACTGTCACGAATATTAATGTGATCCAACACGCAAAACTATGTAAGATCCTTAGAATGGCCGGATTAATACGTTGAAAGACAGAGAATGGTCAAGGGAAAGCCGAGGTCAAGGAAGCCAGAAATACACAAGATCGATAAGATAGCCAAGACAAGGAAACCAGAGATCAGAACAGTCAGGAATTGCCAAAGTCAAATATCAGGAATATCAATAACAAGGACAAGAAAATGCACTCTCGGATACCAGGAACGGAAACCACGACAGGGCAATGAGCTAGGGAATTCCAGGGGTTTAAATATCCCTCCTTGGGCTGTGATTGGTCAGAGCTTGGCCTCTGACCCCAGAACGTGCGTGTGCGTCGGCGTTGTAACGTCACACGCACGCTCGCTTGACTTTTGGAGGCAGAGCTACAAATGGCCGCGACCGATTGGGTGCAATCACGTGCAGCCGCGAGCTGGGGGCTGTGACAGAGACTATACACATACTGGTACAATAGATATTGAGGACCCTCCCTGCCTGTGAATGTACAAGCTAGCAATTACGATACTTCTATATTAAGTGCTGAGCAAAATGGCTTGTGAGCAATGTTCTCTCTAAGCTAACAGTCAGACGCAAAGGCCAAAACTTATAACAGTATATTTACCAATATGGAAACCGCACTCTCCTGGATCCCAGGGTACCACCAGGCCTGAGGTTGGCCAATCCTCACAATGTGATTTTCAAAAAAGTTATGATGGTCCAGGCTCTCAAGTTCAATCCAGTGAGCAGATTTATTGGAGCATTACTTTTTTGCAAAAAACTTATAACAGTGACTGACTAGAAACCAAGATGGTGGTGCTCAGTACCTGGATAAAGTGAAGATAGGATTGGGTAAAGTGCAGTGATATCTAGGTGCAGGCAAGCCACTGTATAAGGTCACTCAAACCTTAATCATACAATACAAAACCAAAAAAATACAGGGCGCCATATTCACCAGATGAATAAATGAGGATGAAAAAAAAGAATATGGATAATACAGTTTATTGAAAAGAACTTGATGATAATATGTAAAATGCACCAACACTGTGCAAATAGTTAAAAAAGATATATATATATATATATACATAGAAAGCCTTAATAGGCTAAAAGACCCATAGGTACAGCAGCTCTAAATAACATGAAAAAGTGCTAAATGCTAAAGTGCAGGCAGTGAAGTAAAGTGACAGAGTGCAACTCACATCACTACAAAAGTGATATACACTAATAATGTCCACAACCAATCACATAAGCAAAAGTCATGTAAAGCAGAAACTGCTGATACCAAAGCAGGAGGGTCCCAGTGCTGCTCAACGCGTTTCGTCCTTTAGACTTCGTCAGGATAAAGTTAAATACACCGGTGTGGATTTCTACATGTAATTTTATCTTTTGTACTGCTGGCTACTTTTTAGGTTAAAGGACAACAATCACCTCAAAACTATTTTTTAAATGTAATAATTTCATCACGTTTTGAAAGGAGATAGATATTTATTTTTTATTTTTTAAATAAAGCATATCTAAAAATAAATGAGGAGTCAAAACTCAATGTTACCTTTAGTATCTAACAGTATCCTGCAGCCATGTGCATGCACCTTGGGTGAAACAGTGTTTGAAAACTGAGAGTTAGTCTCTATTGTTTTCCCTGTTTCTATGCAGGGAGTGAAGCCCTGGGAAGAGCCATAGAGACCAACTATCTGAAGGATCCCGTCATCTACTGAAGGTATGGATCTGTTTTTCAAATTTATTTATTTTTTACATATTTTTTTAAATGAAGTATATTTACTTTCAAAACTTGATGAAAACATTTATATTTAAAAAAATAAAATAAAATAATGTTTTGAGGTGACCATTGTCATTTTAAGTTTAATATTTATATTATGCTCTGAACTGTTACTTGAGTGTATTGTAGCTAAGAGTGCGATTTTAGACTAGGTTTTAGGATTATAGTTGCAGGAATACAATAATAATGGGTTTGAAACCACCCCACAAAGGCAAGACATTGAGCTTTGGCGTCTGAAAGATGTAACTGTCAATTAAAATTTTAAAGAAGGAGGGGAAACTAACAATAAATATGATTTCTGATGGCATTCTGCATAATTTAAAAAAAATTAAATATCATATGTTATGGCTTACTGCATCTGGCATAAATAAAATGTATATTCAATCCTTTAGGCAGTAATATGCTTTTTCCATGCCATGCCACAATGTTTTTGTCCTCTACTGTTCTTCAATGCTGTGTTTTTCATATTCCTTCGAGCATTTGAGCTTCACACACTAGACAAACTGGGATTCAAGAGACATGGCTTCAATTCACACACAATATGACAGCCAGATCTACAGAAACACAGATGGATTTAAAAGCTCTTGTGCGTGTCGAAGAACATTACAACGTTCTTGCAGGTGTTTGAACATCTTACATGCGTTGACTTTTTCTATTTCATAGTAATTTCTAACGAACTGGGACACCAGTAGGAATATCCCAGTACAGCACAGTACAGAACCTGGGTCACAAATGAGGACTGTTGTGAGATATACCTCAGGAAGAACCAGGATTTGAAAACATGTCTTATTCTCAAAAATAAACATTACTCTGAGCAGGAATATTATAAACTTTATGCATTTCAATGGAAGGATATATATAAGGGTTAATCTGAACACCATAGCAGTTTTGTATCAAGTGACTTTTAACTACAATGATTTTCATTGCAGCTATAAGACTGCCTCCCATCTCTTATGTGTATGAAGAAGTTTAACTTGCGCATGTGTGTACTGGAGTAAGTTTAACCATATGGTGATCTTAGGTGGCTGCTTAGGGCCCTGTGGTTAGGCATGGGCACCTGAGTCATGAATTTGTTTGGCCCTATTTACCACCCCTATGTAAAGGATGGGGGGTGGACAAACTGGTGACCTGCATAGGGCCCTTTGGGGTCTTAATTCTTCTCTGATGTGTACACAACTAGTCACCCCTGATCTCTATTATGAATTAAAAAGTGGATGATGGGGATTGTAACGGACAGCCTCAAACCCCAACCGGGTGCCTCCTTCAATCACTGCTTCCTAGTATTTGCAAGCACCATAAGCACTTCACTGGAACATCTTAGCCACAGTAAACCCCACAAACTGCTGCAGCTTGGTTGGAATCTTGCTGTCCTCCACCCACCCTGGACCCAAGACTGGGATCCTGCTTCCAGTGGGATAGACCTCTCCTAGTCCAGAGAGCAAAGCAGGATAGCTCTTACAAGAGCTAGTGCTTATAATCCAGGGGAGTATAGTGATTATAGCAATCCCCAGAGTGAATATAGCTCTCCAAAAATAAAGTTTTACAGGGGACTTAGACTTCATGAAGAGTAAAACTAATCTGTTTAATGGCATCCACAACTGGCCTTATATGCAGGTCCCAATGCAAGGGGCACTGCCCCCCTGGACCTGAGAGTAGACTACAGTAAAACATATACACGATTACATTGGCTCTCAGGTCCAGGACACTCCCATACAAAATAGGTCAATCCCTCCCCTATGCCTGAGAGATAAATTAGTCAAGCACTGTATTAAACTCCATTATCTCCAGGCACAAAAAACATACATTTTTACAAAATCCCCAAAATACCGTAAAACACACAACATCTCCACAAACGTTACATCCCCTGATAGCCCTGATCTGGGTGACCAGCATATCCAAAAATCACCCAGATCAGTTCAAGGGTTCAGGAATTTCCTTGAAGTCATAATTTGAAAAACGAACAAACTACCAGAGTCAATAGTCTTACCCTGGATCTTGATCCCCTTGTTCGTGGGAACGTTTCCACCGAACAGCACCTTTCTAAGTGTTGTAGAACCGAACGCAGGCGATGCTGGTGTCCAATGGTGTTCGGGAGTTTCTGTGTCCGTTTTTAGTTCCATGAGATTCATGCCCAAACAACGCTGCCTGCTTTCATGCGAACAAGATGGCTGCCACCTCGTGCTCATCCATAGGAATTGCGGCCACCCAGACAAACACTTACAACACTGCGGTGGAAATTGCTACACTGTAGTAATTAGGCTTAACAAGCTCCAGGGTGGTCTCTGGTTCGTGCAGCTGTTCGGTTCCCGAACCAAATATATAAAATCCCACGGACCAAGACTGTTCACATAGCTTTTAAAGGGTCTATAATCTTTTGGTAAGAGGCTGGCCAGCAGGCCCCTCCAAGCTCCGTGACGACGTTCAGTTCGTCACAGGGATCAATTCCCGACACTTGTGTTCATTTCCTATTAGAGAAGTCTGATGAATTTAGTGTTACTGTGTCGATAGGCTTTAAAAATGTTTGTTTTGTTGTGTTTTTTTAATCTGGATAAAACATGTCCTATGGTATTATTATTATTATTACCATTTATATAGCGCCAACAGATTTCGTAGCGCTTTACAATATTATGAGAGGGGGAATTTAACTATAAATAGGACAATTACAAGAAAACTTACAGGAACGATAGGTTGAAGAGGACCCTGCTCTAATGAGCTTACAGTCTATAGGAGGTAGGGTATAAAACACATTAGGACAGGAAATAGCAATCAGATAAGGTGGGAGTGAAGCAGAGCCGGAGGAGAGCGTAGAGTGCTGCCCTTTAGGAGAGAGCAAGAGACAGGTATGTAAGGTAGAGGTTACTCTGGGAGGTCATAAGCTTTATTAAAGAGATGGGTTTTAAGGCACTTCTTAAACGATTGCAGACTAGTGGAAAGTCTGATGGCGGTAGGCACGCTATTCCATAGGAAGGGAGTCGCCCGCGAGAAGTCCTGCAAGCGTGAATTGGTCATACAGGTGCAAGCAGCAGACACGTTAAGGTCAAGGGCAGAGTGGAGAGACTGAGAAGGGGCATAGCTATGGATCTGTGAAGAGATATAAGGGGGGACAGAATTTTCATTGCTTTTAGCACTTTGAATTGACTCCTATAGGATACAGGAAGCCAATAAAAGGACTGACAGAGGGGTGAGTTGTGAGAGGGAAAACTAGAGAGGAAAATCAGTCTGGCGGCACCATTCATTAGACTGTAGATGGGCAATACAGCTTTTGGAAAGACCAATTAGGAGAGGGTTACAATAATCAATGTGGGAAATTACTAGAGCATGGACAAGCTCCTTGGTACCATCTTGCGTAAGAAAGGGGGGGTGCTGGCTATGTTTTTAAAATGGAATCTACAGGATTTGGCAACATACTGGATGTGAGGCTAGAGTCAGTTATAATGCCAAGACAGCGTGCTTGCAAGGATGGACTTATGTGAATACCACTAACTTGAAGGGAGAGCTCAAGAGGAGGATCAGTATTAGAAGAAAAAAGAATACCTTGAATGGATATGTTGAAATAGGAATCCGGGTGCAAAATCACACGGATATTGAGTAAAAACTCAATTAGAAAGTTCAGTGTTTAATAATTGATATAATTATTGTATATGTTAGACTAGACACAAAACGTGAAACAAACATAAATGAGTGCAAAAAAACTGTGCTAGTGACTTAAAAAAGGGAAAAAGAAATTCTATGATAGAATCAGTATTAGCAGGAGGGAAGACAAGGAGCTCAGTTTAAGTGATATTGAGTTTCAGAAAGCAGGAGGACATCCAGTCAGAGATGGAAGAAAGGCAAGCTGTGACACGTTGCAGGAAGGCAGGGAAGAGATATATCTGGGTGTCATCAGCGTACAGGTGGTAGTGAATCCAAAAGAGGTAACATGTTTGCCAAGAAACATAGAATGTGACGGCAGATAAGAACCATTCGGCCCATCTAGTCTGCCCAATATTTCAAAATACTTTTAATTAGTCCCTGGCCTTATCTTAAGTCTAGGATAGCCTTATGCCTATCCCACGCATGCTTAAACTCCCTCACTGTGTTAACCTCTACCATTTCAGCTGGAAGGCTATTCTTAACGAGTGATGGTTAATAGCGTGAAAACAGGTAATCAGGGTAACCGCCCTGTAGGCTCCACAGCCCAATCACTACCTGTCACAATTACTAAGTGACCCAACACGCAGAACTATATAAACATAACCAACGTATACGGGACTTTAGAATGGCCGGACTTAACGTAAAAGAGTGGTCAAAGAACAAGCAAAGGTCGTGGATTACAGAATGAGACAATACGAATATACTAGCCAAGGGTCAGTAAACCAGAAGTAGGGAAAGTCAATAATAATAGCCAAAGTAAAAAAACAGAAAAATATACCAGGAAACCAATACCGGACTCCGAAGATGTACCCCCTCAGGCCCTGATCCCCATGGGCACCCAAACCTTTTGGTTTTCTGGGTGGTCATAGACCGACATGGTAAATAGTTATCCCATAATTTTGTTCATGTTATCGGTACACGCAGAGATTTTAACTCATCCTTGGTGATACACCGCACAGGTGAAAGGGGACAAACACACCCATGACCCCTCCCAGAACAACCTACTTAGAAAACCACATACAAACCTTCACACAACTTACCCTTCCACCTCCAAACCTCAAGGGGTTGCTAAGACTAGCACTAATGGGCAACCCCTAGAGCAATAGCGAATAGCAACTCAAATTCACCGCGGCCTGCATGGCCAGATTAACAGGAGACTAAGAATAGAGATCAAACCCCAGGATGAAGTACCCCTTTGGGAATATCTGTGCACCCGGGACTGTACCCGTTATCTACCTCGACAGTGCCCCTAAAATAAAATTGCCACGAAGGGTAAAAATAGGTAAAATAAAAAATTGTATATAAAATACAATAAAAAGAAAATTGGTACAACTTAGGTGACCAAAAAACTTTTATTGCTAAAATACATAAATTAAAACCATTTTATGGTTACCTAAGTTGTACAAGTTTTCTTTTTATTGTATTTTATATACATTTTTTAATTTTACTTATTTTTACTCTTCCTGGCAATTTTTATTTTATTTCTTCCTGTACTCAAAGAAATCCTAGGTGAGGATCATTCCACCAACGCCTTACCAATAGAGTAGTATTGTCTGCTCCATATTTGTGAGTTTAATTTTAATTATTTAGATCTCATTTTTTATCATATTGAGAACACTATTGTTGTTTTCTTACCACTATACGGAGCCGTGAATACCCAGACTGTATTGACGACAACATCCTTCCTGTATATCCTTTAAAGTGGGGATTATACCACTGTACACCCTCCACTCCAGAGCTGGTAATAGCTCTATAAATTGTGAGTGTATTACCTGCTTTTGCTATAATACCTATTCCGGGATTTTGGCATATTGCACCATTGGTTGTTTATCTTCCTTTGTCTCTTCACATATATGGATATTTTAACCATCCGGACGGATCAACTCCTGAGGATCACACCCCCATTTTATCCTGTTTTATAGTGAGACATTTTTATTTTATTTTAATTTTTGACCACTAACTCCTGAGGATCGTACCCTGTTTTATCCTGTTACACTAACAAGACTTTACCTTATTGGCGCAACCTTTTCTGCCTCTGTATTACAGGGGACTTAGAATGGGGGAAGAACTCCGGGATGACGTACCCCATTAAACGTATCTGTGAGCCCAGGCCTGGCCACACACTCCTCCAATCGGCCCCACTGACTGCTCACCTCCTCCGGGTGAAAGGGCCGCATCCCTCACAAGTGAGCACCAACCCGTCATGCCACCCCCATATCCTCTGCCCACACAGCTCCTAGCTATCAGATTGTAAGACCAGAAGTCCCACTCCCCTTGTCTCACCTCTTCCCCATATCCCGAACAACTTTTCCATTCACTACCTCCTCTTCTCCTCTTCCTCTCCCCCCCTTTTTTCTTTCCCTTACCCGCCCCACCTGCTCACACCCTCCCCACAACCCATACACCACATGAAGACTCATACCACCACGCAACACAACCCACACGAAACATCATCATGTCTGCCTCTCTGACATGCCTATCTATAAACTGCAAGGGACTCTATAACCCTTCCAAAAGGCATCAACTCATGCGCAGGGCGACCAGATCAAAAACTGATATATTCCTACTGCAGGAAACGCATTTCACTCCAAATAAACAGTTCCCTCTCCTGAGCTGGCACTGCCGGGAAAACTTCTTTGCCAGCTCCCCTACTGGGAAACAAAACGGCATATCCATAGTGGTCTGCAAAACATGCCCATTATCCATCGACCGCACGGTCATGGATCCACAAAGATGAAACCTTACGATAGCGGGCAATATTGGCACACACAGATACGCATACACGACTGTATATGCGCCTAATATCCCTTCAAGCTCCTTCAGGCAAACACTGAGGGCACACTTGGCACTCTTTCCAGCCCACCATTTGATCATGGGCGGAAACTACAACACCGCGTTGTCCCCCTCGGTAGATAGACACCGGACACATTCACAATCACTGGACACACCAGACACGCTGCCAGCCCTTGACAGCTAAAGCAGATAAGATGTTCTCCACGTTCGTCTCCTGAACACACCTGGCTTATGCCTGGAGAGCCCAACACCCGTCAGATCTAGATAATACTTTCTTCTCACATCCTCACCAATCACACTCCCACATTGACCTCTTCCTGGTCTCCCCTTCTCTTGCGCCCATGGTCAAAAACACAAATATCGGTTCCATTACATGGTCCGATCACGCAGAAATAACCCTCACGACCATGCTACCCTGTACAATCCATCCCTGGTCTTGGAGACTGAACCCAACACTCTTACACAACCCACAAATACGGGAAACCACCTCCAAAACGCTGTCCAAATACTTCAGCTGAAACACAGACTCTGTGGACTTCTGTCACGGGTGGCAGTCCAAAGACCGGGACCCCTGTGTGCCTGATGAAGATTAAAGGAGTCTCAGCATGAAAATGGAAAATCCAGGTTGAGCCATACCAGAGTCCTGATGCAGCTTAGCGGATGCCAGGAGCTGATATTCAGCAAATAAGTATCCAGTACTAGAAACAAGGTAAGACTAGAATAGGCACCAAACAAGAAAACAAGACAAGACTAGAAGAACCCAGAACCGGTGCAGTACAGAAAGCAGAACCCAGAACATGTACGCAATACATGAGGGAAACATAGACAGGACAGGAGTGTGCATGAACTGGCAATACAAGGCAAGAGATACAAATCAAAAACCAGAGGAGACATAATGAAGTACTATATATGTAATAAACATTGGAGATTTAGACCTACATAAATGGCCAAGATGTATGCATGCCACCACTGCGCCAAAGTACTCCAATTGTTGGGTCCTAGCTGCCTAGATATGCATGACTAAAATGAACAACAATAAAACACACATAACGATGACCGACCACAAGTAAGCAATGCGACAGAGACGGCTGGCCTGGGCTCCCCCCCCCCTCGCGGCGGGGGAGGGGACGCAGACCCGGGGGGAGGGGGTAGCTGACCCAGGAGAGAACCCACAACATATCTAGGCACCACCAAAGTTAAGGAAAAGACAACAGGAAAGGGAGCCCCAGGCCAGGTGCACGACTATAGGACCTGATCCCGCAAACCGACCCCTTTCTCACTCCCCATGTACGAGGACGTGACCTGGGACCTACCGCACCACTCACCATTGGATTGAGGTTCAGCTATAGAATTATACGGCCCTCACTGATGTGGGCCAGCGGTCATCCGCTTCCGATAACGTTTTATAAAGGTTGTGCGTGTGGATTTTTCGGCGCTTAGTGGATGGTCCCCTTGGAGTTGGGGGGGTGCGTATGTGTGCGGGCAGGTGGGGGGGTCTGGCACGGGAGGTGTCCGGGGGGTGTGGTTCGGTGGCAGGGTCCTGCGGTCCGGGTGGCGTTGTGGTGTGCGGGGGCTCGGAGGCGTGTGGTGGTGCCTTGGAGGGGAGGAGGCGGGGAGATGTGCATGGCGTGATGCTGTGTCGGAGGTTTGGTTTCCCGGGGGGTGTGGACGGGGGAGAGGGAGAACCCCCCAACTGTAGAGACTCGTACCCTGTTTTCTCTCGTTTTTGTGGTTGGGGGGTTTTCTCTCTTTTTTGTTTGTACTTCCTGGGGGGTTGGACTTTTGATGCAGTGTCGCGCTGTGTGTGTCTCTTTGTTTCTTCTTTTCTGGGGTGTCGCTGCATGCTTCTGGGCTCCTGTGTGTTGCAGCGTTGTCTGGATTGCGGGACTCTGTTGCTGAGCTGTGCTTTTTGGGTGCTTCTTGTGCTGGACTTTTTCATTTGTTTGCATGTGTGTGCGCCTTTTTAATTTTGAGGGGACTGTCTACTGGGCGCTGGGGGATTTATGTGTACATTTGTTTTATGAAATGGGAAATTTCTTTTTATTTTAGCAGCTATCATTGTTTGAGTATATTAGGTTTTATTCCTATTGTTTGATCTGGACCACATGTAAATTATTACGAAGGTTCTTTATTTGTTATGCATGCGCTCTCTTTTTAATTAGTTATACAGTTTTATAAAGGTTTATCTAGAGTTGGCGGTACCTGTGTCAGACGCAATTGGAGACCTGCGAGTCTCACTGACGATATAAGCTCTGCTATCTGTTATTGTTTGAACTGCTAATAAAAGCTTTATTTACAAAAAAAACAAACAATAAAACACACACAGTACTTACCTGCAAGGAAAGGTTCAGAGGGAATGAAACCACTGCTAGCAGGAAAAGACTGAAACAATATGATTAAATGGCAAAGGAATGGGTGTGGCAACAAAAAACAAACATTTTAAGGAATCCAGGAAACCGGGGATTCCAGGAATGGAATAAAGGAATGAACAGCATAAGCAAAACCAGACAGAGGATAGAAAACCAGAAAAAACAAGAAAAACTGAACAAGAATTGTAAAAAGAGTACTGGATAACAGAAGCCATCGCCAGAAATATCTGCAGAATGGAACAGGATGTGACCACTCCAAATGCTCACTCTGGGCAGCGCACAAAGCGGTAATTAGAGGAGCACTGATCAATCTTGCATCCACACACAAAAAAACAGCAGATAACCCAACTAGAAAACACACTACAAACCTTACGAACCCTCGAAACAAAAATTAAACTTAATCCCACCCCGGACCTAAACGCACAGGCATTCAGATGCCAAATGGAGATTAAAGAATACATGGCCAATGATTAAATTAAGGCCTTCCAATGGATGAAACCATTATATTGTGATAAATCAAACAAAGCTGACAAACTGTTGGCACGGAAACTATGACAAAAAAAGCGCAGAAACGAATAAACAACATAGCAACCCCTAACGGAACCTTAACAGACAACCCAGACATAATTGCAGAGGTATTTCAGAAATACTTTGCTGATCTTTACGATCATGACTCTCAAATGCGGCTCCAACCTTCTTAACCACTAACTAGATCAAATCTCCCTGCCCTCCCTCCCCCAGGAAGCAGCACAGAAATTAATAGACCCGATCACACCCGAAGAAATAGCTAATACTTTTAAAATGCTGAAACCGAATAAATGACCCGGCCCAGATGGATTTACAGGACTATACTACAAAACATTCACCCAGCCTTAATCCCACACCTATGCAACATCTTCAACCCCATAATTGCAGGTGAAACACTTCCAAAAGAAATGCTCCAGGCCAACATCTGCCTCCTCCCTAAACCCAACAAAACCCACCTAGACCCTGGACACTACCGACCAATATTATTACTATACGTAAATATCAAATTATTCACAAAACTCTTAGCAGACTGCCTATGCCCCTTCCTTTTCAAGCTAATACACCCAGACCAAGTGGAATTCATCCCCTCCAGGCAAGCCAGTGACGATACGAGAAGGACATACGACCTCATATGGATGGCAAACGCCAGACGCCTCCGACCCTCATGCTCTACCTTGACGCAGCAAAGACGTTCAACGTACTACTGTGGCCCTTCCTATTCGCAACCCTATAAAAATTTGGCCTCCCGACACGCTTCATAGATGATTTTGGACACTCTTCTCCGCTCCTACCACCAACCTTCTTATTCCACTCACCCAACCACCCACTTTCACAATTCGGAATGGCACGAGCCAGGGTTTCCCTCTCTCCCCAATTCTGTTCGCCCTCTCCTTAGAACCGCTCCTACAAGCTCTTTGAAATAACGCACATATTACAGGTCTCCACATAAGGGGCAAAGAATACAAAACTGCAGCATATGCGGTCGACTTGCTAGACCATAACAAACCCTCTACACTCCCTAACCCACCTGCTCATGGCACCAAAGAAATACGTTCCTTTTCCCTTTTCCAAGCCCTCCCAATACCAAGCGCAGTACCAGACTTAAAAAGACTACAAACCACTATAGACAAGTTCATCTGGGCGAATAAACGCGCCAGAATAAAACGACAAACACTGTATGTCCCCAATAGGGCAGGAGGCCTAGGCTTACCACATTTAATACATTATTTTCAAGTGGCACAACTGGCTCAGGCCCAAAACCTACATACCCCCTACGGGGTTAAAAGGTGGGTAGGCTTGGAACATGATATTTTCATCAGGGATTTCCCTTCCCTCTAAATTTGCCTGCCAAAACAAGCAAGACCACCCATGCCCTGCCCACATAACACCTGCACCTATTAACACCATCAAAGTATGGGACAAAATGGCAAACAAAAGCAGACTCATCTCAAACCCATCACCATTTACACCACTACTCCGCAACACACTATTCACCCCAGGCATGATTCCCAAGGACTTTGTGCGCTTCGAAGACCATAACCTCACCCGCCCACACCATTTTTATACGAACCAATAAATACCTTTCTAAGAACTCCCACAAACGACCCCCTTCAGAACCTTTGACTTCTTCCTCCACATGCAGATCAAGAGCTTCCTCGAAACACCGATTAACAAACAAGCGGGCACCACAGCCCTAACGCCCTTTCAAAAATATATATTCAATAAAGTTTACTATTCAGGTACATTTAAAGTACGGATGTTTAAAGATCCCTACAGGTATCTAGACCACCTTCATTAAAATTAAAGCTAATATAACTTACCTGGATTAATATGCATAGTCCCTGTATTTTTAGGAATTTATTTTACAAAAAAATAGTAGTGCTGGGTAAAAAAGATTTTGCAGGCTCTGCAACATCACTTTCTGTAAAGAAACATGTATTTCACACCACTCAAACTGAAACAGATGGGCAGGTCTGACACACTAATGCTGGAAGGGATGCGGACACAAGGGAACACTCCCTCCATAGACACGGTGCAACACAAAATCAAAGACACCATAAAAATGGACGAACTGTCTGTACTAATACACGACACAACAAGACACTTCCACAAAATCTGTGATCCATGGTATTACCAATTCCCGGTTCCACTTAGCTGCATAGAAACAACTACACTACAGAAAGAACCTATAGATACCAAAGTACACTTAAACACGAACACAACGAACACACAAGTCCTAAATCAACGCTTCACCTCCCCCTTTTTTTTCTCTCTCTCTCTTCCGTTCTCTCTCCTTCTTCTTTGCTCCCGTCTCCACACCCACTAGTCCTAACCAGGCCCACTCCAACAGGCCTGACCACTTTCCCAACACCGTGCCTCATTCGGTTCAACACGACCTGGGCCCAAGCATGGTATGAATCACAGCGAACACACTACTGCAGGCTCCTCAAGAGGACCAAGCAACTCGCTTCCCGCTCACCACACAGACTATATGACAGTTCATGCATAACCAGGCCAAAACCCCGATGGGCATCATACAGGACTTGGTAAAGGTGACCAGAAGACAGACCTGAAACCCATCACCCCATTGAAAGTCTACTATACCCTCCCTGACCCACCAATATATAAAAAAAAAATCAAATCCCCCACATTTTTATAGTGTAACTTTTCTTATGGCATTGCTTATGTATGTATGTCTACCATTCAGCCAAAATACATTTTCCCTTTTTTGGTCTCTGCAAATGAACATAGCTTGGAACCGCTCCTTCTACAAATTGAGTTCTAGGTTTTACCACATTGATCCAACAGGCTTCAAAAATAAACCTGTGTGCTGTAATAGAATATAAAATGTATGAATCCCATGGACTTACAGTATAAATGTATGGAGAATTGTGCCTATTGAAGAATGAGTCTTTCTTCTCTGCTACATGTGATGATGAAAGATTAAACTGTGTACCTATTGAGGTGATATAACAGATCTGCTCTTGAGGACTGACTTTGAGAAAACTGACTTATTTAGGTTTTACAGAAATGTTAACGCTAGTTCTGTCCGATGTCAAGGCTTAGCTAGTAATATTTCTAAAGAACTGGCTTTGTGAGGAGCCCTTCCTTCTAAATCTTAAAACAAATGATGACTCATCCTATATAATTTTATATTATCGAGTTAGCTTAGCATCCTGTAGGGTCTGTGGTCAGCACATTTATTAGTCCCCGGTGGTTTGGAAAACCACATAGATTATCTAATGTTCCACCCTTATTTTATTGACACTTTGGGAATTTATGTTATTGGAGAACTTTTTCCTCATAGTTGTGTTCTTGACATAAACAGATGGCAGTTTGATGTGTGTTGGCAAAAATAAGTCTCCTACATGTTAACCAGTGTCATACGTTTGATAAATACTTGTGGGAATTAGGACAGACCCTGGAAGGAAAACGGTGTACAATTGCTTCGTATGTTCTGTGGCCAGGTCCGTCCAGCTATAACAATGAAATGTCTGTAGGGACCTCAGTAATGTGTTTCTGCAGAAGAGAATTGCTTTCTAAAATCATATTTTTAAAAATGAATGTTTAAATAAGCGATAAGCTTGTTGTTGGTTTTCTCGTAACTCCAGCCCTGGGTGAATAGATTCCTTGTAGCCTTGGGTTGGTAGATTTTAGACTGTTCTCCGGTTTGTTGTCAGTGGTACTCTGTGTACTCTCTCACTGTTACATTTAATAAAGAATTTCCTGTCAGTTATAGAATGCTCATAACAATACAAGAATCAAAATCTCCGGAGAGTTGAAATCCCACACATATCCAGAACAGAACTCAATGTTTCTTCTATTTCTTTTGCATTGGATTTCACAATTTATTTAGAGATTTTCATGTGGACTGTAACCCCTTCCAGATTTTCATTCAGAAAAAAAAAAAAATCTATATAGTTTAGAAAACACTTGTCAGTACTTTTTTTTTTCTATTTTATTTTTTTCTAAATGAAAATCTGGATATATATATATATATATATTACACAATCCAGCGCACTCTCTTATTCACTAAACAATGATTTCAAATCTTAGAGATTGTGATAGTTTTATTTAAAAACACCTAACCTAGGCAAAAATAATGGGGGTTTAGTTATATTATATGATCATATATTGCATAAGCCTGCCACAACTTCAATGTACCCCATTCTTGGCAGGTCCTACTCTAAAATCATTGATTAGTGAATAAGCGAGTGCGCTGGATTGTGTATTTTGTATATTTTGGCCCCAGCAGCACCCTAAAATGTATGCATGTTAAGGTGAGAGCAGCCCTCTTGGTTTCATATATATATATATTGAACAAAACGATAAACGCAACACTTTTTTGTTTTTGCCCCCATTTTTCATGAGCTGAACAAGATCTAAGACTTTTTCTGTGTACACAAAAGGCCTATTTCTCTCAAATATTGTTCACAAATCTGTCTAAATCTATGATAGTCAACTCCTTTGCCAAGATAATCCATCCACCACACAGGTGTGGCAAATCAAGATGCTGATTAGAGAGCATGAATATTGCACAGGTGTGCCTTCAGCTGGCCACAATAAAAGGCCACTCTAAAATGTACAGTTTTATCACACAGCACAATGCCACAGATGTCGCAAGTTTTGAGGAGCGTGCAATTGGCATGCTGACTGCAGGAATGTTCACCAGAGCTGTTGCCTGTGAAAATTCATTTCTCTACCATAAGCAGTCTCCAAAGGCGCTTCAGAGAATTTGGCAGTACATCCAACCAGCCTCACAACCGCAGACCACGTGTAACCACACCAGCCCAGGACCTCCACATCCAGCATCTTCACCTCCAAGATTGTCTAAGACCAGTCACCCGGACAGCTGCTGCAACAATCTGTTTGCATAACCAAATAATTTTTGCACAAACTGTCAGAAACCGTCTCAGGGAAGCTCATCTGCATGCTCGTCATCCTCATCGGGGTCTCGACCTGACTGCAGTATGTCGTCGTAACTGATTTGAGTGGGCAAATGCTCACATCCGATGGCGTCTGGCACTTTGAAAAGGTGTTCTCTTTATGGATAAATCCTGGTTTTTACTATACTGGGCAGATGGCAGACAGCGTGTATGGCGTTGTGTGGGTGATTGGTTTGCTGATGTCAACGTTGTGCATTGAGTGACCCATGGTGGCGGTGGGGTTATTGCATGGGCAGGCATATGTTATGGACAACGAACACAGCATTTTATTGATGGCATTTTGAATGCACAGAAATACCGTGACGAGATCCTGAGGCCCATTCATCTACGATCATCACCTCATGTTGCAGCATGATTATGCACGGCCCCATGTTGCAAGGATCTGTATACAATTCCTGGAAGCTGTAAACATCCCAGTTCTTGCATGGCCAGCATACTCACCAGACATGTCAGCCATTGAGCATGTTTGGGATGCTCTGGTTCGACGTATACGACAGCGTGTTCCAGGTCCTGCCAATATCCAGCAACTTTGCACAGCCATTGAAGAGGAGTGGACCAACATTCCACAGGCCACAATCAACAACCTGATCAACTCTATACGAAGGAGATGTGTTGCACTGCATTAGACAAATGGTGGTCACACCAGATACTGGCTGGTTTTCGTACCCCTCCCCCACGGATCTCAACAATACAGTAAAACTGCAAATTTTACAGTGGCCTTTTATTGTGGCCAGCCTAAGGCACACCTGTGCAATAATCATGCCGTCTAATCAGCATCTTGATATTCCACACCTGTGAGGTGGATGGATTATCTCGGCAAAGGAGAAGTGCTCACTAACACAGATTTAGACAGATTTGTGAACAATATTTGAGAGAAATAGGCCTTTTGTGTACATAGAAAAAGTCTTAGATCTTTGAGTTGAGCTAATGAAAAATGGGGGTCTTTAATTTTGTTCAGTGTGTGTGTGTGTGTGTATATGTGTGTGTGTATATATGTGTATATGTGTGTGTGTATATATGTGTGTGTGTGTGTGTGTGTGTATATATATTTATGTGTGTGTTGGTACACATGCAGATATACAGACACACAGACACAAACACTGCCACACATGCAGATACATAGACAAACTGATACAATCACTGACACATGTACAGACACGCAGATACAAACACTGACACACATGCATATACACAGACACAGTGTATAGATAAGTGTATTGGCTGCAGTGCACACACAGACCCAAGCTACATCCCTAGCACACACACTACATCCCCAGTACACACACAGTCACACACTTTGCTCCCAGCACACACACACACACACACACACACTTCATTACAACACACCCACATAGAGACACTACCCACAAAGAGACACTACCATTGCAGAAGCATATATGTTTGTTTGGGGGGGAGGGGGGAGGGGGAAGCAGGCACAATGTCCAGCCCTGTGTGTGTGTGTGTGTGTGTGTGTGTGTGTGTATATATATATTTATTCAATAAAGTTTACTATTCAGGTACATTTAAAGTACGGATGTTTAAAGATCCCTACAGGTATCTAGACCACCTTCATTAAAATTAAAGCTAATATAACTTACCTGGATTAATATGCATAGTCCCTGTATTTTTAGGAATTTATTTTACAAAAAAATAGTAGTGCTGGGTAAAAAAGATTTTGCAGGCTCTGCAACATCACTTTCTGTAAAGAAACTAGAAGCATTAAGAAAATAATGTATAATTAATAACATGAAAGAGGTACTATAGTGTCAGGAACACACGTGTATTCCTGACACTGTAGATCTAAAACCACCGATATCGGCCTCTGTTATGTTTTAAAATATACAAAAGTACTTTATTTTACATTTTTGTTAAAGATGAAAATCAAATGCTATTCATGAATGCCTCTTTTTTTGCACACAACATAAAGGTTGGTAACATAGTTGCTCAAAAGCAGATATAGCACAACTATTCCAACAAGCAGTGTCCAAACCACATTAGCACTTACTAAAATGGATTACTTTTAAATCCCATAAAAGGAGCATAGGGAGAATACAGTCTTCTTGAAACTGCTGGCTAAACAGTTGTCCTAATGTTATTCCAGACACCCTGCCCCCTATTGGCCATGTGTAAGACTGCATAAAAAACCCTGAAGTTATTGGCCCAGTGTTTCAAACCAGATCAGCCTATAAGGGCCTTGGAGATGTTGCTGCAAATTTAGAAAGCGTTTATAATTTAGGATGTTGTGATCTGTGTATTTCATCATTCTGACATAAATATATCTAAATGGTTTAATGTCAAAGAATGACACATACATATTTTAATTATCCTGCACTATTGATAATGTAGACTTCATGTCAATGGTTGTGCTGTATATTTGTTACTTGGTACCAAGTCTAGAAATGACATTCACTCTAACATTCCATGTGTTACATCATCAGCTGAATTTACTTGTATTGGCTGGTGATCCTGATCTCCACTACTACTACCATAAGCTCAATGACTGTCTGACTGTACCATTGCTTTTCATCTTTCTGCTGTATAATAGATTCTTGCGAGATTTAAATAGTTTAGTGGTATTTAGCCGTTTAGTGTTCAATATATGAGATTCCTAGTATTGGGTTACTTTATACTGTTTAAGAAATCCATTAGCCTCTGCTTAAAAAATTAATCAGACAGAGCCTTTGAAAATCTTCCACTGACAAATCACTTTCAGACCTTTGAAAAGAAATTACTTCTCTAGTGATTATTTTGCAGCACCCTACATTGACATCTTGGCTTCCTGCTTCCTAATGCTAACTGTATAATGCCTAGCGGCAGATGTCCAACATTGAAAAAGGTCATTTTTAAAACTCTGCTTGACCGAATTTGTGTATCTATGTTTTGTAATCTACCCCTGAAAATAGAAACCAGCATGGGTATATATTTTGGTATATGTGGGGAAAAAAAGCACATTTTACGTGAAGAAGTGTGTAACATAACATTCTGCAGAGCCCACACTATAGCTATATTCTTCACTATTTATTACAAAGATTGTGTTGGCTTCCAAACAACCCTGAGATGCTATTTTTTTTTAATATTTATTATGTTGGAATTTTACGAAACCCTATTTATGGGACCAGCTTAGCCAACGGTTGGAAACCGCATTAGGGTCTCTCACAAGCTATGAGGTTTTTATGAGCTGAGCTCATGAGTCCATTAATGGGCACAACCACAAAAATGTTAAATACAGTAAATATATTTTTAGATGAATGGTTCTAATATGTTTTAATTATTCAATTTAAATCTGTTAAATGTTTATCTGTGTTATTACTTGTTTCTAATAACACTATGTGTGTGTTTATATGTAAATCTGCTTGCTTTTTGCTACAATTGTGCCCTACCACACGACTGCAAAATGGACCCCAAACTTACGGTCCTCTGTGGGTAGTAGATAACTTTAAATGTAGTTGGGCAGGTTGATAGTTGAGGATACAGTGAGTAAGTAGCCAATCGAATGAAGAAGGCATAGGTAATGCACGAATAGGAGCCCACAAAATGATTTTGAAAATAACACTGAATATATTGCTTAGTTAAAGCACTTGCAGCAATACAATTCATAATGGACAACCCCCATTCTTCTTGAAATATATATTTTCATGTATATTATTGTGCTATTTTGTATACAAATCATTTATTTAAATTCAGGCATTACTCGTCATTTGCACTGAATCTTCTGCAAAAAATCAGTATCTCATTTATAAAAATAAAAAATTTAAGAGCCATCATAATTTTCTAGCCAACTGTTTCCAGTGGAAATCTATTTTCCTTTATGATTAATGTCTTAATGAGCTATGTGTTGTTTTAAGACATGGCAAGATGTAAAAAGTGCGCAGAAATACTTTCTCATCAAACCTGCTGATTGTCAGTAGATTTATTGCACTTTTCCTATGTAAATTACAATGCAATATCTATTTAGATATTGTAAATGTGATTTGTGTATATTTTGCTAGCATTAATGTACACTGTTAAATAGAGAGTTTAAGGGGAAATGCTTTTATTTGGATTGAAAACTCATTTAAAGATAAAGCTAAAGGAGTTGTCAATGGAAATTTCTCAAATTCTATATAAGTGGCAAGTAAATTGAATTTAAAATTTTCGGACAAAAGAGCTAAAGTGGAAAAATTCTCCTAGTCATCTATGCTTCCACTTTGGTTATTTTGGCCAAAAATGTTAAATTCACTTTGAATTCACCTTGAATTCTCACTTCAGAGAATAACCCTGCCAGTGTTTGCTAACAAGGGGAAATTATATATTTTCAACTGGACTGACACTTGCTTATGGAGGAACAAACTAGAAATTGGACAAGTAGGGGGTGAAATGTTAAAGACATGGTGAACTTTCAATGTATACCGAGATGGAATTTCTTACAGAATATTGTTAAATGAGAAGGATATGGGAGTAATTATAGAAAAGGCATTTGCAGTTGCTCACCAATGATGTACACAGCTTCCAAATCAGGTAACAACGCAGAATCTTAGTTCTGAAATACATTGTCATGTTACATATGATAACACTACAAGCAGAAATGCATATTGTTGGACATATGATGGCTTCATATGTGTTTATGTGCAATTGTAATTCAGCCTTGGACCCCACAGTGTGCAAGGATCCTAAGTGATGTTTGAAAGCCACAGATTATCGTAACTGCTTGGGTACTATATATGGCTATCGTGAATGGCAGCAAACAATAGACCTGAGTACTGACCATTTAGTGAACTCTTTAGAGATTGTAAAAATGTGCCCATCATTTAATCGGCCCTCACCTATCCCATGCAGGAAGTACTTAAAGGGCAGCAGTGGTCATTGTATACCTCCCATATAGGCTGACAGATTTATAAGAAAAGGAGATCTTAAGTTCCTCTCTCCTCCTTTTCTTCATATGTGTAGATGTGCAGGGATATTTAAAAAAATGTTTAAATCACAGTTAAGTTAGAGTGCCAATTCATAATTACCGGTAATCATATTGTGACCCCATTTTGTTTTGCCACTTTCATTAGCCTTATACTGTATTAATAGCAGTCCATTTAGTATTAGTAGTTTTGCAGTAGTGTTTAACTTTTTGCATTTGGCTAGTAGAGCAGGACTTTAAATGTCTGTGCACACAGTATTAATTCAGACTTGAGGAAATGAGATTTCACCAACCTCAACAGGACAGGATTCATTACAGGCACTTTGATAGATATGGCATGGCCCATAGAGTGGGTGATAGCTAATTCAATGAATGTCTTTCAATAAGGGCTTAATTAATTTCTCTTTTTTTTTCTTTTAGAAAAGCAAATTATAAATAGTAATTCTTTACAAAAGTAATAACTAATATCTGCAATTTTGCAGTAGGAAAGCATTTTTATTTATCTTTTTTGAAGAAAAATCGGAAATCCCTTTATCATGTGGAGGTATATCTTCTTTTAGAACAGCAACATAACATGAGTAAAAGATTCACTCATTCTCACAGACGTCTTTGCTTAAACTAAATCATTATGTTAATACAACTTGTAAATGTTTACAATGAGTTTAATTGCTGCCTAACCATGACTAAGAAAGTCCCGTGTTTTCGTGACATTCCACACATGTCATTCGTCCTGACGGGGTTTATTTAGTACATTAATTGGCTAGGACTGGAAAGCATTTGTGCAGCCATTTCTTCCAAAAGCAAAACATGTAGCTGGCTATATAACATCCTGTGTTTCTTTTATTATTTCATAGTCTTGCTAAACTCACCAATAAAGTTCATATTTTGGTATGTGCATTTGCATTCATCATTCCTTTCCCCAACTCATAAATTAGAAAAAAACAGATCCTTTTTTTCCTTTCCATTTTTTTCCAAAAATAAGTGGAATATAAAACTTAAAAGTCAAAATGTTTAAATAACTAGTGTGCACAGTTTACAGAGCATTACTTATGTGCATTTATTGCAAGTACATCATTGTGCATTTTGTGAAAAAATTGTGTATATTTTATATATGTATACATAGAGTTGTGTGTGTGCGTGTATGTATTTAAATATATGATTTAAGTCAGTCTTGCACTGTTTTATTCATGTACCCAAATTTTCACATAAAACACTTTTTGGAATACAAAGTCGTACTGCAAAGGAAGCTGTGAAATATCCGATATTCACACTTTTCAAATCACACCGTACTGTTAAACATCCCCTCCTAGTGCTGCTGAAAATGTAGAGCGTGAATAGGAAAAAAATTCTGGTAGGACAGAGGGCGTATGATGTGGATCCCCACAGCACAAAAAGAAATCTTCTGACAGATTTTTGTTTTTAACCATTTTCTTTTAACCATTTTCTTTTAACCATTTTCTTTTAACCGTTTTTAACCATTAACCATCATTTGAAAGTTGCAATATGAACAATGGCATCTATTCATTAACAATTGTTAAACGTTTAACTTGCGGTAAATTAATAGATCTTGCGTTCGTATAGAGATTTAAAAAAAAAAAAAACTATTTTAAAAGTATTCTGTTTATTGTGAAATATGTAATTATATGTATTTGTGTATGTTTGTGTTTTGTATATCTAAATATGTATATATTGTGCCCATTTATTGTTTATTTATGACAAACCTGACTTGTGCGAATGGCTTGTTATGTTGTTGTAATGTTTCAGTTAAGAGAACCTCTTAATGAGCTATAAAGGACAGGGTCTTTTTATATGCCCCAGGATTCTTGGGGAACGGCCACGACCCAGAATTTTTCCCCTGCTAGTGCCTCTTCTTGTAATGTCAGTGGTTCTTGGTAAAAATGTATCCCATTAATGGAAATCCTGATTTATGGTGTGTTTCCTTCTACAAGAAAGCAAGATGTTCATAAAATACAAATTACTTCCATATGAGCAGAGTGAACCCTAAAACCGTTTTCTAACACGAGCGAACACACACTTTACCAAAAAAAAAAAAAAATTCCACGTTCCTACGGTCTTTTTCTTAGCCTGTTTTGCTTGGATCTTAGTGTATATTTTTTGCACTTTCTTCTGTGTGTTTTAAATAGTTCAAAGCCCTTCACTATAAGGATGGAGACAAACCTCACATTTTCAGTCTCAGTAGGGGTACCCGCTAAAATATGTTGAGGTGCGAAGCGATGGGAGAACAGCACCCTATTTCCTGCCCCCGCAGAGCGCTCCAATCGAATTTGTATGTTTTCCTATTCACATGTGCTGGCAGGAAATGTATGGATTTGCAAATTTCTGTGGGAAGGTAAATACACATATGCTGGGGGGAAAAACACTCCTTTGTGTCTTTGCAAAACAGCAAGAGGATTTAGCCTTACAAAAATAAATATATAGGTTAAAAAAAAAACATTCATGCTGAGGAAAATGAATAAGAAAAATGTATATTTCCTATAAATGAATCCGATACTTTTGTAGCAATCTGTATCTCAGGAAAACAGCTGTCAAAATTGCCTACTAAATTAAATTATCATAAATCTGTTTACCTGGCTTTTTTCATATGGAAAAAGTTGTTTTAAAGAACTTCATAGTTTTCGAATGGTATATCATATTTTGAAACTTATTTTTGCTCCGGTTACAGATAACTGTTGGTCCTTTTCTAGACTAAGTGTGGAATTGTCCTTTTCGTTGGATGTGCTGCAGATCACGTTATAATCCTGGTAATTCTTTTTGGGTCTGACCTGCACTTTTCAGAGAATCTGAGCTATTTTGCACTCCTCCTGAGATTTTGTGTATTATCCTGTTGACGTGGTGCACAGTAAATCATTCAGTTATGTGGTTTGAGCAAGACATTTCTGTGAAACTGTGCTCTGTAGAAATGTATGGCTTTTAATATTTTCTCTGTCCATCTTGAGAGTCGGACTAAGTGAAACGTGAAATGTTTATTGGCCACAAATAGTGCACAGTACACGAGAGGCCTTCAATTCTTTTTCTGCTTCATAAACCCGTAATGTATTTGTATAAATTGTTTGCCTACCACACAATAACGGTACCACTAGTCTTTGCCCACAGTGCTCAAAAGGTTAAAGAATGGTCTATTCTTGAATGGATGTGTAGATAATTAAAGGCTTTTATCTATTTACTGGAATGTTTACTACTCACTAAAGTTGGAATTTGCAAGAATTCAAAGTGAACTCAAGTGAATTTTTCCAATTCAGTTTTTTTTTTTGGCCTATAATTTTTAAATTTGTGTTATAGTAACACTTTAAGAAATAACCCCTGTGTAAACGTTTTTCAAGATTTTCTCTAGGTCACATTTTAGTTTAGTGGTGCTATAGTGGTTATGGTGCTTAAATTAATTGATTGTGACAGACTTAATCCCCTAGCGATATGACTATATAGTTCAGACATCATTACACATTTATAGGCTATCCCGGCTCTAACCACTGTTCTCTTTATAAAGCATCACAGCTGCTTCACTGTGCATTACAATTTCCTCGTGTATTCTAAATAAATCCGTGGAGACTCATGGGTCTCATGTCTGCAGAAGATTTCCTTTTATTTTTTTTATTTTTTTTAAAGAGGAAAGTTTCTTAATGGAAGGGTTTAAGCAAAATAATTTCTTGCTATCCTGTAATTTTATCTCTTAAACCCTGTTATCAATCCTGCTGAAATACAATGAAGCCAGGGCAAACCCTGCTAGGCCTGAACTCAGTCTGTTTTCTTCAGTGGTAAAATGTTTTAATTAGGTTTTCTAGTTAGTTTTTACCTTTTTAAAGAATTAAATTAGATCGAATTTATCTTCAAGTAGATCTTTGGGCATAAAACGATTAAGTTGATTTCTTGATGATTCAGCCTTGTGACCCTGACATTTATAGGAGTTCTTCCATTACATTAACCTAGCTCTCAAGGTACAGTAATAATTGTTCGTTTTTTTGTTGTTGTTTTAATGTATTTACCAGTAAGGTGTGAAGTTGGTTCAGTCATTCAATCATGCATTGCATTTAGCATTGTGTTTTTACCTGCTTTATCATAACGTGGGGACAATTCCTCTATATAAGCATACCAATATATTTTTTCTGGACATCAAGATTATAATACCCAGTGGCTTCATGACATGGCTTTGCCCACGTGGAATGGCCACATAATGACATCAAAAGTTGTATCTTTGCAGTGCCGAACGTTTTACTCTTTTGCCTTTACTCGTTTGTGTGTTTGAATACCAAATATAACATCAATATAGCTGTTAGGCCTGAGTTTTAAAATTATGATTTAAAAAAAATTAATAATTATTTAATATAAAAAAATATATTGCAGAATTAAAATGTTTTTCATGATATTAAATCATTTTGCAAATTTATCCAAAAATATGAAATAATTTGGAAAGCTAAACCAACAATATTAAATTGAGGTCTAAGTTATTTTACGTTGATTTTTAATGTTATAAGGCTTTCAGTAGCAGATACGAATAGTGTAGACAGACTGACCCTGTTTCATCAATATTCTGTGTACAATATTTGACCTCAGACTCTTCTATACACACAGAGGTTGGGACGAAAAACATGTTTGTGCACTGTCTGGCAGTGAACAAAATGATCAAGCTGAAGTACAGTTTGGTCAGGTGAATGGGGACAGAGGTGACATACAGTTTGTCTGGTCAAAATTTAAACGAAAACTTGGTTTCTCAGGTTAATAATTTTTTACGTTACAGTATGGCATTATCTGATTAACCTTTATTTGTGAGTGCAGATACACTTAATGCTGACATTTCAAAATATATGTGGCCCTTCTTTTTAACAAATCTATGTAAAATAACAATTCTACAATCCTACATGCTACCTTTAACGTAAAATACATTTAATTTCACTATCGTCATTATTCAAGAGGACAGTATTACAGTATTTAATTATAATTAAGCTATTTTTCAGTTATTTAACCATAAGTAACCAGATGATCTCAGCTTCCGAGATATGTCCAAGATATTCTTCTCTACTCTTTTGTCACATAGTAGTTGCAACTATCTACAAGGAAAGCCCATGCTTGGTAGCTTACTTTGTTCTAATAATGTCATGATTCCACAGGAATTGGGTAATTGTGGGGTGGGGTGGGTTGGTCTTGTATTTACATACACCCTTTTTTCAGTCATTTACTGCAAATGCCAATTTAAACCCATTCTATGACTGGAATTATTTAACAGTTACATAGCCTACTCCCCTCTACCACCACCATCACCACCACAACCAAAATGTTACTTTTTGGGGTTACATGCAAAGTATGTTCCATTCCATTTTTCTAGGCTGTCAAGAATCCAAAAGGGCAGTTGTGACAATGAGTAAGAAAAACAAAAACACATTGAAAACCTCATAACAGGAACCAAAATGGGAAAAAGGGACTGCAGATCTGTTAAGTCTAGGGGTGGTCAGTCATAGTCCCAAAGTTCCTAAAGCGGAGTCTGGTTTCTGCCCAAATCCTGTCCACTACGTTTTCTACGTCTGACACTTCAATACGGCGATAGCTCTATGTGTCTAGAAGCGTCAATCTCCCAGCCATCACCAGTGAGGGCTATAAAGATATTAGCTGTGTCTATGGAGGGTCTCACTGGATCCTCCATAGACCTCAGTTTGGGGACCCCTAGTCACCTGGGGGTTTTTTTTTTTTTATTTAGGGCCCCCACCCGTCGCTCAGGGGTGGAAGCCAGGGGGAGGACAATAGGTTCCCCCCATTGGTATTTAGGGCCCCCACCCACCGCTCAGGGGGGGAGGACATTAGGTCCCCCCCTTATTAGTATTTAGGGCCCCCACCCACCGCTCAGGGGGGAGGGCATTAGGTCCCCCCCCTTATTCCAATTTAGGGCCCCCACCCACCACTCAGGGGTGGGGGCCAGGGGGGAGGACATTATTTCCCCCCTTATTAGTATTTAGGGCCCCCACCCACCACTCAGGGGTGGGGGCCAGGGGGGAGGACATTAGGTCCCCCTATTCTGATTTAGGGCCCCCACCCACCGCTCAGGGGGCAATAGGTCCGCCCTTTAGTTTAAAAGCCCCCACTCACGCGTCGCGGGTGGGGGACCTTTTTTTTAACAGTGAGCAGCCACAGGCTGCTGACTGTTTAATAGACATGCCCCTACTCGTGGTATAGCTGAAAGACCAATTTAGGTCTTTCAGCCTTTTAGTAGATAACTCCCTAATTCCCACGGTATTAGGGAGCTATCTACTTATTCATTCCTGTCATTACATTGACTGGCTAAGTAACTTACATTTTATATGAATGTATGTTACTTGATTGTTGTAAGTGTTGCAAATGCTTACAGCTGAATCCTGGCTATGTTTGTATAGTTTTTATTTAAAATTGTATACATTGTAACATTCTTCTTCTTTCACTGGGTAAGTATATTACTACTTAGGCAACACTGTGCTTTGGAACTTCGCACTTTGACACTTCAGAACTTCGACACTTCGGAAATTCAGTAATTTCGGGACCTCGCCAATCGGACATTTGGAAGTATCCGAATGTCCGAATTGCCCGAAATTCATCCGAATTCATATTCGGACTGAAACTAATTGCACATGTCCAAGCATTAGTAATAATGTGCCAAAGAACGTTTGCTAGAACTGAACATATATTTTGTTCTGCTATTTTTTTCTCAATCAACACACATTTCACAGGACATTTGTACTGCCTTGACAACAAAGCATTTCAGGCCATCATCCTCGCATTTGTCATTTCTCTGCAGGCTTTAAATGTATCTGTCCCAGAAAAAAAATCAGAATGGGGCACTATTGGAAACAAATGGTGTCTGGCAGGGTTATGGCAATCAGTTGCATTAGGGGTATTTGATTTTCACATACAAAAATTAAAGAGAAAATGTAGATTTTAGAATTGTTTAAATAACTGCTGGAAAAATGTGCATTCATTACATTTAGATATTTAATTCCATTGAGGTTAGGAATTCCTACTTTGTGCTCAGACAAAAATAAAAACCTATTATATAAATCAGAAATTTGGAGACGATTAACTGATCCAGTTACAAACATTTGATCCTGCTTTGACATTCACAAAATAATTTCATACCTCATTGGATTTTTACTACCAAAACATCAATCAATCAATCTAATGTAGCTTTCTTGGATAATAGTGTCCAATTATCTCCATTATTTAGAGTCTTCTGAAGAGATATAAATCTGTTGAAAATCCCCCGGTTGGACTCAATCTCTGTTTGGAATTCTTTGTTACAGTCTGCAACTCAATTTTTCTTGATTGTTTTTATAGCCTTCTGTGTACAAAGATCACCAGCATGTCAAAGACATTGCTACCTTCTGGAAATGTTTCCTAAATATATTAAAAGGACCATGTCTTATGTAGTTTTTTTTTAGGCACTATGATAGTTAAATGTGCAGATCCATATTCTTTAGAATGTGTTACAAGTACGTTTTGTGTGTTTACTTTATGTACAATCTATTCCAGAATGCTTTGATTTCTTAAGAGGACACTATAGGCACCCGGACCACTTCAGCTCATTGAAGTGGTTTGGGTGCATAGTCCCAGGCCCCTTAACCCTGCAAAGGTAAATTATTGCAGTTTTGAATAAAGCTCTTGACATTCTTGTCGAAATGCGCGTCGAGCTCTATGCAGATGCACTATTATGTTTTTTAACTTTATCCTGGGGTAGACTTTCTTTGTTTGCTATGACTCTTTAGTGTCTTAACGCTAAGTTCAAGTCAGTACTTATTAGGTAGGCTGCCTTGAAGCAGCAGTGTTAGCTGGGTGGTGGATATAGGCTGCCTTGAAGCAGCAGGGGTAGCTGTTAATTTACACTCTGCATGAAGCTGGTTAGTATACTATGTGGGGGGCTGAGAGCTTAGTATCATTTTGCACAAGTTAGAAACTGTTTCAACACTGCCATACTGTTTGGCCGTTTATACAAGTTTATTTTTCCTTTGATATCTAAGTTTCTCTTATACTCGTTACAATGTATCCTTTAAGACATCACTACTATCCTTATCACTAGGACTATTCATATCAGCTACATTCTGCTAACAAGGTCTTTTTAGACCACTTTACTGCATGCAGCCAAGATTAGTCATTTGTATAGACCACAGGACTTGTCACTTGGACATATCATGTTCAGCATCTAATTATTATAAGGCACTTTGTCACCTATACCTGAGACAATGAATGGGATGAACGCTCCTCCTATATTTTGAGCCTGACTTTAAATATATATATGATAGATCTGTCTATATATTCTGGTTTAATCCACTAGTATACTACAGATACTGATCTCCATATATACACATGTATATGAGTATTCCTACCCCAGGTTTTTAAAGGTGTATTACTGTGTTTTTTTGGCTTATACGCAGTGGGTTGTGGTTACACTTTTTTTACGTGGATTTGTTTATGTGTATTTGGTTTTCAATTAAGTCTATTACCATTTATGATATTTTAACAATAGAGGTAATTCCAGTGAGGTGGGTCCCGTCTAATTTTCATTTGGAGACCTAACCTCACTTTTTCTTTTTTTTAAGTGTTGATGTTAACTGGGTTCATGCCCCCTATTACCTCAGTAACCTTCTCTATGGCAACAGTGCAGGTTTTTCATCCAGCGTCATGTAAAACCCCATAGGCATTATACAGTGCTTTACTGTGGGGAAAATACTAATATGAGCGTGGCTATTGCCACACATGCGCATTAGTTCTCCAGAACCAGCACCAAGGGATATCTGCTGTGGAACCCCTTCTGCACTTTGTGGGGGGGAACTATAGTGACAGGAAAACAACGTTGTTATTTTCCAATAAAGCCATTGACTTGCGAGAGACGCCCAAGCAACACATATGATGGGAGGGACAGATAAAGCAGAGTTCGTATATTTGCTAAAATGTGCAGTATACGTTACTTCCCTGTATGAACATTAAATGTCAACTTCTCAAAGATCAAAATCCCTAAAAAGAAAACTAATAGTTTAATTTGTTGGACCTCCTCCTGTCAACCAAGACACAGGAGAGTACTGGTCAGCAACCCCATGATATTTAATCACTTTGGATATCCTGAATAACTCGTACAATGTCTGGTAGAAAAAAAGTCAATAGGCAGAGTCTTAAGATAACAAATCTTCGATAATCACAATCCAATATCTTTGGAGAAGATGATCTACTCCTATATTAACCCATAAAATATTTTGTTTGGAAGCCAAAAATAGTCATATTTGCAACTTGCATTCTTCTAGAATGTCTAGATAAGGACCAGAGGATATAAAGCCTCCTAGAGCCCATAAAATAGTTGAAGAAAAAAATCATCTTAGGGTTATTCACCAAAGTTAAGACCATTGTAGCTAAACTAGAAGCATCGTAGACTTTGAATCCTTCCCCCTCCCCCCAACCCCAAATCAGTCACTTCGGCCCCAAACACAAAATTCATCCTGAATGACCAACAATTCTCACTTTAGTGAACAGCCCTTATCTGTATCTGGGTTCTGTCAAATTAAAATACATACAGAATAACATCAGCATCCTAAGCCCAGACCCAAAGCATGAAAATGAGATAAAGAGCAAACAGAAATGATCTGAAATTGATAACTGGGAAACACAAGAGAACTTCCAGAGAACAATACGAAAACACAGATACATTCCTGAGAATTTATTATTTTTCCTGCATTTGAGGGCTCAGTTGCAGTTACATATACCACCATCAGTAAATGACTGAGACATAGTAGAAAGACAGAACCTAGAATCATATTCTATGTATTCCTAATATACATCTGTTACCTGAACGGAGCAGATATTTCAGATGGATAATTCAGTGAGGAAAGAGACCTCCTAATTTAAAACACTTGAACCACATTATGACGTGTCAGTACATGCCAGTACTAATCGGCTTTAATGACTTTAGGGCGTACTTATACGTCCTGCAGTATGAGTCGATAACTGGGGCTCACTTCTGTAAGCTGGATCTATTTTTATTTAGGATAGTGCTAGCTGTAGGGTTAGGATACGGTTAATAAGAGTTAATATGTTACTTTGGGTTAATGCTGTTTTAAGATTAGGGATAGTGTAGAGTTAAGGGTAAGGTTAGGGTAGGTATACGGTTGGCTTTGGTGTAAACATAGGGTTAGGATTGATATAGCGTTAGGTGGTAAAGGGTTAAAAGGTTGCACAGTCCAATCAAAGGCTTCTCATATCATTCATTGTGCTATTTTAATTGCTTTTGTTTGATTTATTAATCGCAAACAGCTGAAAGTCTGTAAATTTTGAGAAGTTATACAGGCTGGGGCTGCTCAGATATATTTTTTTTAACCTGCAGTACAGCATTTGACCACTGGGGACATGTAGGCGATAACATCAATTTCCAAAATTAGTTTACTTCTAGATAGACAATGTGATATCTCTAAAACTCATTTTAATGAGCGTTGGAAATGTATGTAGGGATTGCAGTGAAAACTAGTGGTACAGCCATAATTTACAGTTTCATTTAGGGAATTAACTGTTTTTGTACCATATGAATCAGTCTTCCCAGACCATTTTAGTTAGGCTATTCACTACCTTCTAGTCCCAGACCTACACATCCGATAGTTTCAAGTCGCACCTCTTACTGTTTAGTACCTTCAAAGTAACATATATGTAGCCATCAATGCTCAACGTTTCCCCTCACCCAAAAAGGAACCCTGGCAAACAAAAAGGCTCCCGTGGACCCTGTACACTTATAGTGACCATAAATATGAAAGCCTGTCTAATAGCATCTAACTGGAAATGTGACCCCTGCAGCTAGTATTAAAAAGTTAGTTTAAGGTGTGTGTGTATGGGGGGTTGGCAGTTGGCAACTAAGTACTATATGGACATGAGAACTTGTATATTGATGTGTGGTGCATGTACTTGTTTAGTTTGTTTAACATTAAAGGGTCACTATGGGCACCAAAACAACCTTAGCTTAATGAAGCAGTTTTAGAGTATAGGTCATGCTCCTGAAGTCTCACTGCTCAGTTATCTGCCTTTCAGGATCACATTGTTTACAGAGCCTTAGTGACACATCTCTGCATGTGAATAGCATAGCCTTCCTAAACACTTCCTGTAAAGAGTCATCTAATGTTTAAACTTCCTTTATTGCATAGTCTGTTTATTTCAAAACGTCTTGTCTCCTGCTCGTTTAATAGCATTCTAGACCCTGCAGAAGCCTCTTATGTGTAATTAAAGTTTAATTTACAAAGCAGAGGGTAAAAACGTCTAAAGCAAGTTAGCATCTGATTGAAAATTAAACCATTTTGTTTTCATGCAGACAGTGTGTGTGTCACAACCAGAGGAGGTGTGGCGATGGTTGCATAAACAGAAACAAAACTGATTTAACTCCTAAATGGCAGATAATTGAGCGGTGAGACTGCAGGGGCATAATCTATACACAACAACAGCTTCATTAAGCTAAAGTTGGTTTTGTGCCTATAGTGTCCCTTTAAACTCAAATCACCCACTTTTACAAATCCACATTTACCCCCATACACCAGCCACGTGGAATGAATAAACAAATTGTTTGGATTTTATTAGTAGCTTTTGGTACTCGGTGTGATAATTCCCTTGACCTAAAGTCTAAATCTGTATTAATTTCATTTAATCCAGAATTAGACCTCCAGTGATCTACATTTTCCCACTTCAAAGCCGTTTGGCTAAATCACATGCCTAACATATTTGTTTGTTACGAATAATACCATGTGTGTTCTAATATATGTTTTACATGTTTTACATCTAACAGTATGTGCTGTGCTGTATGTTTTTGCTTCTGCATAGTATTACAGCAAAATAACTGAGATGTAAAAACTCAACTATTTTAATGAAATAGGAACATTTATGGATATGTGAAGCGATTAATTAAAGGGACACTCGAAGCACCATCCTATTTATCAATTTATCTTTTAAATTCTTGATTTTTTTTAAAAATGTGTTCTCTGGCTTTATTGCCATTGTGATAAAGGGAGGTTTAGTGCCCCCATTTACAGTATATGTATTTATAAGAGTATGCAGTGTGGTTTACAGTCCTAAGCAAGTGCTATTTTATCTACG
This sequence comes from Pelobates cultripes, assembly GCA_933207985.1. Classification (NCBI taxonomy): domain Eukaryota; kingdom Metazoa; phylum Chordata; class Amphibia; order Anura; family Pelobatidae; genus Pelobates; species Pelobates cultripes. The sequence continues at coordinate 62,934,009 of OW240920.1, read as the reverse complement.
AATGTGAAATTGTTATCAGGTTCAGCCCAGAAGTGCAACTCTCGCTAAACTTGGGCAGACCAGGACATGTATATCTCAGTTTAGCCTTAGCTTAGGGGCCTTCGACTGAATTAAGCTAATTCATTATTGGAATATTTGCCCAAGTGATGTCACCATTCGTGCAGTACAAAATTCCAAAATAAGATCTGCACATTAAAAGAAGTACTTGATAGAGCAAGACCGGATCCATCAATCTCTGGGCAGCACTGGTGCATACATTTGGTGGGAATCAAACTCCCAAGCAGCAGCCTCTATAAAACAAATGTGTCCTAGTGATGTGAAATGTTGGGATTTGTGATATTTTCCAGCCGTCCTCTATATTAAAGTTGCTACGATGTTAATGGTCCTCCTGACGACTTTTAGACACTTGCCTTCAGCATTATAAACCAAGAAATATATTGCGTTTTGAAAATCATCCTTTATAACCTACTGTAAAATATACACAGATGCTGAGTTTTTAAGTAAGAGTGACTTTTATTGGTCCGTAAACTGAAAGTGGAGTTAAAATCTTCTATACTGAAGCTTTGTGATTTAAAATATTTCTCAGTGGGAATGGTATACCAGTAGAGTTTCACAAGCATTTTTGGCAAACAATCTCTGTGTTCTGTTGTTTAATATTCTCTTCAAGTGTGTTTTTTTTTCTTCATGTTTTGGGGGTTTTCTTTATTAAATGGATACAATTTGCAATATTTATTCACCCGTGTAGATATTCTACATAAATAATGCCTTTGGGTGGGACGATAGTGGTACATATAATTTAAGTGACCCCACCGGCGCTAGTTAGTATGTTAATGGGTGTCTGCTTGTGTGATTCTGTGTAACTGTTACTGTGTATCCACATGTGCCATGATACATCTATGTAATAGGGTGTGACTGTGTGTGTGTGCTAAGGTGTGTTTGTCTGCTAATGTCTATGAGTGTGTGTTTCTAACTTGGTTGTTGTTTGTGGCGAGTAATGCATGGATAGTTCTGAATGCATATGAGCCTAGTTAGATCAAGAGCCTCTCATTCTGGAGTATAGGTGTCTGCTTTTGTCCCCTAAACACTGCTGCACAGTATACTTTATCACTAGGCTGTGTGCAGCAGCTTACCTCTCTTTGTTAAAGGAACACTATAGGGTCAGGAACACAAACATGTATTCCTGACCCTATATTATTAAAACCACCATCTAACCCCCCATGGATCCCCCTTGCCTCCCTAAATATAGTAGAATCTTACTTGTATTCCTGTCTGCTGCCTCTGACCCTAAACTGCTTGCCTGACATCATCAGAATTGATTCTGTGAGCCAAACACAATGCTTCCCCATAGGATTGGCTAAGACTGTCAAGGAGGCAGATCAGGTGCAAAGCCAGCACAAGCCAAACACAGCTATGGCCAATCAGCATCTCCAAAGCCAGCACAAGCCAAACACAGCTATGGCCAATCAGCAGCTATGCATTGAATCAATACATAGCGTGAAAACACTACATTGCAGTACTGCACAGTGTGCAGCACTGTCCCGAGGAAGCACTTCTAGCAGCCATCAAAGGTATCACTAGGCTGTAATGTAAACACTGAAAAGACAGTGCTTATTGCAAAAAGCCTGAAGGTAATGATTCTACTCACCAGAACAAATTCAATAAGCTGTAGTTGTTCTGGTGACTATAGTGTCCCTTTAAAGGAGCACTGCAAAGTTTTAAATACATAATATATATTTATTTATATCGTTTGAGTGTTTCCCTGTCATGTATAAAAAAATAAATAAAAGAAATCTCCTTTTTTTCCAGTGTCATTTCGGCCTTGCTATTGCATGCTCTCTTCCGATTCTATTAGTATCCTGACCGATAACCTCATGCCACTCCAATGACTCTTATAGACAAGCAATGGCCCTAGGACTCTTGTATGGCAGTCACTGTGCTCCAACAAACAGATGAAGCCAATGCTACTCTGTGATAAGTATTTGGTGACCCTGAACATAAAAGCTTTCAATTACTACCTTCAGTGAGGAAGTGCTTTTATTGATTGATTGACAACCACGAGAGGCATTCTTTCTGACGTATGTAAATATTGCCATTTCTCACAAACGGTGTGGTGGTTTTAGCGTTTTGAGTGACCATTTAATGACTCCAGTGTGGGCACATGTTGGGTGGAGGTTACACCAAATGAAGTAAACCGCTCTCCTTTAAAGGAACCTTCAGGGCACTCTAGCAGTTTGATCTTAATGAAGTTGTCAGGGATGCCTGGAGGTCCTGGGCGCCATGTTACCTGAAGAGTTTACGCCCATCTGCTCTGCCCCTCTTCTTCCAACCAAGTCCACATCTGACAAATTAAATTTAGAACTTTTAGAACTTGCTATATTTCCCCGGGATTCTCTGATGTTTCCACTATAAGATAGCCCACCACATCTCCTAGTCTTCTCCCTTGAGAGAGAGACAAGCGAATTGTGTGGCCTGCCATTTTCCTGATAGATTATACACAGCTCAGTTCCCTGTTTGATGAACTGGGCTGTGTTTTTCCAATAGCAGCCACAACATGGGTGCTTTCAGTATCAGCAGCTCCATGTGATGTTTTGAGTTGCGACTTGGGGGTAAAATATTTACATTAAAATCCCCTGTTCCTACGAAGGTTTATTGGATAAGATCAGTTCCATTCAGAATGCAATGTTCCTAATTTCAGAATCTCTTCCTGGTGCTTTAACTGTAGATATACCCACTAACAAAAATTATCTATATGCTGCATTGAAAATCTCGGATCAATTTTTACACAGACCACCCCTTTGACCTTTACACACTTTTTATTCAGAGTTAGTACATTTTCTCATTTTTACCCCATTTTCCACTCTCTTCTTGCAAGTCATGCCAATATGAAGAGAAGGCGTTATGACTTGCACAGCTGCTTGTATATGTGTAGCAATATACTGAAAAGGACTAAGATCTTTCCTGATATTGTAAATCAAATTCATACACACAATGGAATATATGACGGTTAGACTCTGTGATGCAGCTTCAGCAAAAATGTAGCGTCGAAAAAAATGGCAATGTCTGGATGCAGAAAGTGTAAAGAACTGGATGTGTCAGTCCTAAAGGATGCAACTGTGTGTTAAAATGTGTTAACTATTCTGAGCTGGGGTGCAGCTGGTTGATTTTATTACTAATTTTCCTTATTTCTTTCCAAGCAAGAAAACAAGTGTTTGGTCCAAGGCTTAAAAGTTAGTTAATAAACACAGAACCTATAAGTCTACCCTAACCAGTTGCAATGAAGATCACCTCCCACCTGTCCATATTTTGTCAGGACAGTCCCAATTTTTGAGTCCTCTCCTGCCACCCTGGCAGGACACCTGGGACCTATGCCCAACAAGCATAGTGCAAGCACGTCATTAGATGCACTTGTGCGATGTTCAGAGCACTAGGACTCTGCAGAGAGCCCAAAACGGTTCTCCTTGCATGGTCTACCATCAGTGGGTCAGCCTGAATGATAGACAGGCAGCCTGGTGACCTGCCAGTAATTTGAGCAAACCTGCCCTCGGATGAGTTTGCCCCTGTTACTGACTTTCGACAGACATCCTTCTTCTTGGGAATCTGGAATTGTGAGGCATGTGATCATAATGGGCTGAATTGGGAGTAGTGTTGTTCTAATAATTTTTTTAAACATATTACAATTAAAAACAAACTGTCACGGCCCCCGGCTCGCCGCCATGTGCGTCCGTGCCCGACCGGCACGACCACACCAACTCACTGAGCTTACCTGCTCAGCGACGAGCCGGGAACCGTTCCTCCACGCCGCTCTGGGAAATGCAAGATGGCGCCAACCACGAGGTAGCATCCATCCATGGCTCCACCCCCCAAAAATTATACAAACGTGCGGGTGACGTCAAGATGTCAACGCATGCGCACGTTCTGGGGTCAGAGGTCACCCTAATTCACCCCAGTACCTTGTCCTGTCGTGGTTTCCTGTTCCTGGTTCCCTAGAGTGCGTTTATCTTTGAGAATATTACTTCCTGGTATCCTGATCTTGGCTTTTCCTTGGTTATTCCGAATTCTGGTTCCCCTGACTTGGCTTGTTTAAACGGTATCTGAGTATTTCTGGCTTCCTTGACCTCGGCTTTCCCTTTGACCATTCTCCATCTCTAGCGTATTAGTCCGGCCATTCTAAGGTCTGGTTTACGCTCTGTCCTTTTATTTCCTTTCCTTTTGTATGTATATGCTTACATGGTTTCTGCTTGTTGGACCACACTAGCAGCCGTGACACAAACTCAAAGTTAATGTAAGTATTTATTTGTTTGTTTTTTTGTCATTAAAGGGACACTATAGTCAGCAGAACAACTACAGCTTAATGTAGTTGTTCTGGTGAGTATAATCATTGCCTTCAGTCATTTTTATGCAAACACTGCCTTTTCAGAGAAAAGGCAGTGTTTACATTGCCCCTAGGGACACCTCCAAGTGACCACTCCTCTGATGGCCACTAGAGATGCTTTCTGGCTCAGTGCTGCACAGTAGGCAGCACTGCCGTTCAGCGTCTCCACTCTCTGCATGGGAATGCTGAATTTTCCTCATAGAAATGCATTGATTCAATGCATCTCTATGAAAAAGTGCCGATTAGCCAAAACAGCGTTTGGCCCCGCCCCCATCCACCCTCCTTGCTGATTTTAGCCAATCCAATGCTTTCCCTATGGAGGCAGATCCCTATGGTAAAGCATTGGATTTGCTAAAAATCAGCAATTCTGATGATGTCATCAAGGAGGCGGATCGGGGATGGGGCCAGCACTTGTGGATCCATGCAGCGATGGAAATAAGGTGAGTTTTCACCTTATCTAAAGGGGCTTGGGGCAAACCACTTAAATGGTGGGTTTAACACTATAGGGTCAGGAAAACATCTTTGTGTTCCTGACCCTATAGTGTTCATTTAATATGTTGTCTATCATGGCTTTGAGTCATGCATACTATATGTTACTCTGCATATGCTTGGAGAGGAACATCCCTTATTTTTCTATGTATCACCATCTGCCCCAAAGCTGTTCCTCCTGGCATCTGATCTTGTTTTCTCTATAGCAAGGTCACTGATAATACAGTTGTCCTGCTGAGTTTGAGAGCATGATCATTTTTCTTCTACACATGTGGGTGGATTCTTGCGGTATGTAAGACAGGATTCCAGACAGTTTTTCAGAGCAGCTGCCATTAGGCAAACTGAGTTACATGCCGTACACAATGGACATTTTATAATGTATTTAACGCTGAGTCGATCATACTTGTTTTCCCCTGTGCTCTATAAAGTGTATGTTGTGTAGGTTTTACTGCCAACAGAGAGCCTTGTTTGTGCTTTACTCCCATTAGCCTGGAACCCCAACCTGTAAGATGCTTCTGTGCTGTATGGCAAACAATATTTTAAATAGTTGCAGTCAAACTGTGCGGCCGTATTACAATTTTAAGGCAGTTTCGCAATACATCACTTTTTGAAGAAAAGAGTAAATGGAAAAATTAAAGGGGTATCATAACAATTTATGCTCATTGCATTGTCTAAGGTTTAAAAAGGTCTTCCTGTACTTGGCTTTTTGTATGTCCTTGTACATAATTGCAGTGGTTTCCAAAAACACCCTGCAGCTGTAAGTCTGCCCCTTTTCACCAAGTGGTTAGATAAGGAAGCTTAATTTATCCTCTGACCATAATCTGTAAATCAGAAACAAGCCTTTAAAGGAACATTATGAGTACCATATCCACTACAGTGCAATGTATTGAAGGACTTTGACACCCCTTCAGAGTCATCAAACCATTTGCTAATGGTTAGACTTATTACCTGGGTTTTAATGGACACCCATCCTTGCTCTCCTTTTCCTGCATGGCAAGCTACATACTCTGAGATTCCTTTACCTCTCCGGAACTAAGCTATAGCGTGCACTGCCAACTCATTGCCTGAGAGCATCAGCTGATCACTAACACCAATGGGTTGAGCCCTGCAAGGCCATAATACGAAAAAAAATTAAGTACTTACATTGGGCAACTCTGGCACCAAAACCAACACAGTACTCTGTAGTAATGATGGTTCTTAAATTGTTCATTTAAACTACCCATCATCCTACAAGGACTTGTGCATTATGGCTGCTCTTGGCTTATTCAGCAGTTCCACTTATCCTGCTACTGAAGGCTGTACTTTATATCCTATGAACATCTGATATGTGTCTCTACCCACCCCCCACCCCCTTCCCCCTCTTTCCAATCATTTGAAATTCATACGATTCGCCTCTTCAAACCCTTCTCTGCTAACAATGCCATTATTTATCTCCCCCTTGGTTCCCCTCTCCTCTTCCTTGACCACTTTGCTGCCTGGCTACCCTTCTTCCTCTCTTCTAATATTCCATCCCTAATTCTCGGGGGCTTCAATTAACCCACCTTTGAAATCAGCAGCCTCTAAACTACTTTCAGTTATTTCCTTCCTTGGGCTATCACAGTGGGCTAATTCTTACACCCATGTAGCTGACAATACCCTCTACCTCATTTTCTCTTATGCATGTACAGTATCTTATATCTGCAGCACTCCATTTGCTCTCTCTGATCACCATCTCTTATCGTTTGCTCTCAAATACCCCCTCACCCAACAACCTCAGCCTAACCCCCCTCTACTCAGGCTTAATTCTATTGACCTCCATCAGCTGTCAACTGATATTGATTCACACTGCTATCCATCCCTTCCCTCTCCTGTCCCTCACGGACCATCTCCACATATAACACTACCCTCACCCCTGCCTTGCATGCTGCAGCCCCGCTCCAAACATGCATCTCGAGGAGGACACGACCCCAACCATGGCATCCTAAGTCAACACGCCACCTACAAAGATGCTCCTGTTGTGCTGAATTCTCCTGGAGGAAGTCTTGCACCCAGGCAGACTTTCTCCATTATAGATTCATATTGTGTTCATACTGCCCAGCCCTTGCCCTCGCCAGTCATACTTTTCCTCTCCTTTATTAGTTAATGCTCCCGCAATCCCAGGCATCTCTTTGACACCTTTAACTCTCTTCTTCGCCCTGCTGTGGCCACCCCCCAAACTAACCTTACAGCTTGTTATGCTACTTATCAAAGTTACTAACGACCTAATTGCAGCTAAATCCAAAGGCCACTACTCCATACTAATTCTTCTTGACCTCTCTGCGGCCTTTGACACCGTTGACCATACCCTCCTTCTTTACTTGGTCTCTGTGACTCAGTCCTCTCGTGGTTTTCCTCTTATCTCTCCCAACGCTTGTTCTGTGTCTCCTTTTCTAATGATCCTTCCTCCCCTCGTCCTGTCTCGGTTGGAGTCCCCCAAGGCTCTGTCCTTGGACCCCTTCTATTTTCTCTTTATACTGCCTCTCTTAGCAAACTTATTACCTCTTTTGGATTCCACTACCACCTATACGCTGATTACACACAGTTATAACTCTCCTCCCCGGACCTCTACCCTGCCACCCTGCAACGTGTCACTGCTTGCCTTTCTTCCATCTCTGACTGGATGTCCTCCTGCTTTCTGAACCTCAATCTCTCTAAAACTGAGCTCCTTGTCTTTCCTTCTCCTAATACTGATCCTCCTCTTTCGCTCTCCCTTCAAGTTTGTGGTCCATCCTTGCAAGCGCGCTGTCTTGGCGTCTTACTTGATTCTGGCCTCACCATTGAGCCTTACATCCAGCATGTTGCCAAATCCTGTAGATTCCATCTTAAAAACATAGCCCGCATTCGCCCCTTTCTTACACAAGATTCTACCAAGGAGCTTGTCCATGCTCTATTAATTTCCCGCATGATTATTGTAACCCTCTCCTGATTGGTCTTCCCAAAATCCGTACTGCACCGCTACAGTCCATAATGAACGCTGCTGCCAGACTGATTTTCCTCTCTAGTCGGTTCTCTCACACCTCACCCCTCTTCCTTACATTGGCTTCCTGTATGCTATAGGAGTCAATTCAAGGTACTAATTCACACCTATAAAGCACTGAACAACTCTAGCCCCTCTAATATCTCCTCACAGATCCATAGGTATGTCCCTTCTCGGTCTCTCCGCTCTGCCCGTGGCCACCTCCTGTCCGTTGTCCACACTCGTTTGGCCAACTCACCCTTGCAGGACTTCTCGCAGGCAGCTCCCTTCCTATGGAATAGCCTGCCTACCGCCATCAGACTCTCCCCTAGTCTTGCATCTTTTAAGAAGTGCCTTAAAACCTATCTCTTTAGGAAAGCTTATAGCCTCCAAGACTAACCTCTACCTCGCATACCTGTCTCTTGCTGTCTCCTAAAGGGCAGCCCACCTTATTTGACTGCAAATTCCTGTCCTAATGTGTTTTACACCCCACCTCCTATAGAATGTAAGCTCGATTGAGCAGGGTCCTCTTCAACCTATTGATCCTGTAAGTTTTTTGTAATTGTCCTATTTATAGTTAAATCCACCTTTCATAATATTGTAAAGTGCTACGGAATCTGTTGGCGCTATATAAATGGCAGTAAAAATAATAATAATACTTTACCACAAGATTGAACAGCTAAGGAAAGAATTCTCTTCACCTTGCCATTCTCTTTCTCAATCACACATGCCTTTCCTACCCTCCAGACTTTCTCCCCAGCTACTGAACAAGAGGTGGCTGCATTTCTTCTTTCCTCTCACCCCACCACTTGCCTGCTCGATCCTGTCCCATCTCACCTTATCAGATCTCTCTCCCACTGTCTTGTACCTTCCTTAACAAACATCTTCTCTCTCTCTTCTGACGTTGTCCCTGCTGACCTTAAACATTTCACTGTAGTACCTATCCTGAAAAAACATATCTTGACCTGTCTTCCCCCTCTAACTATCGTCCCATATCCCTGCACCTTTTTTCCTCAAAGCTTCTGGAAAGACTTGTCTTTACCCGTATGTCTCACTTCCTCAATTCCAACTCTTTCCTTGACCCTCTTGAATCTGGCTTCCACCCTCTCCACTCTACTGAGACTGCATTATCAAAGTTACTAAATCCAAATGCCACTACTCCATACTAATCCTTCTGTCCTTGGCCCCCTTCTATTTTCTCTTTATGCTGCCTCTCTTGGCAAAATTATTACCTCATTTGGATTCCACTACCACCCGTACGCTGATGACACCCAGATATATCTCTCCTCCCCGGACCTCTCCCCTGCCACGTGTCACTGCTTGCCTTTCTTCCATCTCTGACTGGATGTCCTCCCGCTTTCTGAAACTCTAACCTCTCTAAAACTGAGCTTCTTGTCTTTCCTCCTCCTAATACTGATCCTCCTCTTTCACTCTCCCTTGCAAGCGCGCTGTCTTGGCGTTATACTTGATTCTGGCCTTACCTTTGAGCCTCACATCCAGTATGTTGCCAAATCCTGTAGATTCCATCTTAAAAACATAGCCCGCATCCGCCCCTTTCTTACGCAAGATGCTACCAAGGAGCTTGTCCATGCTCTAGTAATTACCCGCATGGATTATTGTAACCCTCTTTTAATTAGACTTCCCAAAAGCCATACTGCATCGCTACAGTCCATAATGAACGCTGCCGCCAGACTGATTTTTCTCTCTAGTTGGTCCCCAGTACCTCACCCCTCTGTCATTCCATACATTGGCTTCCTGTATCCTATACGAGTTAATTCACGCTTGCAGGACTTCTCGCGGGTGGCTCCCTTCTTATGGAATAGCCTGCCTACCGCCATCAGACTTTCCCCTAGTCTGCAATCGTTTAAGAAGTGCCTTAAAACCCATCTCTTTAGGAAAACTTATGGCCTCCCAGAGTAACCTCTACCTTACATAACTGTCTCTTGCTCTCTCCTAAATGGCAGCACTCTACTTTCTCCTCGAGCTCTGCTTCACTCCCACCTTATTTGATTGCTATGTCCTGTCCTTATGTTTTATACCCCACCTCCTATAGACTGTAAGTTTATTTGAACAGGGTCCTCTTCAACCTATCGTTCCTGTAAGTTTTCTTGTAATTGTCCTATTTACAATTAAATCTCCCCTCTCATAATAATATAAAGCACTACAGAATCTGTTGGTGCTATATAAATGGCAATAAAAAAAATAATATGGGATGCAATTGGATTACAAAGAACAAAATGAAAGGCTTCTGATTGGTGGAGCCATTAACTGCACTCTACATCTTTCCAATGTATTAACAGCAGCTGCAGGAACATTAGAGGGTGTATGTGTGAGGAGTGTGTCCGCTTTTTCACATTTTACAAGAAGTGCAGATTTCAATAGAAATTGACACTTTTATACTTTAACCTGGTTACACCCCTTGGCTTTCAAGCAGACTACAGCAGAATACTGTTACTTCCTGGTTGTTTAGCTCAGTGGAACTAAACTGAAGAGGCAGCAATTGCTCTGACCCACCTGCCTTGCATACACTTCTCATTGAGCTGCATTGGGAAGCCTGTGATTGGACAGCCACAGAAAGTCTGGACCAAGTTAGAAGAGGGGGATTGCAAAGCAGACAAGAGATCTGCAGGTTTTACATGCTGTTTTTGATATAACTCCAATTAAAAAATGCATAATTAAATGCATGCAAGTTTTCATTTAGGGTATATCTACTAAACAATGTTTTTTGTTTATTTTTATTTGGGCACTGGAGTGTCCCTTTAAATGTCCCTTTCGTTTTATGTAACTTTATTTTTTAGGATGCTTTTTTGCGTTTTCATGCTTTATGTGTATGAGGTTCAACTTGGAATGGTATTGTTTTATTAAAGAATTGTATTTTTTTTTTTTTTTTTTTTTAAACTGCAATCTTTACATTGCAGGATTAAACCTACCTCTAGAGGCACTTCACCGGCACTGACCAAGTAAAACTCGGTCACGCAATGCAGAAGCTCGCTTAGAAAAGCATTGATTTAATGCTTCTTGTCCGGAACCTTGGAAGGACATAGAGCCTCTTATTAGACATTAGTGGAGGAGGCCATGCCTCCTCCTCAGTGGTGTATTTTGGATCTGTGCTGCACTAGGCATGACAGAACTCAGACACCCCATAATTTACATTTGCACCACCCCTTCGTGTCAAGGCTACACCTTTGACAGAAACACTCTCAGATACACTGACATACACACACTCACTGATTTGACACACACAATCACTGACAGACATGCACACACACAATGACGCAGACACACACTCACTGACAGACACACACCCACCCGCAGGCACAGTGACAGGCATACACAATCACTCAGACACACACACGCACATTCATTCACTGACAGACACACACACACACAGGCACCCTCACAGACACACACAATCACTCAGACACAAACACACATTCACTGACAGACACTCACAAACACACACTGACAGACACACACAGTCACTCAGACACACACTGACAGACATACACACATTCACTGACAGACACACTCAGACACACACTGACAGATATACACACAGACTCACTGACAGACATACACACTGACAGACATACGTAAACACATGCACACATTCCCCCCTAACACTCAGATTATTTTTTTATTTTAATTTAAATCCACCCAGCCTCCCTACCGTTGGGAAAGCTGGGTGGATTTTATACCTGGGATCCAGTGGGGCTGCTGGCCGGGCTGTTTGGGCAGGCGGACGGCCAGTTGAGGTCCAGGCGGGCGGCGAGGGAGCGCTGATTTTTAAGCTCTCCCTGCTTGGCTCCCGGTATCACTCTGCGACGCGCGAGGGAGCTGAGCACTGAGAGCTCAAAAATACGCTCTCCCTTGACCGCCTGCCCCTAGGCTAACAAGGCATTTGCCTGTAGATTTGGGGGAGACATTTTTTGCCGTCTCCTGGAAAGTGCTGTCCAAGGCAAATTCCATGTTTGCCTCGCGGCAAATTAAGCACTGCTCCTTCTTGACATCGGGGGAGGCAGAGGTGTAAGCTCCGCCAAGGCATCCTTGGCACAGGTAATAATGTATTTTATTATTTTATCACAATTGAGGGGTGAAGTAACACCATAGTGTTTTAAACATGTATTCCTGACACTACATGTATTCCTGACACCTAGTGTGGTGGTTTAGACTAAGATCCCTCTGAAAAAGTTTTTCTACACACCTTCTCTTTAATGCAGCGCCCGTCCCGCCTCAATGGCTGAGATCATCAATCTTGATGTCAGCCAATACAATGCTTCCCTATAGGAAAGCATTGGGAGGCTAAGGTTCAGGTATGGCAAAACGGCATGCTGTGCCAATCATCAACTTCTCCTAAAGCTCCTCAATGCAGAGCGTGGAGACGCTGAACGCAAGTGTTGCTCACTGTGCATAACTGGACTTAGAACCACCTTTAGTGGCTGTCTTGTGGCTATCACTCAATGTAAACACTGCCTTAGCTCTGGTAAGGCAGTGTTTAAACTGAAAAGCCTGCAGGAACAGGCTATAGACACCAAAACAACTACATTATTTGCAGTTACTCTGGTGATTATTGTATGCCATTTCACAGTGAGAAGACGCTGCCGTCCATAGGAAAGCATTGAGTAATGCTTTCCTATGGACTGACTGAATGCGCACACGGCTCTTGCTGCGCATGCGCATGTAGCCGATGACGTTCAAAGGAGGAGTAGAGTTCCCAATTTTTAAAAAAAAATTTTAAATACATATGCATACTTTATGCTTTTCCCTGGGAGGTAAGTGGCCGCTCACTGGGTTTAATAAAGTGGTCTAAATGCTCGTTTATCTTGGTTGAGTTTTTGGAAAATTAAATACGTTACTTGGAAAATCTTGCTGTCCATTTTTCTCCAAATCTTTACTATCTGTAAAGCTGTCTTTTTTTTTAATTTTTTTATGGAAACTGGTTTTATATCATCTCTATTTTCTGAATTAATCTTATTTTCCACCCTGCACGTGTTTCTTACTGGATAAATCCAATCTTTTTCTATTTTACTCTCTCTGTACTTCTATAAATGACCACATTGCGTCTATGTCTTTGGTGATGTTGCTAGGGAACATGCCAACTTTGTGTTTTGAAGAGAGGGGCTTGGAATTGACGTCTCTGAATGCACTCTGTTCCCCCAATTAATTATGTTAGAAAGCATTTACTTAAGTAGTGTCTATTAATAGGTCAATGCATTGCAATAATGAAAGCCAGAAGCCTTCATGTTCCAATTTATTCCTTTATAAACCCAGTTGTTAGGACTAAGGACACGTTTTGATTAAAGAAAAGATTGGGAGATTGGTTTTGTAGTTTTGCTATTTTTTCCCCAAATTTGGCAATTTGGCATTCAATTTACCTCAATTCACTTTACTCCAAAAGGTGTATAATCACTTCTTGTTGTGCAACAAAACAAAGAATATGCTTCTAAAATAATTGGTTAGACCTCCCTCAAACATGTTTTTGAAGGCCCTTAGTTCTTTTGTGGTTTGGTTATAGTTTTTTTTATGGGTAATTTTTGTTCCAAGATCTGTTTTTTTTCTTGCGACTAGCTTAATAAATGATAGGGAATAGGGCCAAGCGCCCCAAGACATCATTACACAACCATTTCTATAATACTTTATATTCTACAGACTAAGTATTTCCTACTTGTTTATTTCAGTAAACATGAGCTGAGGTTAGTTGAGAACCCCCTTGCAAAATTTAAGCCAAGATAGCCAAGTCAAGTATAATGTTTGGCTGATGGTTTTATCCTAAATCTTCAATGTCAAATATCAACTTATAACAATGTCAGATTCATGACTAAATTCCCATAAATTGTTGAACAACAGCTGGAAAGATGTCATCAATTGATGCTTTGCGTGTAGCGTTGTATCTCAAACTGATCATAAAGAACGGCAATGGCTTAATTAATTAAATGCCAGTGAAAGCACAGGACTAAAGCTCAAGGCGGATCTGTCACTTTCTGGGGTCTTTTAATAGACCCCCAAAACTGACAGATTCTATATGGGTCTGTCAGTTTTGGGGGTCTATTAAATGTGGCCACAGGGGGCAGGGATGCTGAGTTTTACATACCTCAGGCTGTCCCTCATTGGCACTCCATCTTTGTCCTGCTGTCCTCTTTAGCTCCTGATGATTTAGTTACCAGGAGCCTTGTCAGTGCTGTACTCTTGCGCCTTCGTGAGACAATACTGGTCTATGGAGGAGAGCATGTGACCCATCATAGACAGAGCCTGAATCCCATAGCCGTCATTTGTGATGGCTGCTGGGATTGGACAAAAGATGGCAGCGAAGTTCCGCCTTTTGCCAACTTTTGTCAACCTTATATATCATAATACAGAGTAGGGACTAATTTGTATTATAGTAAAACCTATGGATTGCGTTGGCATTTCAATTAAATTAAATTCCAACGCAGTTTTATCTTTGAAATATCTAGCTATATTTGCAATAAGAACATATTTACTATAAGGCTGATTGGGCCCCATATTTAATGCATTATAGATTCATGAAAAAGTATAATAAATAGACATTAGATATATTTACTCCTGGACTCCTCCTTTTTGCTTAAAATCACAATCTTCTCCAGGGACCAGAAAGCATGAGAGATGTCTCAACCAGTCTTAGACCTTTCTTTGATTGAAAAAGGAGCAGTGTGGCAAACAAAGGCTTATAAAATATGTAGTTTAGCAGCCTCAAAGGTAAGTCTAAAATACATAAATAAAACTATTTGTTTAGTCACGTAGTACAGGCTGAAAGTAAAAATCTATAATAGATCCCATACAAATTCTCTAGGATTTATAGCCAGGAGGAATCTGATATATGTGTGTAGTGAGTTTATAGCTGCCATGTTTTTCTAAATAAGGTATAAAAAACAAACAAACAGAAACATCTCTTTGCTAATGCTTTTCTCTCTGTGATTTAATCTGGTGGACCTATTAGAAAGATGTTTAAAGGGACACCAGAACAACTTCATTGGAATTAAGCAGGGATGTCTCCGGTCACCAGCTTACTTCAAGAGATTAAACTGTTAATGAACTGTGTAAACCAAAAGTCTTGAATCAGGTGCATGGCTGCTCTTCCTAGCTACTCCTGTTGCAGGCTAAAGCTTGAATCAGAAAGCCAAGGACTAGTAGCCGCTGTTGCTCTCAGCCTGTCATTAGCTCCCCGTTCACAAAACACATGGAGAAAAATGCATACATTTCTCCCTCTGTTTTGTGAATGGGGAGCTAGCGTGTCAGCCATAGTTGCAATTTGTATTATTGGTGATAAACTGTAATAATGTTGAATTACTTAATTGTTGCAGGTTTTTAGAAGTGCTGTTTAGACTTGTACACAACAAGAAAATACGGCTTAGCCAAATCAGTTTTCCTGAAAACAGAAACATTTTCCTGACAAATGTCAGTTTGGCTCATCAGAATTAATATGTAATATTAAAAACCTGAACCAAATCAGATGAACTGGCATGAAAATGAGTCAATCCATGTAGTGCAAATTCTATACATAATATAATAATATTATTCATAGCATTTTTCTCTCAAATTAGAAAAAGTAACCAACAGAGTGGAAAAACAGGAGGTGCAGTATCAATTTTACCACCCCCTTTTTCTCTCAATTGCTTACTTAATCTGTGGATCAAATCAACATTTGGTTACTGGCCCCTAGATATCTATCATCCTTTTCTTTCTTTTTTTGTGGGGGGGGAGCCAATTCAGAATCATGACAAGAAATTAATATACTCGGCAATTTCGAGTACTTTTCAGTTCGGAAATTCAACCAATTGACTCAAATTGCATGAAATTACATTCATTGTAGTGTTGTTGTAGTGAAGGTGCTTTAAAAGGGACACTATTGGCACCCATACCACTTCAGCTTTTGCACTCAGTGCTGCAATGTGAAACATTGCATATCCAGAGAAACTGTAATGTATACATTGCAGCACTACGCCTGCCTCCAGTGGCTGTCTACTAGACAGCCACTGTGGGAACTTCCTGGATCGAAACCGATCTTTGATTCAGTATTTGACGCTGGACATCCTCACCCTCTGAATAAGGACATCCAGCGTCAGATTTTTCACCTTAGCAAAGTATTGACTCAATGCTTTCCTATAGGGAGGTCTAATGCGCTGAGGGACATTGGTGCTGGGATAAGGTAAGTAAATGGGGGTTTAACCCTTTATATAATGTGGAGGGGGAGCAATATTGACAGGAGTACAGCTTTGTATTCCTGGCACTATAGTATCCCTTTAAAATGCAAATGGGACTCTAAGCCTATTGGAGACAGGAGGGGTGCCTTCAAAATGATTCTAGAAGAATTAGTACAGCTAATCCACACAATATGACATATCAGTTATCCATCACAACAAACACATGAGCAGCAGGTCTGCCATTTCAAGGCTTGTAAATACAAGTCTAGAAAATGCAACATTTTGATACCTGCTTTTAAACCACAGCCAATATAATACCTCAGAATTTATAAAAGCATTGTTGTGCACACATTAAGCTAATGTAACATTCTTCAACTACGAGAAGGTCACGCCAGGATAGATGTTTCTCCTCCTTTCATTGCTATATGATGCAAAAAAAGTAAAATAAAAAAAAGACAAAACAAAAGCAGGTCCAACTATTTCAGGATCTCCCAGATACAAATTTAGAAAGCAATGAAGAAGTGAAGTGAAGTATTGCAGCCAACGCAGCTTAGTCAAGAAAAAAAAAGGTGTCAATTTGGCTGACCAAGCAACTAACAGGACGCATCTCGTTGAAGCTCCGAAAAGGCCTCACCAACATAGGCATAACTGAGCCAAAAAAATTTACTTTTTAGACACTTACTTATAACCCCCCCCAAAGAGAATACTATGGGGCGCAAGCACAGAAGAAACCAGAAGCCAGAGACAACTAACCTTCCTGATATCAGGCTCTCTTTTGAGAGACCCACGCCGCCGTTACAAACCTGCTCTCATTCATGCAGAAAAATCATAGCCTCTATGGGCTTTACAGACAGCCTTGATGCCCCCCAAATAAAGGCAACCTTCCAGGTACGGAAGTCAGCGACAGCCCCAGAAGCAGCACCTAGGGATATCATTGCCGTAACTAGAGACATCACCATCAGAAGCGCAATAATATACCGCTCTAGAGAGATGGACACAGTGACTTTTGAAGGGCACTCAGTCTCTTTACAGTGACTTACCATTTCCAGGTCTCACCGAAAAGAGAAAACTGGCTCCGGTGGCTAAACGGCTACGCGACCAATCCATCAACTACTGATGGGGTCCGGGAGGCTCATTGGTGGTACCTCGGGGGAATTACACCTTAACCCTCTCATCGGGCAAGGATTCCCAGGCATTTCTCCACACCCTCGGGCTGACAACCAAATGCCATAAGGATGCAGAGGTTAAAGAGCCAAAGCCAATGGCAAACCCTGTCCCTGGAGGGGGAAATCCCCAGTCATCTAGGGGACTGTATGTGAGAAAGATCCGCAGGATCTACGATAGGCTGTAAACACTTCCGAGACTGTAACACCCAGTAGATGACAACAACTCCAAGTGTTACTTTTGGGTTCCTTCTATGCCAGTGGAGAAATCCACAATGTTTCACTGCTACTCTCCTGTCCCATACCGCTGAGCACCGCAACACCAATGTTCTCCCTTTTTGTATAGCGTGCTAAATGGCGCTCCTTGTTTGCATTTACCTACCCATAACAAGAATATTGTTTCTTGCTTATACCAACCTCAATTGAATGGTACATTGTATGCCTTGTGTACAAAACCAATAAAATATAAGGGGGTGGGGGGGGGGGGCAAGAGGAAATTTGTGTATAGGTATTATGAACGTGGGAATAAAAAGAATAATCCATTTCCATTGGGTGTGTAGGGTCCTCCAAGCATCATGACGGAAGAATATTTTTAGAGTTGTCGTTAGGGAACTAGGCTGTAGCCAGCGTATACTGAACATTGTTAAATATGCCTATTAAAATTATATATCTACCCCCTGGATTAATATAGTGTGTTTGTGGAGTGAAGGCAACATCTTTATGAAGATAAAAGCCCCTTTAGTTTTATTGTTTGAGAGTGCATGGTATTGGACAGGAAATTATTTAGTAAATAATCCGTGTGTGTGACCTATTTTAAAATGAGTTTCTTGGATACAGGCTATACCCACATAATGTTTAGTCATATCTCTCAAAAGCAGTCTCTGCTTTACCGGGGTAACACCTTAACATTATGGGAGACTATTATCATAATATAATATCAGTGGAGTAAGTCGCTGATTATCAAAATTGTGAGTGAATAGATAATAGAAAATAGTACAAAATATATGAAATGCTTAATGTATAATAATTGTAGGTTGTAAAGCCCTGACCTGCCTAAGCTTGCATCAGCAATCAACAATTCCATACGCCAAGGTTTATGAGATAGTAGGGAGACTGTTATCATACTGTAATATCGGATGGAGTAGGTCGCTGGTAATCAAGATAATCAGAAAATAGTACAAAATAATACAAACTATATGAAACCCTTAATGACTATTCAAGATAGTAGGGGTCCATATGCATGTCGTCTAATGGGTTTGGGTTAAATTAGTGAACTTCTGGTACACATTATGTAAAAAAACAAAGTACACTGGAAAGGATAAGACTGGGGGATAACAAACTTGTGGGTGGTATACCCATTTAGGCTCTATTAACAAGAGCCATTATGCTCCGAGAGGATCCTGGCCGCATATGGTGAGGGGCATGGAGATGAGTTTCACCTTTTGGTAGGCAGCTCCATGGTAGCAATGGGCTGGTAGGAACTTAATAGCTAATAAACACTATAAGAACAAAAATACTTGTTTCGAGGAAAATACTAGTTTGAACAAGTTATGTCCCTTTGGTGTGAGTGTGTGTGTGTGTGTGTGTGTGTGTGTGTGTGTGTGTGTGTGTGTGTGTGTGTGTGTATATATATATATATACACACACAAATTTTTATTTTCTCCTTTTTTTCCCTTTTTTTTTATTCTGCCCTTTTCCTTTTTTTTTATGTGGACCTTTAAACGTAAATTTATAGCTAATACATCAAATGGCATCACCAAAACATTAATAATCGAGTAAATATACAATTCACCAGTACCAATTAACTATTAAACTCTAGATCATGGGTACTCAACCCAGTCCTCAAGGACCCCCTACCAGTCCAGGATTTAGGGATTACCTGGGTGTGTCTAAGGTGTTTTTTTTTTCTAAACACTTTAGACACACCCAGGTAATCCTTAAATCCTGGACTGGTAGTTGGTCCTTGAGGACTGGCTTGAGAACCCCTGCTCTAGATAGTGTTAAAAGAGTGAAAGAAGGGCTAAATAGCCTATGACCTAAAAATAAAATAGGGTCTACATTATATCAAGGCCTTCATATTCATAAACATGTCTGCATAAAATTAGATAGATAGTAGATATTCCAAAAGATATATAGAACACTTTCTCATAGGTATAGGTAAATCCTATTCCCACAAATATATATCCCTCAGGATTGCGTTCATTCTGGAGATATTCTTGGAATTTTGGCAAGTTTCTATTAACTAATAATTGTAGGACCTGATAGGCCCCAATCTCTCAATTTAGCCATGCCCATTTCTAAAGAAGAGACTGCATGTATTATCTCCTGGTAGTGAACCAGTAGTTTTGCCGAACGGTTACCATACTCTTCCTGAATTGGAGTGTTGCTGTAGAAAGGTCTGCAAAGATTTTGTGTCCATATCCGGCATATCCGATGATCTGCAGGCCCACATCAGTTGTTTGTTGGTGTGGAAGAAGTGAATTTGGGCTATGACATCACATGTAGCTGCCGGTGAAGTATGTTTAGGGCGACGGAGTATATGTGCTATATCCACCAGCAGTTGATCTGGGTGTATCACTGGGATGAGTGTCTGAAACATATCCAGTAGATACTTATTGATATCAGATACCGTTTCTTGGATCATACGGATATTATTCTGTCTGGACATATCCTCAATATCAGCCAACTTGAGTTTGTAGGTTTCCAGCGTATTATCAAATTCCTGGAACTTATCTGCTAAGCTATTATGAGCTTCTGCAAATTCGTCCATCTTACACTCCACTTGAGACGTGCGTTGCCCAATTTCATGAATTTCTTTGCGGAGTTCCATCGCCAATATTTGCAGTTGGCTTTTTAGATTAGACTGTATCTTTTCTGTAAATTCCGCCATCATATGGCGCTTAGTAATTGCGGTCAGCGGTCACTCCTCTGACAAAAAAAGCAAAATTAAGATATTGAAATACAGGGGGAGGGAGAGGGAAAAAAAAGGTTCTGCTTGATTAATCTGTTAAATTGATCTTCTTGCCCACAAAATCCTTTTTTAAAATTTTTTTTTATTGGCTCCTTTTAATTCCTTTACATTATTTTTCCTCTTCTTCTAGACTCTATGATTTTTATGATTTTTTTAGTTTAAATTTAATAATGCAGAGTCCTCTTGGGTATTAAGAGGAAAAAAATAATTCTAGAATCTCAAAGAAAAAAAATAGTTTTCAAGAACACTAAAAGTTGAAAGAAATATCAGGTACTTGTAGGATGTGTGTTCAACCTTATTGGGCTGCAAAACGTCTCTCAGTTCCCCTGTAGTGTCCGGGTTCTCACTGCATCCTCTTCCTCCTCCAGTACTTGCCAGCTACTCTGACTGCTCCGGCTGTTTCGACTGAGGTCTCGCTGTGATACCGCTGATTGCAGCTCTTAATTTGATCGTAGTTTATGTTGTAACATGCTAGCTTACTAATGGCAGCTCATCCAATACTGCTCCATGCAATTCTCTCATCTCTCGAATGACAGTTTAAGTAGGGACCACACAGGGTCCGAACAGAGTCGAAGCGGGGGCCACAATTCTCCGGCGTCCTACATCAGCCACGAGGCGCGACCTACATGCGTGGTCACGTGATCACGTCATCACTCCCCTGCCCCTTGGAATGTTCCTTTACAGGCACAAAAATTAAATCCTCAAGGATTTTAATATTATGAATACATTGATTGAAGGAAAACAGCTTTGAAATTACTCCGTGTCATGGTATTCTTTTTGTTTTCTTTTTTTTTTTATTTGTGTTTTATTCAGGATGAATAGGTTTGGGAGCAAAGTTCTGTCTTTTTCTTTTTTCATGCAGTTTTATTTATAATTCCCCTCGAGAAGCTGTGAGTTATTGGGGAAAAAACGTTCCCTGTCACTTTGCTAACTGCTTTTTTCCCCCCTCTCCATCCTATGACTAATTAGCTTTTGTTGTAACAAGGTAGATAGTGTTCTGGAGATTTAATAGCAAACATAGCAAAAACTGCTATTGACAGCATGAGATTTTCTGTAGCTGTACAGCCAAAGAGTAAGTATGGGCTATGGCTGGTAATTAGCAACGAAGGAGCTTGTGTGTGATTAATGTGCTTGTGTAGGGAGGATTTTTCCATCACAACACGACTAACAATGGCTGTGGTCTGATTGCTCTAATGTGCATTTTCCTCTTCAGAACAAATCACTTGATGTTGTTGTTGTTGTTTTTCTCACGACATGGGGAGCCCTACAAAAGCCTGGGTCCCCGGCCTGCGTGCAAAGCAGCTTCTCGTTGTGCCTCATCTGTAACACTGTTGTTTTGTAACACCAAGGTTATATGGTGATTAAATTGATCCCTGTTTCACTCACACAGAGTTGCCAATGTTCTAAGAATGAACACAGACTGAGCTCTCAAATGGACGGTGCTGATATTTAATGAGGGGTAAGAAAATCAGGTTACAGGGAAGATGCGATGAAAAAGAACAAACATTTATTTTATAGCCTCACACAGTACTATAATAACCAAATGGGTGCATTTGATTGATAGAATATATATAAATTTTAACATTTTGTATTTTTTCATTTTTTTTTTATAATCCATAGTGTTTATAATATTAAATATAATAACAGTGGCAGTGTTTGTAGAATACTGTGTATTTCGCGGTTGTTTTTTTGTGGTTATTTCTTTTCACTTCTGCCTTTCTAAATACACATATTTATGTTGTATCTTACTGTATGAAGGTGCACAAAACACTTGGGACCTTAGAATGAACATTTTTTCCGCTGAGAATCTAATGGGGAAAGTATGGAACATGTTCTGTCATATAAAACAACTTGTGTTGCAGAGTAATTATAGAGAGTTAAACACATTTAGTTTGTTTTATAAGGGATGTGGGGTGTGAATTGCTAAATGATAGAAACAATGCTTGTGATTTCAACCAGGAAATACGTGCAATATGGGATGATGTATATTCCCATAAACCCTTGTTAAGCAGAAATATCCATATAGGACATCATACAGATCGACGTTAGAGAACCAGATATGTTCGTTCATATGTGGGGTGCAATCATATTAATGATTCAAAGATAAATCTGTCTGACATTTTGAAGTCAAAAACATATTTTGTATTTTGTGCAAAATTGGAAACTGCTTTAGATTGTTTTAGTCTGTTGAAGTTTTTGCCTTCTTTGTGTCAGGGTGGTGGTCCGGTGACCGGGACCCAGACACTGTCTGGGCAGTGGTCGGACGACCGGGTCCCAGTATGCCTGATGTTGAAGTAGGAGTCACAGTGTGGAAGTGGATTAGCAGGGTCTGGTGCAGGGTAACCGCACGCCCCCTGGTGTTGAGCACCAGCGTTTGTGAGGCCACATACCAGAACCCTGATGCAGCTTAGCAGATCCCAGGAACTAGGAGCTTGGAAATAAGCAGACCTCCGAGGAGCTGGATAGGGAGGCTCTGCAGCAGGAATGTATCCAGTACAGAAACAATGCAAGACTAGGATAGCCACCAAACATGAAAACAAGGCAGAACTAGTAGAACCCAGAACCAGAGAAGGATAGGAAGCTAAACCCAGAACATCTACACAATACATAAGGGAAACATTAACAGAACAGGGACAGGACTGTACATAGACTGGGAATACAAGACACAATAAAACAAGACCAGATATGCAAGGCAAAACAAGAGGAGACAAAACTAAGTACTATATGTGAAAAACCATGGAGATTTAGTTACATTATATGATATACATTGCATAAGCCTGCCACAACGCCAATGTACCCCATATTTGGCAGGTCCTACACTGCCTAATGTTCGCTAAATGAACCATAATAAAGCACTTACCTGCAAGAAAAGGCAGAGAACTTGAGCAACTGCCTGCAGGGACCAACTGAAACAAAAGGAATCATGAAAAAGGAACGGATGTGGCAACATAAAACAAACATTTAAAGGAATCCAAGAGACTGGAAATTCCAGGAACGGAATACAGGAATGAACCCAGAAAACCCAGCATAAAGAAAACCAGACATGGAATAGAAAAAACAAGAAAAACTAAACAAGAATTGTAAAAAGACTACTGGATACCAGAAGCCATTGCCAGAATGATCTGCAACTAGGAACAGGATGTGACACTTTGGGATCAACATCAGAAGCAGAAATTTTCAAAAGGCTGAGCATGATGGACTTGAGTCTTTTTACACCTATATTAACATGCATCTATGTAACAATACACAAGTGGGATACTATAAGCTGTACCTAAATTTGAATTTAAATTTTGTATCTTTTTTTTTTATGTTACGTAAAAGATGTCTTCACAGAACAAGCTAAGTGAACAAGTTATGCAACCCAGAAATTCTGTTCTGTGTTTTAGTTGCTGGGATTTATAAAAAGCTGTCAAGATCACTTATTGTTTTCACTATTTGTGACCTACTTTAAATGTGAAAGCCTGTGGTACCTTATCATTTCTGAGTTAAAGGGACACTATAGTCACCCAGACCACTTCAGCTCAGTGAAGTGGTCTGGGTGTCAGGTCCCTCTAGGGTTAACCCTGCCTGATGTAAACATAGCAGTTTCTAAGAAACTGCTATGTTTACATCTGGGGTTAAGCCAGCCTGTACTGGCTGTCTTCCGGACAGCCAATAGAGGCGCATTGGCAATGATTGAGGCATATTATGCCTCAATCAGGCAGAGCGTCCATAGTAAAGCATTTCAAAATGCTTTCCTATGGACATTTTGAATGCGTGCGCGGCAGTGCCGCGCATGCGCATTCGGTGCCGGTGACGTCAGACAAGGATGCTGACGTGGGCGGGGGAGGAGAGGTAAGGGAGCACGGCGGGGGAAAAGGGTGAGTAGCTGAAGGGGTTTTAACCCCGCGGGAGGGGGACCCTGAGGGTGGGGGCACCCTCAGGATACTATAGTGTCCCTTTAAGTATTTATTTTTCTTTATTGGAAAGCACTTCAGTGAGATGCATGTATTAATTTTTATTGCTTCTACTGAAATGCCCAAAATTGCAGTGGCTGTGACCTCTTTATCATTAAAATTGAATTATAGTAAAGATACATTCGTAGCTGTAATTTGGTAATATAAAAATGTTATGCAATGTTCTAAACATTGTATCTTAGTGCCAGCAGTCCAAACAGGTTTTCAATTATTTAGGCTGCAAGGAGTGTTCTCATATATGCTCTGCCCAGTTCCCATTGATTTTATTGGATGTTCAGGGGCTGGCTGAGAATACAAAACAAAAGGAACTGCACTTAATTCAAATGAGCAGGGAAATGGGGGCAACCAGACCAAGGGCTAATAATAGGGCTTGAAGAAAGAAGGTCCAGGCATGCCAGTGCTCTATAAGCACATTTATTAGGAACAGGTGAACACTGCAGCGTTTTGACCCTACATTGGGTCTTTGTCAAGCTAATTCAAACCACAGCTACGAAACAATTTATAGGCAGTGTAAAAATGTGAACAACAAATCAATTAGTGACAAAACTATTCATTATGCAATTAAGACAATTGCTTTGTGAGTGTGCATTTAGATTAAGTGTGCTAAACACAGTGAACAATTGAGGGCAATCAGCCGTCATACATTGGTTAAAGCCCATGCTGGTTTCCAGAATGTTAATGTATACATTAAATATCCATGATCCACGGCCCAAATCACAGGAGGAGGTCCATGCCTCGGGAAAACCTGTTAGAAATATTAATAGACAGCTATTACTTTTATTTTCACAATTTTTACCCTGAGTGATTGATTTAAAAAATGGGTGATAACACTCTTTAAAACATAATATCTCCAGACATAACTGCCTACATGTCCTGCTTTATATTACTTTCAAAATGTATCTTGAAACAAACTGTTCTGAAATTCTGTCTCTCGGCAGGGGGATTTTTATTCATAGAATACCTGGTACAGACTGTATTTGTTGGTGTTGCTTAGTGGAAAGGTTGCAACACACACCATACGATTTCCGATAGATATCTATCAGTGTGGCCACACAAAAAAAAAAGATATGAGGATCTGGACAGGGGTTCCAGAAAAAATACTCACTTATACTTGTACTCACTTATACCGCAAAAAGCCCCACACTGCTGCTCATGCAGTAGAAACATACAGGGTAGAAAGAACGAACAAGAGGCTGTGCAAAAAGTTGCTGTGTGCACAACAAGGTGCCAGGGACATGGTGCATCGAGAAAGGGAATACCCAAAACATTTGTGATATTCTGTCCTTCAAATAAATACCAGTAGCACCTTGGTGTGCATACAGCAACTTTTTGCGCAGCCTTTTGTTTGTTCCATCTACCCGGTACTATTTACGAAAGTGAAATTTCTAAATTAAGGCCAGAGTAGACAAACTGTAAACATAACAGAGTTGGATCATTTTTAAGTTTGGGTTTTTTGACCTTACATTTGAAATTCACTTTAGTTCATAAGCCTTGTCACAGTTACAGACGTGATGACTGCATTAAATAAGGCTTTAGTTAACTGATCTGTGTTAAAGATGATACATGCCTTCTCTGTGAATTTGGGGGTACCTGAACAAAAAATGAAGTCTGATGTCAGGGCGTATTCAGTAAATTTGTTCTGTTAATGGCGGTGTCACATCTTTGTGGTATTTTATACCGATAATTAAATGATGTGTCATTCCCTTTTCTAATTCTTCATAGTTCTCTACATGTCGCAACCTGTTCGAGTTTGACAGTACTCTGGATTTGAATGGTATAAAATACACAGATGCAATTATACTGTGATCTATTACTACTGTCCATTTCAAACCCTTCCTATAGTTGGTTCTAAAAGAACATACAGGTGTGTATTCTGTGTGTTTGAACAAAATCTTGTGACACCTAGTACGTTACCACAGATATGCAGTCGTTACACAGGGAGTACACAGTAATTCCCCCTTTTTGGTTTCTACTGCCCGTTTTACACTTACAGATTTATTGACTAAAATGAGAATTCAAAGTGAATGTCAAACTTAATACCAGAAATAAAAGCATAGCTGACTTTCCTGGTCGATTTATTTGCACCTTAAATTTTAAATTCACTTGGAATTCTCACTTTGGTAAGTAACCTTGATAGTGTAAATAATTAAGGATGCACACTCCAATAATGTTAGGTATGATTTTATAATCAGCCGCCATTTCATAAGCATTAGCCATTTTAAATCTGATTCTATTCTTCTAGTGTATTGCTAAGAGCTGGTATAATCTTTTATAAAGACCGAATAAAATATGAAGTATGATTTATTTGTTAATTCAAGTGTTCTATTGCATCTATGAACAGATGTTCTCTAAAAGGGTAAGTATATGTTCTGCAAGATACTTTACATATATGTCCAGCAGATACTTTGAGGAAGTAACAGATACAATTTTATTTTTAGAAAGTAGTGATCTGCCATCCTATCAAGTGACACCTAGCTTTGGCCATGACCTGTCTACCTTGTGACCATGAACTCACTTTTTGTCAATATTCATAAATATTTGCTGCTTCTGTGTAATATGACGTAGTGCCAAGTACTCGTCTTCAGTTTTTTTAAATAAACCATGACTGAAGCGAAGAATTTTGAGATATGATTTGAGACCGTGTGTTGTGTATCAGTCATTTCTCCCGAGCTCGTAGGTGTGTTTGTGCTGGTTGGAGTTCCAAGGATGGTCTGCAGCCGTGAATAATCCCCGGGGTAGAATTTCTGCCCTATCAAATAATAATCTAAAATATAACTGCACAGAGCACGAGTCAATACCTGCCCCTAATGTTTCAGCACCATATTGACTGCCTTTCTCAAGGGTATCTGTATACAAACCCACATGCACTGGTTTATCCATGTACAACCTTGATAGAGTACAATATTATGTAGTTATTGCTTCACTGGATTCAAGAAATTCTGGGTTTTTGAAGAAACAAATTTGTACATTTTCAAGCTCTTTCAGCAATTCAGTTAGCTGTACCACTCACACCCTACTGTGAGCACACATATGCTCACAATTATTGGTTAGCAAGGTTTTCCTTACTTTTTGGAATAGTCTGTTTGGAGCAGTACTCTTATTGCTGATGCCCAGGACCCTTTACATATTGTTCCCTGCCCATTGCAGGAAAAAGTTGACCTCGGAATTTTTTTTCAACTAAAGGAAAATATGTCCTGAAAACAATATTGCCACAGCTGAGCTAAATTCTCTGTTCATGGATTTTACGTTTTGCTCGTGATCAGCATACTTTAACAAAACTGGAATGCACGATCTATTTAAAATAAAAAAACACGTTTTGCCCAGGCTCTCTTAATCTCTTGCACAATCTAACAGTGTGGTTATTTGCTGAAGGATGGCAAAGCTGCAGTATACTATCTGAACCCTGTAAAGACCGATATATGCTGTTATGTCAACCATAGTAATTTAGCCCTGTAAAGACCGATATATGCTGTTATGTCAACCATAGTAATTTAGATATTTTTGCTATGAGTTTGTTAGATTGTAATTTTTCACTTTTGCGGCTACTATTTTTTTTTTTTGATAGTATGATCTATCTTTTATATATCGCAGAAATGCTGTAACTACTGGACCAGAACTGCACCGTGCTGATGAATCCCAAAACTGCTTAGTGTGGGGATATTTTTTGGCCCTTGGTCCTTTTACATCAAAAACTTATGCTTTTGTTTTATTTAAAAAAAATGTCTATCCATTTCTAAAGAGTACTTTCAGAAATGTGGGATGTGATGTGAAATGTAATACAGTCTGTGCTTATCTGCATATTCAGCTAGGCATTCTGGGAGAGTAATGAAACTGTTTCATTTCATTGCCAGGGGCAATCTTTAATTTGATATATTTAGGGTATGCACAAACATATTTAGGTTGGTTTAAAAAAGGAGTATTTAGGTTGGTTTAAAAAAAAAAAAATATATATATATATATATATATATAGCGTTTTTCTTTTGTATAGTCTTTTTTTTTTTATTTTTTTACAGTTTTTCCTAGACATTATTTTGATTTGAGCACAACTACTGGCATAAAATACTTATGTTATTATGTGTTATTCATAGAGTACCTTTTTTATTATTATAATTATTATTGTTTGAGAGGATCAGACCTCGTAAAAATGTAGAACAAAACCACACAAGAATTGCCAGCAACAAATGAATACAGCCAAAATTGTGATAAAGTTCTGTAGTAATGAATAGTTTAGGTATTTAACAAGTATATGACACAATAAATAAATAAATAAATAATGCAAAAGTGTGTATCCAATGACCATAAGGGACTGTTAATAATAAGACAAGGAATAGACTGTAACTTCTTAAACATATTAAATGAACACTATAGGGTCAGGAACACAAATATGCATTCTTGAGCCTATAGAGTGAACACCTATCTGGCCCCGCTTAAAACTGTAAAATTTTACCTTTATTTCAGTCTGCTGGTGCTGGCTGTCCCCTGATCTGCCTCCTTGGCTGACATAATCAGAAGTATTTATCTCAGTCAATCCAATGCTTTCTCATAGGAAAGTTTTGGTTTAGCTGAGATAGTCAATTCTGATGATCTCAGCCAAGGAGGTGGACCAGGGGGTGAAGCCAAACACCCCCCTGGCCAATCTGCATCAGGAATGTTCAGTGTCTCCATGCGGAGATACTGAATGGCAGTCACACTGTGAAATACTGACCCAGGAAGCACCTCTAGTAGCCATCTGAGGAGTGGCCACTGGAGATGTCCCTAGGCTGTAATGTAAACACTGCTTATTCTCTGAAAAGACCATGTTCACTGCAAAAAGCCTACAGGGACGGAGTAAACTCAACAGAACAAATACAATAAGCTGTAGTTCTTGTTTCTATAGTGTCCCTCTAACTGTAGTCAGAAAGTTAGCAGCCCGGTATGTGCTTCCAGTGATGACAGATGTCTGTAAGCTAGATGGTGCGAAATACATAACAATATTGCAGTAAAAATGGCAGACTCACCTGGGAATCAGGGAGAGGGGGTTGCAAGAAGTAGAATAAATCCAAAACAAGAGCATAGTGTGATTTAAAAAAACAGGAATAGGTATCAGAGTATATTATAAGAACCACTAGTCATGTACGAGGCCTTCCTAGTCCAGGGCACACAAGGGGTAACATTATTATCTCCTATAGTGATATTGCCATGTCTCTGAAGTAGTCCATTGAGGAGGAAGGCTAAGGGCTTATATCCTAGAGGCAGTCTCTCTCACAGTAGTAAATGTGTATAGGATCCCATTCCTCTACAATAGAAGACAGTGGGATGTTCCTTATCTATCGATAGTAATTGCAAGTCCTGAAGATGTCAAATTACTTCCTCCACAGGAAAGTGTGAGGGAGCACTGATGCTTTAAGATATTTCAGGAACAGGGACAATTCAGTAGATTCAAAGGAATCTAAAATTCTATTTATTTTGATATTGTGGTGCATGTATCTGTTTTTCCGAGCATAAGCCTCAATGAGATGTGTGGTTTAATGGTGGCTTATTTGTTATGCCGCATGTGATTCCTCATTGTATTTGCACTGTCCTCTTTAACTGCTTTCAATCTTCCAGTAACTCCATATAATTCCTCCCAGAGAGTAGCTAACTCTGTAGAAACATGTTGTCTTAGGTCTAACAATAAAATGTAACGTCTCTTTTGCAAGAAGGATTTGAATCTTCCCCTCTTTGTGAGATAGCTGAAGGGGTTTCCACAGGGAGCATGGGGTCTGTGGCATGCAGCAAATCCTCCTCTCTGATATAGGGACACTATAAGCACCCAGACTGCTACATGTCATGAAAGTGGTTGCTGTGCAGTGTCCCTATTCCCCTAACAATGCAGCTGAAAACATTGCAGTTTTAGAGAAGACTGTCTATAGTGGATGTCTACCAGATTCTGTGAAACTACTCTTGATGTCCTCTCGCTTTGCATGAAGAAGTCCAGCGTCTTCTAAATCCACATAGGTAAGCATTGATTCCATGCTTTCCTATGTGGGAAGGCCTAACTTGTGTGCAACGCTTCCTGTGCATGTGCATTAGGTTCCCCCTGGCTATGAGGAGAGGAGGACGGACCCAGCACCAAGGGACTTTAGCAATGAAATAAGTTGAGTCAGCCCCCCCTTCCACCCATATTGGGCCTGTTAAACATTCCTGATTTCTTGGGATAGGTCACCTGATTTTTGGATAAAATGCCTGAAAGTACATCCATTCTCTGTGGCCTGTTGCATTGCTCCTCACAGGTTTCAAGTCCATATTTCATTGAGGGTAAACGAAAATGTCCCCAGTCATTTTAATGCTAAAAGGTAGAATCTTTCCCAACTAAGCAATTATTAGCAGTTGTTTTATTTTTAGATTATTTTTTTTTTACCCAATATACAAATCACCTAAACGAAGTACCAAAACCATCGAGCTCAAATGAACCAAACCTGGGTTTTTGGTTGCTGAAAGAACGTCTTGTATTTAATAAATGGTTTAGTTGATTTAAAATCACCTAAAGCCAACAACATAAACAATAAATTATAGTTGGTTAATTGGTGTAAATAGAAGAGCGATGCAAACCTGTGCAATTTGTTAAAGCTGTTATAAAAGTTATTATGTATAAGGCTCCAGCATATTATACATTTGTGTACAGTTGATATATAAAACACGTCAAAGAAATACTTTTTAAAGGCGTTATGGTAATAGAGACAACATGGGAAAACCACAGAGT
Source organism: Pelobates cultripes (assembly GCA_933207985.1). Taxonomy (NCBI): domain Eukaryota; kingdom Metazoa; phylum Chordata; class Amphibia; order Anura; family Pelobatidae; genus Pelobates; species Pelobates cultripes. The sequence goes on along the minus strand of OW240920.1, from coordinate 62,903,204 downwards.
AATGTGCCACCTATTGGTCTATTTTCCATAACAATAAAAGCTATGCTGTGAAACATTATTCACTCACCATAAATGTTTAATTTTCATCAAACTGTTTGGTATGTAGGAAAAATACTAGCACACAGAAATCCAGCTGTTGTTGTTTTCTTAGTGACTAAAGAACAAAAACAGTGGAGAATTCCCTACACTTTCCACAGATGCTCAGAGCTTCCCGTCTGTGAGCTATGAGTGAAAGAATTAAAGTGGGCCTGTAAGGCTGCTGTGCAATGCTGAGATATTGTCTTTCTTTGACAACTTATGGAGCCGTACTTCTTAAATAGTAACTTTTGCATTTTCTAAACAAACCAATTTTTTTTTTTTTTTAAATAACACTGAGAAATCTTTATGGAAGAAAATACTAACCCCCCCCCCACCACAGTTTCTTTGAAATGTTTAGATATTAAGAAAACTGAACAGCTATAGTAGCCATTGTTTTCACTCCCCAATTATTAAAGGATTTGAAGGAAAATTATTTATATTTTTTTCTCTCTCTTGAACTCCCAAGCCAAGGGATTCAATTAACGGCAAACCCAGATAAATTATAATATGAATTACACACCCCTAATGCAAACTAATAAGAGACATGCAAAAGTGAACAGACAAACCCATATCGTGAATAGGCTGGATTCACACGCTAAAAATGAATATTTTGCCACAAAGTCTCTTCCTGTTCCAAGCATTACCCTTACACATCTTTTAATCACGCCTAGCCCCCCTGCAACGAGCGATAGGTACTTTTACATGGCAAAATAAACTACATAGAATTTCTGGACACATATTGTACCGACCTAAAACGTGCGGAGGATTAGGTTTACCTCACTTACACTTCTACTATTTGGCGGCACAGCTGACACAAATTGCTATGTTGCATTCCCCCCTGGAAGAAAGGAAGTGGGTAGAAATCGAATCACGGATGCTGGGAGTGGATCTCTCTCAATTTATAATGTATAAGGCAGACAGACCAATATGCCCTGCAATCCTTAACTCCCTGACGATACGGAACGCATCAATACTGAAATATAAACTGGTATCATTCCCCTCCCCACTCATGCCTTTCCTACAACATAGGGCATTCCTTCCAGGCATGGCAGCTAGGGATTTTGCGTATATAGAAAAGGCAGGCCTACAAAGGATATGCCACAGTTTCCAGGGCACGGAGGTAGTTACCGTCATGGAAATTAAACAACGGAGGCATCTCACACCCTCTGATCTCTTCAGATATCTCCAGATTATGGACTTCACCCATAGGCCTCATATAAAGGAAGCAGCTCGTAAACCTCTTACGTTCTTTGAATGATTATGTCAGACAGAAAGCATGCCCAAGGGTCTAATTACGCTGCTGTACGCCTATCTCTGCTCGGAGACGGAGGATTGGGGTAGACTAACCTATATAGACCAGTGGGAGTAAGACTTAGGCGAAGAACTAGAGGGAATAGAGTGGCAGGAGATATGTGAGATGAGTAATTCTACTTCCATGTGTGTGACACTCCATAAAAGGATTCTGAAGCTCAGTCAGGGACAAGTGTTTCAGAGAGCCCCGGATCCAGACCCATGGGTATATTTACTAAATAGGTCAGTGGAGGGCTGGACCAGATACGAACAGAGCAAGAGCTGCGCGCGCATTCAGCCGGTCGCATAGGAAAAGCATTTACAGTGCTTTCCTATGGACGCTTGCGTGCTCTCACTGTGATTTCAATGAGACAGCCGCTAGAGGAATTGAAGGAAGGCTTAACCCATTTGTAAACATAGCAGTTTCTCTGAAAAAAAAATGACATACTATGTAAACACCAAGAAATAATGTGCATAAACATGAGACTATGGGTCCACATTAATTGTACTAATTTGTAAAACTGAACCACTCGGCCCATCTAGTCTGCCCAATTTTCTAAATACTTCCATTAGTCCCTGACCTTATCTTATAGTTAGGATGGCCTTATGCCTATCCCACACATGCTTAAACTCCTTTACTGTGTTAACCTCTACCACTTCAGCTGGAAGGCTATTCCATGCATCCACTACCCTCTCAGTAATGTAATACTTCCTGATATTATTTTTAAACCTTTGCCCCTCTAATTTAAGACTATGTTCTTTTGTTGTGGTTTTTCTTCTTTTAAATATAGTCTCCTCATTTACTTTGTTGATTCCCTTTGTGTATTTAATTGTTTCTATCATATCCCCATGTTAAAAGGATACTATAGACATCAAAATAACTTCAGCTTAAAAAATGAAGCAGTTTTGGTGTACATATCATGCCCTTGCAGCCTCATTGCTCAATTCTCATACACCAAAGTGCTTCATTAAGCTAAAGTTGTTTTAGTGCTTATAGTGTCCCTTTAAGTCTTGTGCATAGATCTCTTATCGTGTCACCTGCTGACCTCCGCTTAAATGTGAAATATAGGGCACTGGGTCTTTACGTTATGTATACACCAATGTGATGCAATGTGAGATTCATGTGCCACTGATTTGTGGTTAAGTACAATGGCCGGTTTGATTGCATTGGATTACAAGACTCCTTTTAGGCATCAGGATATAAACCACGGGATGTTGTTTTGTTCTGTGTTCTGACTAAAAAAAAAAATTGAACACAATAAAATGTATTTTATAACTTGGTAGAGTGCATCGCTGTGTTGTCGAATAAATTAGACATGGTATTAGTGCATTAACTGTTTAAGAAGATATTATAGTTTAGGTATATAACTGTGATGCAACCTTTTAATTTAGAGTCTTTTTTTTGTACAATTCAAACATAACCTCAGCTATTGTGAAATTGTTTTTCTATTCTCATTTTTTTAAATATTTTATATAATTTAATGTTTTCAATGCTTTTACTTGGGGTTGATTTTTTTTTTTTTTTTAAACAATTTCTAAGAATATCTGATACATACGTCTTTGCAGAATTGAATTTCATTGTGGCTGTTTGTGAAATATTTGCATAGCCTGGTAATTATGAACCAGAGCGTTACAATATGGGTTAGGTGTAAATCCAGAGCCTACCTTCAGAAAGGGAACTTATTATTTCACAACGTAAAGAGACTAATTGTGTTTTTATATAATTAAACACGTCCTTTGCTTTTCAAGAATCTATCCTTCCCTTTGAGTCCTAGACATTACTATTCCTGTTATTCCTCACTCTATTCCTTCCACTCCCTTTTCTGAGGCTCATTCTCATATCTTATTGGACTCCCCCATTCTAACAGTGGGACCACTCTAATCTCTAAATAAGAGTGGTAAAACCGAATAAATTATTTATTCATTCTCTGTAGCTTTATCAGTCCTCCATTATTTTTTAAAAGTACTATAGACACTGTAACCCCTTAATCTCACTGAAGTGGTTATTGCAGGGCTTTTAAAAATCTCAGGCACCAGGTCACCATGGCGACTAGGAAAGTTTGGGTGTTTATCAGCCCTAGCCACTTTTTAATTTTCTTATTTTTAGCCCCTCTGTTCCAGGCTGCCTAATGTCAATTCTGTGCATAATTTACAGCCCTAGCCACACCTCTCCTGGCTGTGACTCACAGAGCCAACATGAAAGAAACGGTTTCATTTCATTTTCAATCAGATCTTATAGCACAGTTCTTACCTTCTGCTTTGTTAATTTTATTTTAATCATAAGCCGGTAGGCTACTAACAGAGTAGGTGACAAGAAATTCTAAATTAAACATGCTGCGCAATAAGGGAAGATAAACAAAACAATGTAGTCTTTTTCAGGAAGTGTGTTGGTGGGCTGTGTGTGGCTCAGTGACACTGCCGGGCATGATCTATTAACTAAAACCACTTCAACAAGCTAAAGTTGTTTTGGTGCTTAGAGTATTTCTTGGCACACCAATTCCATGTCTCAGTAATCATTCCTTCTCCCTTTCCTCGCAATCCTTTCTTTCCCTTTAATGCCTTCTCAAATTCACCTTTCTTTGTCAAGTCCACTTTTTGCTTGAGTGTTGCCTGGAGTTCTTCTGATACAAAGTGGCTTTCAAACATTCAACTTTAATTTTTATCAAAGCTCTCCAAATATTGATCCCAAACAGGTTTATTATCCTTTCTCTTTTATTAATATAAGAATAACCACCATGGTAGGAGAACGCAAAATAGGAAATAGTTGGACTGCCATTGGATGCACAAAACAGAAATTTAAAATGTTATATTGTAGGCGCTCCAAGTAAATTTAAGTATTTAAGTGATGGTTTTAATTTAATGCATAAACTTGCAGCAGAGGTCGTTGCACCCTGATGTCATTGACATCTTCAGAAAAAGCACCCAGTAATAACTCTTCAGCTTATGGCTTTTTCTTCCTTCTTGGTAAATGAATCAAGATGGAAGAGGTTTGTGACTACTTCTACACAAAGGTTTCCAGGAAACACAACCTCGCTAAATACTGCAAAATATAACACTTTGGTATTTAAAATGTATTGGAAGCAGAAAGGGAAGTTGTTATACAAGATTTACACCTTATTTAGTGTTAATTTATATTTTTTTTAATGATGCCAAAAGTGTATAATATTTAATGTTCCTACACTTAATGGGTCCTATGCAAATTATTTCTTTATATTTCACAGTTTCTATTTACACAAATGTATCTATAGGTTAAGGCATCACTGTAGATCTTGCAGTTTAAATCTTATGTAACCGTGTACACAGTTATGTCTGTGTATTATGTAACATGCTACCTCTCCATACATATATTTGAACAAACTTGTGGTTATTGCCTGTTTGGACTGGGATTACATGTTTTAACCTCTTCATTGGAAAAGATTAGATACAGATCGTTATAGCATGACCTTTCCAGCAAGCGACCTGTCGTCATAGGATTAAACACCAGTATTTTTTTTATTATTTTTAGACTTGTTTCTCAGTGTTTCATTTTTTTCTCCCCAGGCCAACATTTTATGCCATGCATTACAATGGCAATACAAAAATTACAAATGTGTGATTAAAAAAAAAAGTACACACAAGTAACAAAATACTCAAAAAAAGGCCCCTGAGAACTATAGTCAACAAGGCTGCAGAACCACAGAACCACAACACGTGTCAAAAAGACCTTTAAGGAACACTCCATTGCCCAAATAGGGAAAAACAAACAAATAAACCAGAATCACTGAATTTTTAATTCATGTGTTTATTGGGGTTATATTTCAAAAGAGCTTGCAAAGGTTGCCGATCTTATGAACTACAGGCTTAGCAAACCCTTCGCTTTTTGACCAGAAGAGACTTTCACTTTCTCCATGGTGAAATAACTAATCAAAGGCTTCTCATTGAGAAGCCTCTGAATGGTGCAAATGTGCCGGCTCGTGCCCGCCCACGCATCTGTTTGAGGCCTGGAGGGACTTGTATATGTGGGTGGAGAGGCAGGCACGGTCAAGTAGAGCATGCCTGCCACTTCCATTAGCTAAGGGGAGCTAACAGAAGGAGGCTGCAAACCTCCCTGGCTAGCGCTCTGTATAGTAAATAGTAACAAGAGAATTGTGCACAGTGTTTAAAAAAGTAGTGGGATGGAGGGCCCTCCAGCAGTCTACAAGGTCCATGGGCTCTCCTCATGGAGCGTATATTGAGTTGACCCGTCGACGAGTCTATGATGGGGTGTAGGGGTGCATTGAGGTCCCCTCCAAGAACCAAGGTGCCCTCAGAGAAGCCTTTCAATTTGTCTAGTGTAACCCTAAGGAACTGAGCCTGTCTTCTATTGGGTGTGTAGATATTGGCGAGTGTGTAGAGCATACCCGCTATCGTCCCTTTCAGGAAGAGGAAACGGCCCTGGTCGTCATGCAGGTTGTCCAGCAGTTGGAATTCTAGCTCTCCTACAATTAAAATGGCAACTCCAGCCCTCCGGGTCGTAGGAGGATCGCAAAAAGTGGTTTGTCGGGTAATATTTATTCTGCAGTTTTGGGGCGGCGCCCTTTCGGAAGTGCTTTTCCTGTAGCAGTGCGATTGATATGTGCCTTTTCCTCATCTCTCGCAGCAGATGGGTTCTTCGCTCAGGGACGTTTAGCCCTCTGCAATTGAGGGTGAGGACAGACAGGGGGGGGCAGGGCGATACGTTCCCATGGCCCCAGACTTATTGCCGACGTTCATTGCTTGGTCTCCTCCCCCTCCCAACAAACTCCGTGAGGGACCTGGCTCCCCGGTGCGGACCCGAGGAAGAGAAACAGGAGTGGAGTGAGATAGGTAAATAGGCAGGATAGGTAAGGGTGAGTAGGAAAGTAGGGAAGGAAATTAGAGAAAGAAAAGAAAGAGAGACAGTCGCCCGATCAGTTGGGTGCTGCAACTAAGACAGTAGGTATCTCAGTTGGTCCACCTCTGGTAGAGAGGTGACTCGTGCTACGGACGGAAACGCTGCGGGTCTGCCCCGGAGCCATGGTCCTTCTTGACTTTCCTAAGACTGCTCTACTTACAATCTTCAGCTTCCTTTGTCTTTTCGTAGTGCAGTAACAGCTGGAAGATCATTTAACCCTTCATGTTTTAGAATTATGTAATGCAGTGGGTACAGCCCTGACATTCAAAGGGTTAAAAGGGCAATGAACTATATGTACTACAAGTGTCCTATAGAAACCATATGAAGGTTATCAACACTTTACTTCAACAGAGAAGACTTCAATCTGGGCAATTTCACAGTTGCTAAGAAAAAATAAACATTTGCGGCTCGTGAAATCAACAGAGCATGTAATCACTTAGAGGTCTTTTGTATCAAAGCAAAGGGTTAGTTTGCTTTGATGCTTTGGAAAATTTGTTTTCAATTTTCACCTTGTAAAACTCAGGAAAAATGTTAACAAAGTTTCTGACAGATCTAGCACTTTATTGGACTGATGGCAGCAGAGTCCCATGTTCCTGTCCCGCTAGGAATAAAATAAATATAGCTTAAAACATTTGATACATCCCATGATTATGGTATTTGTCTGATGTAACTATTCCTGGAAAGGACTATTGAATGTCTCTAGAACCAAAGCTGGAACGGAAGGGATTAAATAATGGGAAACGTGATTTGAGAAATGTAAACCTGTTAATATCCCCATCTTGCATAGTTTTTACAAGCCCCTTGATACAGTCTTTTTAAGATTGATTGTGTCTTCTCAGTCCCCACCATTAGCCTCTGACTCCGAGAAATAATTCAAGCATTAATCCTGTCAAATTATACACTTTATGTGCATGTCAACCTATTGTAGAATCAACCCCCTGTACCATAAACTAATATTGACTCCCTGTTATTTCCACCTTTCCAAATGCACTGGGACATGACTTTGAAATCCCATTGTTACCTTTATTTTGATGAATAATGCATATATTTGCCATATTGTTACTTTTTATGTTCTGTATGTTTGACCCAGTTATTCTAATCATGTAACAGCGGATATGTGTTTGTTAATGTCTTGTTAAAAAATATATATGCCAGTTATAATAATCTTATTAATCACGTTCTCACTAACTTGGCACCATCAGTTACCACTAATCTATCTCAAATATATTTTTGATAAAAATATATCTATTGTGCTATCGCTGGTGTTTAACTTCTAGACCTGTACCCAAATTTGGATCCTCATTCTGTTTCTGTACAGGTAGTCCTCACTTTGCGACTTACCTGTACAACGACTTCTTGGAGTTATGACCAGCTCTTTGGTCGCGGGAATTCGAGGGATTCCCAATGTTAGATAGCTGGTCTATGCTCGGGGAGTTTCCCCCAACATAGATTTGAGGGACTCCATGCGCTAGTGAACCAGTCTATGTTGAGGGGAATTCTGTTCTCCAGTGCATCTTACCAACCAATTCGTCGTAGGAACAGAATAATCTGTATCTTAGGACATCCTCACATTTGACAGTGCCTAGCAAGTGTTCTTTTGCTCCCATTAGGAGCAATCACAGTGTTTTAACACACTTGTGCTTTATAGTCTCAAACTAATGAACGGTCACATTTACTTATGGCATTCCATGATTAAGTATCACTTTTAATTGCAACAAAACATAACTCAGTCACAGACTTCCTCTCAGCCTATTTATCATTATAAGTAAAAACCCTGTGACTTGGTGTGAATGATTAGATCAAAAAGCATCCTATGTGTTACAATTTAATTCTGATCCCCAATGCAAGGGTTCACTGACAGGGCAGCCTCTCCTTGCTCCATGATTGATACATAAATATTTGAAAATGTTCACCTTGACAAATATTTTTTTCATGAAGTGATCCTTTATGTCGACCTAAAAAAAATGCTGTTAGCTTTGGGATGGGATGATTAACTTTTTGGGGAGAGGGAGATGTAACAAGCAATAACATAACGGCATATTTATAAAATGTGTAATCTGCAAAGGCTATGTCTACACCTTTCTATATGAGAAATAGAAAAATATGTCTTGTGTATGAAAGAAATCACACGTGCAAGACATTCAACAGAGGTCAATGGCGAAATCATTGACCTGGGAAACTGGAAGCTTGATTTCCTAATATATTGGGCATTATGGGGAAGGTAGTTGCCAGTGTCCAAAATGGACATATATATTGAACCCTTTTGACTGATTGCCATTGTACATGGGATATTTCTTACATGTGGCCTTTGTTGAATTTGTATTTCAGCAACTTTGCTAATTTATTTTTTATAATTTAGTACATATTTCTTTATTTTGCTGTTTGGGGGAATATGGTTTGTCCAGAGACAGACGTACTGTATTCTGGGCTCTCGGACCATATATAATGGCCTTGAAGAGGCCCAGAGTCTAATTCTGTCTGAGTATGAATTAAAGGAACACTCCAAACACATACAACACTTGAGTGGCTGTACGTGAAGTTGATTTTATGCAATGAGACGGCATGTTTGTCAGAATGTGGGGGGGGGTTTATTGTGGTAGTAGATTAATGCAGTGAGACAATGTGTTTTAATGCAGAAGTAGATTTATTCAGTGCGGCATGTGTTTGTGGGAATGAGGGATTGTATTTATGCGGTGATGCAGTGTGTGAGTTGTAGTCCTGTGGAGTTATAAAGCACCTCACACAAATTGAATGCATATACATTAATAGGTAGTGTGTGAATGTATTTTCCACCCCTTCTCTCTGCACCCCCTCTTTTTTTATGTGACTCTTCTCATTCCACTTCTGGGTTCTCACATTGTCACCCCCAAAACCCACACATCATCTACTTTTTCCAACAGCCCCCATGTTATCATCATCTTATCATCCACTCACAGATGTTATATATCTAATTTTAAGCCCCCTCCATCCTACCTACCCCTCTATAGCACAGGGCTGTACCTGCATTATTTGATGGGTTTCCCATAGCCAATTCTTACACTGCTCCTCTGATGCTAACCTGCACAGTCAGAGAGAGAGGCTGGAACATGACATGTGTCTTGATGATCTCAGGAGGCTAGTGCACATGTGTGGTAAAACGCCACGCTGGGCCAATCAGCATCTTCACCTAGAGATGCATTGAGTCAACATGCAGAACGTGGAAATGTCAGACACTGCGCATGACTGGACTTGGAAGCACCTGTAGTTGCTGTCTAAGTGACATCCCCTAGAGGTGTTACTAGGCAGTAATGTAAACACTGCCTTTTCTCTGATGACTTTAGTGTTCCTTTAGCTTTCTTTGGTGCCAGACACTCAGTCTGCACCATAAATATAAGAAAAGAATGTGAATTGACTGGTGAGATCGCCGATCTCCTAGCCAGCATACCATGCTACTTTTCCTAGCTGAGAGCATTTTGTTGTATGTGCCATCTGGTGTTCCAACACCTACCTGCAGGACTCGAGCCTTGATGTACATTAACTTTTTGATTTATTTAAATTTAAATTTGTATTTAAAAAAAAAAATAATAATAATTTTTCTATAGATTTGCATTGTTTGGATTTACGTTAACACGTTGGAGAAAATACTGTCACATTGATATCATAGGAACAATTACCGGATGTTGGACCCTCGGTTGTGCTGAGTCTTACTTGGTTGCAAGTGGTTTAGACAGTTTGGTATACCCAGGGTACTTGTGGGGTTATGTGCTCTTCGGTACCTGGAGTGTTCTGTGAGACATCGCTGCTGCTAGCATTCCCCAAGCATGAGTGGGTGGGTGGATAAGGTATAGGAGTTGAGAAGATGGTGTGTTGTGTCTCGGGAGTGGAGAGGAGGGGTATGCCCTCTTGTTGTTTACAGTTTTCCAGCTTCCCGCAGGGGATGAGGGTCGGTAGGCAAGCAACCGGGGGGGGCGGGAGGGTGGACAATCCTGTTGCTTGTGTCAGGATTTGTCGTTCTGCCACTGGAAGGCCTGACTATGTTTGTTCGTCTTGAGTCATGTGGATGAATTCTCAGTGGTTGGGTGTCACGTATTGTGTGTGACGGGGGAGAGGGGGAGGAGGGTTGTGTGCATCCTCCGCTGTTGTTTGTGTCTGGTTGGCTGGTGTTGGTCCCCTGTCTACCTGCTTATACAGCTTAGTTTAGTTTGCCTTTAGGGGGTTGTGTTGGTTAACGTGTTCAGTGGGCGCTTGCGTATTTGCGTTACAGAGAGATGGGTCCGGTGGAGGGGGAGGGGTGTCTGGGAGCTGTTGGGAGTGGGGGGGTAGTGTTTGGTGAGTGGGGTTTGTGTAGCCCTTATGTGTATGTGGGGGGCGGTGCTTTCAGTTCTGCTCTGTGTCTGACATGGGAGTCGTATATTGGGGTCCCCTATGGTGATGTTCTCTTCCCTGGTTGTTGCCATGATCTGTTGATTGGGATCGGTGTGCCAATTTAAATTTGTATTCTAACACCCACCTGTCACACTTTTACAGGCTGTTGACTTTACTCCCCAGATCTTCAGGCTATTGTGATGTTCACTCTTACCACTATGGGATTTTATATGCTGTGTCTCTTATCATCCATTAACTATAATTTGTCCCTAGTAGTCTTGGTGATAGAGATATATATTTTTACACCATATGTACCCTTTTTGTGCTTTTCTTTTTATTATTGACAACTTATTTTGCAATGCAATATATTTTAAGGTGGATTTAACAGCAATTAAGACAAACCGTTTCAAATGTTGACAGGAGCAAAAAGGTTAATGACTTCAAGTAACACTATAAGATTAGAAATACCATCCTGTACTGTGTGTACTGCTCTGTCTTTAATTTAAGGTTACCGCCAACCCAAATCTACATAAAAAAATGGAACAAAAATGTTTTACTCCCCCCTTTTTTTTTTTTTTTACAGTGCCGTGTCCCTGGAGCCACTCTGTCTGTTTCCGCAATGTCACGCCCACCCGTCTTTGTCATCCATTCCAGTTTTCCTTATAGGTTCAATCCAGTGTTCCCTATAGATTATCACAGCGGAAGCACCTCTAGTAGATACAACAATGCTTACATTGCAGGGTTAAATTACGCTTACCATTAAATGACAATGCTTTAGATTACGGGATTAAAACTAAAACACCACTGCAACCAGACTACTTCATTGAGATTTCCCAACATTTAATTTTAGGGGTGCAGGGTTGGCCAGGGGTGGGGTTGCCCTGAAAATGTTCATGTGACTCACAGAACATATTTTGCAACTAAAATGCACTTTAATACAACAGCAATTTATATTATTTACACAGCCTGGATTTTAAACACATTTATTGTAGTTTAAAGACACATTACTGTGAGTATTACTGCCATGGAGCTCTGTTATACAGGCAGACACACTAACAATATGGTGCTCCTAGAAAAGAGGGACAGATGGATTTGGGCTTTAAATAGGGACATTTGGGAGGTATGTGTTTCTCTAATTAATTATTTATTTGCAGCAAAGATGGGTGAGACATCCCACTTGCCCCCATAGACCTGCCTCCACTGTTATAGACTTGCCTGAAGATATGGGTTTTCAGGGGCATCTTGAAGAATTAAAGACTAGGGGAGAGGCTAATGTGGGGATAGGCAGACTGTTCCATGGGAGATGTATGTCTGCTTCTCGTACGTTTGCTTATTCTGACACATGGATTTATACAGTTCATCTTACATAAAAATAGAATGTTGTAATTATTGTGCACTTGCTTAAATCTCTTTTATGATGTGATAGTGTTTGTATGGTGTCTGCTATTTCCCCAAAAAAGCGTTAATTCCAATAACAATGCACTATCTAGGAACAACACATTCAGTAAAGGCGCGTTTTGAAAATGGTTGTTATCCCAGATGTAAATCTTATCATTCTACTCACACACGTTAGGGAACACACTGAGCCAGTAAGTTGTGGTTTTCTAAAAACTGTATAAGCATCAAAGAAGTAAATGTGCTCTATCACTGCTCCAGTGCTAAAACTAAATGTTATGTCCTGCACGTCACAGTTGTGGTTGATACTTTCTTTTAATGTCTCTTATTCTAGTTGTTTTGACACCGTTTTGGTTGCTGCGTGTCATAAAAGCTTTGTGTGTGAGTGATGAGGCTACCGCAATGGTGATGCTGTATGTTAGTGTTTTGTTTTCTCTGAGAGGGGCGGAGGTGGGGAAAGGCGGGGGGGATGGTAGTGGCGGTGGCGAATCAATAATTGTGTCAATCTAGCTCGTGTTTCTTTAAAAGAGAAAAAGAAACAATGTTTTATTTATTTATGTTTGTGGTTTCCTGTATCCCGCCTACATAATAAGTCCTGATCTGATTGGCCTTATTTTTAAAGACAGTGGTATCACAAAGAAAAGGTTGATGCGCACTGTGGTCCAGTTTCGATAATGTGTATCAGATGGTTGCATGTGTGAAAAACAATGTGACTTTTCTTACCATATTTATAAGGATTTTTTTTAGTCCGATATAAACACAGTTTCTTCCATTGGTTCATTTACAGGGCTTTAGTGAAATAATTCCGAATAAGCCAGACTTCTGATTTTTTATTTGATTTGCTTTCTTCCAGGAATATTTACATCACATTTCCATCTATAATATGAAATGAAACAGACAAATCTTGCAATTAACACTGGCTCACTAGTGAGTTTGTGGAATGCTTTGATTCCTATAGTCCTGTAAGTCGTTTCCAAACAATGGAATATGGAATTATTGGTTAGTTCTGTAACCCTTTCCAAGCATCTGGGCTTGAATAAGCCATTGTAGTATCTTTAGACAACCACCTAGAGATTCTAGGAAAGTAATGGTAAATTTGCTGCACATTTACCATGACACAACAAGATAACTTATTGCAACAATGTAGTGACACTACACACTGTTGAATAATAGTAAGTAGCAGATCTCAGTCACCCTGCTATCTCTCCGTTGTAGTAATGTGGCATGGGGACTGTCTCCCGACAGAAGCATGCAACAGAACCTTAAGGGACACTATAGTCACCAAAACAACTTTAGCTTTATGACACCGTTTTCATGTATAGATCATGGCTTTGTAGTCTCACTGCTCAATTTTCTGCAATTTAGGAGTTAAATCACTTTGTTTATACAGCCCTAGCCACACCTCCATGCATGTGACTTACACAGCCTTCCTAAACACTTCCTGTAAAGAGTCCTCTAATGTGTACACTTAATTTATGGCAAATTCTGTTTAATTGAGAATATCCTGCTCTGTTAATAGCTTGCTAGACCATGCATGATCCTCCTGTATGTAATTAAAATACAATTTACAAAGCAGGAGATAATTATTTTTTTTAAGTTATATCTGATTGAAACCATTTTTTTTTTCATGCAGACTCTGTCAGTCACAGCCAGGCGAGGTGTTGCTCGGGCTGAATAAATAGAAACAAAAGTGATTTAACTCGTAAATGGCAGCGAATTGAGCAGTGAGACTGCATGGGGCATGATCTAGACATAAAAACTGCTTAATTTAACTCAAATTGGTTTGGTGACTATAGGGTCCCTTTAAATGTGTTGACTCAATCTCATGTGAGGCCATATATACTACATCACCAGATAACCTATCACAGACAGCTGGTGCTAAAATATGTGCAAAGCTACACACTTGAAGAAAAACAGGAGATTGGCAAATCATTTAAATCCCACGTGGGAAGGAATAGCAGGTAGATACAGCATATTAGGAGCATTAGTGTTCATGAGAAAGAATACAGTGTTATAAAAATTACTTTTAAGCCATAATAGGCAAGGTATAGTGATTATGAAAAATAACTAGTAACACTGTATTAGTTAAATGGGAACCTGGCTCAGCTGATACAGGTAACTAATTTGTTACATGAATGGCTACAAGGTAAGAGTAAACGTTTTATATGAAATATTATATTTAATATTGTATTGATTACAATGTATTATTACAGAAATATATTGGTTTTAGATTAACCAGCCCAGCTGACACAAATATTCTAGCTCTTACATCTCAAGTTGCCCCATCCGTGAGAAAATTTACAGCTTGTAAGTTGCACACTAGTATGTGATACCGATGGTTCGTTGAGACAGTTTGTTAGTGTTGCAGGTCACGTTCAGATAAATCACAGTATTTATTTACAATGATGACTTGCCCATAGGGGTAATTAGGTCTTTGCCCCAACAGATAATTGTTGTCGTAAATAAAACAAATATCTATAGCCAGTGGTTAAAGGACCACTATAGTGCCCTGAGGGTGCCCCCACCCTCAGGATCCCCCTCCCGCCGGGCTGGATGGAGAGGAAGGGGTTAAACTTACCTCTTTCTCCAGCGCCGGGCGGGGGACTGTCCTCCTCCTCGGCTGAATGCGCATGCGCGGCAAGAGCCGCGCACTCATTCAGCCAGTCTCATAGGAAAGCATTCATAATGCTTTCCTATGGACGCTGTCGTCTTCTCACTGTGAAAAGCACGTAAGCGCTTTAGCACGTAAGTGAGAAGCACGTAAGCGCCTCTAGCGGCTGTCAATTTTAGCACCAGCTGTCTATGATAGGTTTCACTGAAACTGCTATGTTTATAGAAAAAAGGGTTAAATCTAGCTGGACCTGGCACCCAGACCACTTCATTAAGCTGAAGTGGTCTGGGTGCCTATAGTGGTCCTTTTAAAGAGTAAACTACTTACATTATTTCACTATATACAGTACTGCCATACTATAATCTCCACTCGCTTTATCCATCACAACACCACTAAATTTATTGATAATGAATGATGGCTGCATGGATAAGCTGTGCATGTGTAGACCAAATATTTATGATACATACCCAGTCTGAATGTACCTCCATTATGGTTTGTTTGTGCCTAGACGTAATTGATAAAGTTCCTTATTTAACTTATTTAATCTCCAGTGGGGCGTTTGAGCAAAACGTCCTATATTTTACTACTTTATACACCTTAGTCTCTTACTTAATTAGGCTTGTGATGTTAGGATTATGAGTTCAGTATTTGTGTTTTTTTTTATTTTTTCCCTTCCCATACATGCTTCTAATCCCAGTTCTTTATTGTTTGACAAGTGTATTCTAATTAGAAGTTTATATTGTAGCGTCCTATATGTATATTATCTTCATATATTTTGTGAATGTTCTGTCTTCTCTCTGCAGCCTGGGTTGGATCTCTTGCCATGGGAATGATCTTCTTCTGTTCTCCGGTTGTAAGCATCTTTACAGACAGGCTTGGCTGCAGGAAAACCTCGTCAGGGGGAGCAGCAGTTGCTTTCATTGGATTGCTCTCCAGCTCATTCACAAAGTAAGAATATCACACACAACTTCTCTCCCATGCAGTGATGTATGCTACTGTTTCTCCTCTTTGCTTGCCTGAGGCTGTTCACCTGGGTACATTATTCAATGAAGTAAAGCGGAGGTCAGTTTGTGTGCGTCTGAATTAAACTCTACAACTAGATTTTCCTCACGCCTTACAGTGCTATAAGGAACAGCTAGCAACACTCTGAATTCTATTCCATTCCACTGGCAAAACCCTGTCGGAAAATATGAACTGGATTCGGGCAATATTTTATTGAATTTTGACTGGATTTTATGTTTGCTCCTAAATGGGTCAGCTACTTGAAAAATATTGCCCAATAAGCACATTTATCAGCCCTTTTTTTTTTAAATAAAAACTGTTGGTCATTAAAAAAAGAAAATGAATAAAATCCTGTAACGGAAGTTTAAAACTTTTAGCGGCATGGTGAGTGGTGGCAGCAAAGACTACATGGCTGCTACTGTAATAAAAGACTAGTGACTGGGCAGCTAGTAATGTACAGGGGAGACTAGATACTGGTTCCCCCTTTGCCCTTATAAGTGCAGGGCCGGATTTACATGTCATGTATAACTGTATAAGATATATAAATGCGTAATGTATAATATGTACGAATGCTTATTCTGCCTAATGGTAAGTCCGTCCCTGTACATGTATTTATTAAAAAATGGGGAGGAGAAACATAGTGTATCTGTGGTCAGCGGGTGGGGGCTATAATTAAAATAAACATGGGGAGACATGGAAATTAATGCCCCCACCACAAGTTATTAGATGAAGGTCCCCTTTCCCTTGTGGACAGCAGTAAAAATAATGAACAGGGCCTACTGTCCCCCCAAACCTCCAGACATAGGTAGTAGGTGCGGGCTACAATTCAATATTGAAGAGAGTGGCAATGTCCACCCTCCCCCCAAAAAATGGTGTCCCAAATCCCCTAGCCACCCCCACCAATACACAATGCACAAATAAATAACATCCTAATAATAGTGAAGAGTACAATTAATCTAATACCTGTACAAAAATAATTACTTGGCATTACTGATCTTCTTGCCTTTTCAAACTCCTTTTCTTTATGCCCCCAAAAACGCCAAATAAACCTTTAAGTCCCATTAAGATCACAAAAAAAGATGATTTTTAATGTCAAAATTTTCAAGGTCGGAGATTATGCCCTTGATAAATGACATTAAATCACTGAATTCGATAATTTCAACACAAACTATAATATAGATTTTAGTTTGAAAATTTTCGAAAATTTGTATAATTCAAAGGAACATTTATTGACTTTAAATAAGTATTTTATAGTGAAAATTAAATTGATTCAAACCAATAAAAGGCTCATCGGGAGCATGTCTTAAACATAAAAAAAAACACTACAACAGTTGGCAAACTGTTCTGTCCCAAAATGTCAACTAAATGTTTGGCAGAAAAGCCTGACAGTTAAGTCTTACAGAATTCTGCATTTAACAGTTTCAAAGAAAAAAACACATATTTCTTTGTAAATGGTTAGATTTTGCTTGATGCCAGAAGAATCTTTACTTTTACCTCTTGAGATAAATTGCTGCACTTATTTTTTATTTATTTTTTTACCCATTAATAAGAGTTGGCTTAAAGAAAACCCTCTTCAGTTTCTGTCATGGTACACTTCCACAATGACAAATGTTATTACTCAGGAACTTAAGTTGTGATGGCTGATAAGAATCAACTTGACCATCAAGTGTATACTTACTGCCCCCTCATTGCATTCCTTGTAAAATACATTCTACTCAACATCAATATTCTACAAGATTTAATGGTGATGGATGCATAATCTTGAGTGCTTGGTGCTGGACTCTGTAGAATTATTGATGTAATATTCCGGAAGGAGAGAGGCTGTGCAAAACATTTTAAGGCCATATCTTGCCAGATAAATTGATCTACATGGTAGATGTCAACATGTGATGTACAATGTACATGGTTGCGCAGTGGCTGCACAATAAGGGGATCCCAAAGTGCATTGGCCATCTGGTGGACATGTGACAGCAGGGTCCCGGTTGGGCACTGTGGCCCTTCCACATGTCGGCCGGTCCCCTTTTAATTTGTGAAGCCTGGAAGAAGTGAGAGCCTGTCCCTTCCTCCCATCAAACAGAGACATGGAGCCGTGTGGGAGAGAGGAGGAAAGAGCGTTGACCATGAGAGCCAGTCCCTAACCTCTAACAGCCTCAGCCTGCAGACTGGACCGCAGGGAAGCGACACTCCTGCGCTCTAAAAGGGGGCTTTAAAAGTGTACATTTTCTCTCCATATGTGTGTATTTTGTATGTCTGTCAGTGTGTGTCTGTGTATCTGTATGTGTTGGTGTGTGTCTGTATATGTGTAGTACAGACACACAGATAAACACACCCCTACATTCACACAAGCATACTCCACACAAAAACATGGTTACGTTTAAACACACAAACACTGCTCAGTGCTAAAAACTACCCTGCAAGGATGACAAAATGGTAGAGCCACAGCTGTCAAATTATTGTGAGAGTTGTTCGACAGATGCAGATCTACCTTTTAGCCACCCTTACAATAGGAAAGGGAGAGCCTAAAATTATTCTTGCACCAGGGCTTTCTATTAGTTCCGCGACTGTATCAAGTATCCACGCTTACTCAAATATTTGAGTTTGATTATGTACTTCTTGCAAATATGCAAATTCCTGTTTACTATAAAATCACATTGGCCTATTGTCAGGATTACAAGTTGATCCAGCACATAGACTGTGTCACACCTAGGACTAAGGATAACGTATAACTGGACCTTAGAATGGCCGGACTTAACGTATCCTAGAATAGTCAAAATACTTGCCGAGGTCAGGAACACAGAATCAGACACAACGATGAGGGAAAGCCAAAAGTCAAGGATACCAGAATTCAGGGAAGTCAAAACGAAGCCAAAGTCAAATACCAGAAAATCAAGATCAGGAACGCACTCTCTGATTACCATGAGGATGAAACCACGACAGGGCAATGAGCAAAAGGAGAATTGGGTTTAAATACCCCTCCTGTGGATCCGATTGGCTATGACTGGCTTTTGACCCCAAAAGCAATTACCAGGTTTCCATGTGCATGATTGCTGTTCAGCACAAACTCTCCTGTGGACCTGATTTGCCATGACCTGCCTTTGACCCCAAAAGCAATTACCATGAATACGTGGCACCTATATACTTCAAGAGCTTGTACTACTTGATTTTGCTGAATTTATTTTTGAGTTCTTGCGTTATATCATTTTAGTTTATTATGCATTACATTTATGTGTCCACGCTGTAGTTGGCTCTACAACCTCCAGTGGTTTATCATACCTCACAATAATATGCATTGGAGAATTGAGATAGGGAGTCAGAAAGACCTGTGGGGGTCAGTGAATCAAACCGCATTACTAGTGACGCCCACTGACAGGCTGCACAGCGCAATCGCATCATTAGTAACCAAGGGTAGTTCCCTGGTGTCCCGCATTTGGGGACATCAGGGAATTAAAAGCGGGACAAGACCCCAGAACCTGGACTGTCCCATCAAAAGCGGGACTGTTGAGAGGCATGGTATAACGATCTTTCTTGAATCCAATCCTCCATTTGATTATGTTGCTCTAATTGAGCTCATTTACCTAATTTATTATTAATTTCTATTGTAAACTGAGGCACTAACTATCTTTAGGCATAATTGACATACCCTTTTGCTCTTTGGCATTTATTGTATTGTCTACTTTGTTGTTGTGTTGATATTTTTGCAGTTTTAATAGGATTCAGTTAGCTTATTGGCAAAGTGTTTTGGGCTACCTCATTGTCTGCAGCTGCAGCTGATCCCAAATCTTGCCCAACCCTGCATCACACTTTGTTTTCATGATCATTCCTATTAGAAAGACTGACTGTAGAGAATAGAGATGAATAGATCTCTTGCATAAGTTCCAAAATTTGTGGTGAGGTGCGTGCGAAATGATGCACATCATATAACGAAAACAAATTGAGGTTTTAGAAGAATTTTAACAAACATAAATATTTTCTCAATCGCTTGAGAGGACTATAAATAGTTTGCACGTACATATTAAACACAAATATACATTTTTTATAAAGAGCGCTCTCTGTGTGTTTTATTCATCGCCCTAGATTTTTGTGGAATTTGGAATCCCCATGGAATTTTGATGCACAGATCCTAGTATTCCTAGAAATGGCGAAAGACTCTAATGTTAATCTCACTTATAGATTGTACTTATGTTGCATATTTTAATAGTAGACTATAACTGATATACTTTTTATGCTTTAAAAAAAAAAAATACATTAGGAATAAGTGATACTTGAATTAAAATGTGGTTTTTCTTTTACTTTCTCACCAGCTCTTTAGGTGTACGCTATTTCACCTATGGTATCCTCTTTGGCTGCGGGAGCTCCTTTGCTTTCCAGCCTTCTCTGGTCATTCTTGGTCACTACTTCAAGAAGCGCCTGGGTCTTGCGAATGGCATCGTGGCTGGTGGTGGCTGTGTGTTCACAATGTGCCTTCCTTTTATACTGATGACCTTGGGAAAAGCTATTGGGCTGGCATCTACCTTCCAAGTGCTCAGTGCTTTAATGTTTATTCAGATATTCCTCTCTCTCACCTTCAAGCCTCTCCTACCCCCTCCCATTGATTACAACAAAGAGAAGGAAAATGTTCCCGGGAGAATCAAGATGCATCAATGCCTGGTGCATACACGGAAGTATTTTAACATGCAAGTATTTCGCAAGAAGACCTACAGAATTTGGGTGTGTGGCATTGCAACCACAGTCCTTGGATACTTTGTTCCTTACATTCACCTGGTATGTTTATGCCATTCATATAATTTGTATGCATCCATGTATGTATAAAGCCAAAATTATAGGGTGAATTTTAAGTCATACTTCAAGCTTTTATTGAGTGACATCATAGGAATTCCTTGAGTGCCTTGAATATATTTCATTGTAGGCCTTCAGTAGTCTGGTATTTTGTTTGTACTTTACAAAGAATGAACTAAGTAGCAATTTCCTTTTATTTTGCCAAACATGCCCGTTTAGTGTTTCTGTACACTTTCTGATTATCTGCTGATCCCTTTCTTAGATGAAGTTTGTGAACCAGAGGTTCAAAGAAAGTACACAGGAATGGGTTCTCTTGGTCTGCATTGGAGCTGCATCTGGAATCGGGCGTCTAGCTTCTGGCAAAATTGGTGACTGCATCCCAGGTTTGAAGAAGGTCTACTTGCAGGTACAGTACCTTCTAATATTTGAGAAAAATTGTCTCCTATTTTTGTTTCCAACTCTAACCTTTTTCTAACCATGTGCCACTTGTAGACTTGTTCAGCCAAGTATACCCCGTCATAGTCCACCAAATAACCCTATAGGCAACCGTTTCCAGCCAAATACCATTACCCTCCAAGATTAAACTGTTATTGGTGTATTCCTCGCCTCAATAATAGCAGCACATGGAAACCCAGTCTTAATAGCATCTGGATAAGATGTCAATATAAAATATTAATGCAATTAAAAAAAAAATAGTTTGAAGAAAAGCTATTCGGTTTTACTAGTGCATCATTGAATCAGTTATATGGAAATCATCTGATCATTGTGTGCCACTTTTATTTACATAGCACAATGTGCTGCTTTTGTTTATTATTATTATATATATATTTTTTAAACTTTCATCATAGGAAAAAAACCTTTATTATATATGTACACCAAATTATTATTTTTTCTTCTTCTTGGTTTTGTTTTGCAACAGTGCATGCGTATACATTCTAGTATGTTAATTTAGCATACTGAAATGAGATGGAACTTGGAATAAAGATAAAATCCAACATGCACATGTTTAACACATTCAGTCTAAAATGATTAATGAAATGAAATAAAAACAGCTGTAGTTTTAAGGTTAAAAAAACATTTAAAGACTGTTTATACTCAAAAAAATACTTATCTGCAAATACTTAAACAAAAGCCTTTCCTACCAGCCGTGTACATACACAAGCCTGATTTAATTTTTAAAGTGGAGGAAATCAGAAGAATAAAAAATGGACACCTTTAGACCAGCAAATATGTAAACCACAACCCCACACATCTAACTATACGTATTCAAGGTGACGCACATTGCTACCCCTCCAAGAGAGTTACATGGTTACATATTAAATTATGCCACACGCATTGCTTGTCTGTTACTCTTCAGTAGACAACCTTTCAGCACCTCCTCCAAATGTTACATTTGGATACCTTTGTTCTCGATATTAATTGACTTTGTAATTATTGATGCACGAGCTCTACTGTATAACTGTGACACGCCTTAATCTCTTGCTTAAGTTAGGTGTAGGCAACCTTCGGCACTCCAGATGTTGTGGACTACATCTCCCACAAGGCTCTTACAGCCATAATGCTGGCAAAGCATCATGGGAGGTGTAGTCTAAAACATCTGCAGTGCCAAAGGTTGCCTATCCCTGGCTTAAAGCGGCACTGTCATGCCGAATCCTGTTTTCTTTTAAACCCCCCTCCGGCCTCCACTACATCTAACTAACACCCTAGTCACCCCCAAATGCCCCTAAGCCCCCCACATTACCTATTTTGTATTCCTTATTTTCTGCCCCGATCTTTATTCAGGGCGCAGCCATCTTTGTGTGGGTAGATGAAGTCCCTGTGGGACACGTCATCAGCCCACACTAGATAGACTGTGAGATTCCCGCACATGCCCAGTGAAACACCTGGACATGCGAACGGGAATTTCATCAATTCATTCATTCATTCATTCATTCATCAGACAGATGAATGAGTGAATAGAAAAATCAGCCGAACAAACAAACACTATGTATCAGTGTTCGTGCAGTTTATTACAAGGAGGGAGCTACCGGCACGCAGCTCCCTCCTTGTAATATGTAAAGATAGAAGTGACAGGGAGCTGTGCTCCCCACCACTTCATAAGCCCCCCCCCCAGTAACCCCTCACTCTATGGGGGTCAATATGATAGACACATAATAGCACAAGGGAGATTAAAATCTCCCACATGCCCCTACTCGCTATACCGCGAGTAGGGGCATGTCCACTAAACAGTGAGCAGCCTGTGACCTAATGCCCCCACCCCTGCGCGGCGGGTGGGGGCCATAGTGAGAATGGGGGGGGGACCTGCTGCCCCCCCCGACCCCTGGGCGGCAGGTGGGGGCCATAGTGAGAATGAGGAGGGGGGACCTACTGCCCCCCCTGGGCGGCGGGTGGGGGCCATAGTGAGAATGAGGGGGGGGACCTACTGCCCCCCCCCCGGCCCCCACCCCTGGGCGGCGGGTGGGGGCCATAGTGAGAATGAGGGGGGGGGAATTTTCCCACGCTGTGTAAAATGACAAAGAGCACTCTGATTGGCTTAAACCCACCAATCAGAGTGTTCTTAGCCTAATTGCAGGGTGGGGCAAGGCTTTATAAACCTTGCCTCGCCCTGCGGAGCTCAGTCTGCGCGGAGCCCTCCATGGGTGAAGATGGATTATTTTTTTGCGCTCAGGTTTTTTCTTTTTCGTCTGGTTTTTTTTTTTGCGCTCGGGATTTTTATGTTATTTTTAATTCGACGGTTATGTTGGTTTTTTATTTGGCCTTTTTTGGGGCTGAAAAATGTAGATTTGAGAAAAAAGAAGACGTCGAATGGTAAGTTTAATTTTATTTTACAGGTTAGTTATTTTATCCCCCTCACTATTTTTTAGGGTGAGGGGGGTAGGTAGGGACTTTTTTTTGGGTGGGGGGGTGGGTGACTAGGGGCTTCTATCTTTACATATTACAAGGAGGGAGCTGCGTGCTGGTAGCTCCTTCCTTGTAATAAACTGCACGAACAAACGAACACTGATACATAGTGTTTGTTTGTTCGGCTGATTTTTCTATTCACTCATTCGTCTGTCTGATGAATGAATAGATGAAATTCCCGTTCGCATGTCCAGGTGTTTCACTGGGCATGTGCGGGAATCTCACAGTCTATCTAGTGTGGGCTGATGACGTGTCCCACAGGGACTTCATCTACCCACACAAAGATGGCTGCGCCCTGAATAAAGATCGGGGCAGAAAATAAGGAATACAAAATAGGTAATGTGGGGGGCTTAGGGGCATTTGGGGGTGACTAGGGTGTTAGTTAGATGTAGTGGAGGCCGGAGGGGGGTTAAAAAAAAAAACAGGATTCGGCATGACAGTGCCGCTTTAATGGAAATCTGAAAATGCGTTTTGCATGGTTTTTTTATGGGTAGGTTTCAAGGTTTACATTCGCAAACATAGATGTGATACATAATGAAAATGGTAAAGAATTAGACAGTTACGTTCCTGGTTGGCAACTGTTATGTGTCTGCACTACTTAATTCAGCCCCTCTCCTGATTATGACTTGCAAGAAGAGGAGAATTGCATGGTCTCTGTCTCAGCCTCAGCCACTTTTCTGACACATTATTGGGATATAGACTGGATTAATGCCAGCAGCTACCTGAAAATGGCACTGCAGTCAATGAATTTAAGGGCTCCAGCAATTCACATATGGCATTGCAGTTTATAATGTATGTCTATGTTGTAGTGAACATGCATAGATATGAGGAAAGTCGGTTGTGGTGTGCTGGAACAGACGCGCTGGTGAGCCTGTAAAAAAGAGGGCTCACCTAGCGAAAAGTCTAGTATAGAATGAATGGTTTGTGAATGGAGTGGTGGGAATGATCAACGCTCTCCTACGAGGACGTCTAGATATGTATAGGCCGCTTAAACCCCTCCCACAACTACAGGCAAAACCAATGTATATTATATAGTGTGGACAAGCATTGGCCTGATTAACAATAATCCTGAGACCCATAGTAAGAATGCCAAGGGAAATACGACTGCTTGTTGATTTTTCCTTACTCATAGAATTAGCAGCTGTAGCTGTGGATCCACACTTTACACCGAGATCTGGAGTGAGGATCGAACGTTGCTGCTCATCATTTTGAGAACACCAACCACTTTTTTACTGTAAGAACAATAAGGATGTGGAATTCTCTGCTTGAAGTGGTTTTATCAGAGTCCATACAGATGTTCAAACAGCTACTAGATGCATACTTGCAAAAACAGAATATTCAAGGATATAATCTTTCAATGTAGGGTAATAGCGGCTTGATCCAAGGATAAATCTGACTGCCATTCTAGGGTCAAGAAGGAATTTTTTTCCTAGCTTGTTGCAAAATTGGAAGTGCTTCAAACTGGGTTTTTTTGCCTTCTTTTGGATCAACAGCAAAAAACAAATGTGAGGTAGGCTGAACTTGATGGACGCAAGTCTCTTTTCAGCATTAAACTATGTAACTATGTAACCAATCTGTGCACAGCCTGGATTGACTACAAGAAAGTCTGTGACACAATGCCACACTCATGGATACTGGAATACTTGGCTCGATAAAAGCTCTGCAATACCCTAAGAGCCTTCATCAAGAACTCAATGGGCAGGTAGAAAACAATTCTAGAAGCCAATTCCAAGACAAGAACACAAGTGAACATCAAATGTAGCATTTACCAAGGTGATGCACTATCCCCAATGCAGTTCTTCATAGACCTCAACCCCCTTAGCCAGATCATAATGAAAAGAAGGTACAAATGCAGGTTAAAGAGTGGAACTATCACAAGCCACCTCCTCTACATGGACAACCACAAGCCGTATGCCAAGAGTGAGCAGGAAATTGACTCAGTGATCCACCTAACTAGTATATACAGCAAGGACATCGGAATGACTAGATAAATGTGTGCGGATGATAGCAAAAAGAGGGAACATAATCGGGACAGAAAAAGTTCGAAAATCAGAAGGTCAAATAGGATATATAGAGAACCGCTACAAGCACCCTGGTTTACTACAAACACATGGCAATCATGAGGAAGAGGCAAAGAGGATAGCAACATCCAAGAACCCCCAGAGAGTCAGACATATCCTGAAGTCCCAACTCAATGGCATGAAAAAGATCCAAACCATTAACACATATGCCCTACCAGTTGTGAGGTAATCAGCTTAAAACCCTGGCGCTGACCGGAGCCCCCTGGAAATTCATGCATGGGCCACCCGATGGGCCCCTTGAACGCACGGCACCAGCGGTTTGCCGCGCGGTCTGGGGCCGCAACACATGGCGGGGAGGGACCCGGTCACAGCTGCGATCCCTGCGACCGCGGTATGTACGCCACTGTATATAGGCTAAAATATATTCAATTTATTTTCTATGTTTTTTGTTCTTTTTTTTTTTTTTTACCTGAACACATTTTTTTTTATATATTTAAGAAATGATTTTGTAATTGTGTTTTTGTATAAGTTAGCTCGGTGTACACTGTTTAGAATAAATTATACCCATTACCTTTTAAGAAACCACAAATCTTGGGTTCCGTGCTTTTTGCTAGGGAGTAAAGAGGTTAAGAACAGTCTTGAAATCTCGTTATGTAAAGTTACTTGGCAGGAAAACATTAAAATTTGTGATATACGTGAGACTTGCGAAAATATTTAGAGACATTTTTTAAACCAATATTGATGTGGAAAAATGGTATTACATTTATAATATGGCATTGCAGACTGGTTTTCCTCCTTTTAACCCATCGCCTGTCTTAATTCATGTATTGCTCTCCTCCCGGGCAGAGAGAGATTAAATCTAGCAATGGAAAATGCTAAATTGTTTGTGTGCACATTAGAGCGATTTATCAGTAAAAACAAAGGTTTGTTCTTTTAGCCCCAACGATTTTGATAAATCTCCTCTGACTTTTATTATTTTTCTTTTTTAATTTAACTTTAGTTTTGTATTTTGTGTTTTTTTTTTGGGGGGGTGAGTTTCTGTTATCCAAGGCATATTGTGAATATTTCACTTTTTATGTGGCGCAGCTGCTTCATTGTAATTTATAGGGTAACATTAATTTCTTCATCCAGGGTTACAACATATAGAATGTCCCTGCAGGATTTTGGAAATGAAGTGCTAGATTTAGCAAGTTTCTTGGCCAGCCGTAGCTGAGGTTTTTTATAAGAGGCTTGTATAGGTTACAGGAAATTTTATACTGCTGACGTGTAGTGGGTTCTCTGTCCAGACCCTATATAGCAAGAGCATTAAATCATCACATGTGGGCATAGACAGTACAGTGTTTTATTGGTCTTTTGATTCCTCCAAAATAACTGTTCATTTTCTGAACTTTTAATGAACGTCCATAAATCATTAGTCTACATAACTTCAAGCAAAAGTGTTGCGAGCAGGACGTGGAATATATACACTTGCAATATGATCTTAGCGGCTTTGAAATACGCAACAACAGTAATGTCAACATGTTACACCACAAATCTATAATAGTTTGAGGTACAGGAATAATTAGCTGATTCTGACTATTAATGATGCCATTATTGAAATGACCTTCTCTGCGTTGAAAAGCCAATGAAAAGGAAGCTGTTCTGTTAAGAAGCATGTTAAATTTAAAATATTACTTTGTTTGGGGAGGAGGTTCCATCTTTTTTTCTTGTATACACCATTTGGTTCATAATTGTCTTCATAATGTTCTCAAATGCCAGCTGTAAATATGAAAAGTAAAATCCCTGAATGTCTCTTAAAGGGACACTCTGGTCACTATAGCAAGGTTGCCGCCTGTGCCAATTTCCACGTCCCCCAAGTGGCATACAGCTCTGAATCTGAGGCAGGGAGGCGCCGCTGATTGGTTAGATCAGTCAGCTGATGATTTAAGCCAATCAATAGCTCCTTGTTGAATAAAAAAAAAAAAAAAAAGGTACTTTATGGTAAGAGTAAAGGTACTTTAAGGTAAGAGTGCGCTTGAGGGCCTCCAGGTACTATACCAACTTTATTTAGATGAAGTTGATATGGTGAGTGGAGTGTTCCTTTTATTTATTTATTGGCTTTCTTATGCTGAAAAGGTGTGAGTTTGAGGTGTTTGTGGGTAAATTGGACATAATTTAAGGAGGTTTAGAGATGGATACAAGGTAGAGTTAATGTAAATGGAGTATTTAAGTACAGTATGACACATGGTTGGAGAGGGGTGGGAGTTTAAGATTATGCATAATGTTAATTAAAGGGACATGCATCACTTAAACCAACAAGGGTTATAGTTATTGTTTAAAGCCAAGTGATTTAGTCTTAGTGAGATGTTAAAGGGATTCAACAGTGTTAGGAATACAAATCTGCATTCCTAACACTATGGAGCCCTCGTGCCCCACCCCTGACTCCTAAAAGGTTAGTCACTTGCCCGATTCTAGTTCCAATGTCCTTTAGTGCTGGGTTGGCACTCCGCCTAGTCTGACTTTTCTTTTAGAAACTGAAGAAAAAAAAAAAACACCTTCACAAAACTGGGTAATTCCTATATCCTGGACTGGTATGCCTGCTAGGCTGGTTTAATCACTTGAGGTAAGGGTGCGTCTGGTGTACTCCTGGCTCATGTAGAAAAAGTTGTTATGGTGCCTGGAGTGTTGCTTTAAGTTCAAGATGAACTCTGTTGAGAGGTGATTTAAATGGTCTAATACTACTCTAATGTTCTAGTTGATGAAATACACCTAGCGCTATTATTTATGGAATGTATACACCTCATATTTTCTGTGCCGTCTCTAAAGTAATGAAATACCATTGATGGATACCCAGCATATTGGTAACTTACAAAATATATTTTTTTTTCTTTTATTTGGAATGTTTGTAGATTTTTTTATAAAATTCTTTTGGTGTGAGGTGCATGAGGGAAACATCTGCACTAAAGTATAGAGCCACCAGGATTAGTGTTTAATATCACACTTTTTCACTGGTAATAATTCCAGCCGTTGACACCCTCTCCTGCCAGGCAGCTCAGTACTTTGTGTTGTGTTTGGCCAGTGCGGCTCGTTACCTGCTGACCTCAATTTGTATGGCATGGCATTTGCAAAAGTCATTCCGCAGCCAAAGATTTTAAAGCAATACTAATGTCTACTCCAGGGGAAGGCAACCTTCAGGACTACATCTCCCATGATGCTCTGCCAACATTATGACTGTAAGAGCATTATAAGAGATGTAGTCCACAACATCTGGAACATCAAAGGTTGGCTGCACTTGGTCTTGTGAATAATGCCAGCCAATTACCTTTTATATATTTGAACTATAACACCTATCAACCTTATTCGACCATTGGTTTCCCAGCTGCTGTATTAGAGAAGATATTGTGTTTTTAGAGGTAGAATCATAGCTTTCTTTCTCCTTTTTAAAAGATAATTTCATATTTTGCAAACCATAAAACTACTACTCCATTATTTATGTATTTGCTTTTAATATACGTTTATTCTTAGGAGACCAAAAAAAACTCTCAAGAAAATGTTTCACATTGCCGTATTCTCAGGGGAAAACATAAGGTGTATAAAGTACATCGAATAAAAAACGAAGAAAAGAGTAGCCGTCCCAGAAGTAGTGGGAGATTGAGCACAGGATTTATTTTTGTATATTTGTAATAAAGTACATGCAAAGTACACCTTCAAAAATTATCCACAAAACCCAAACCACTGTTCTTTTTAAAAAAAAAAAAAAAACAAGAAGAAAATTGGTTATCATATACAAATAGTTGCACAGTGGTAATTGCTATAAATAAAATGACATCACAATGTCTATATTGCATGGTTTACTTAGTTCTGCTGCGATTGTATATTTCAGGTTGCCTCCTTCCTGCTCTTGGGAATCCTGAGCATGATGCTGCCTTTGTGCAAAGTGTTTACTAGCGTCATTGTGGTGTGCCTTTTCCTGGGCTTGTCTGACGGCTTTCTTATCAGCATGATGAGCCCCATTGCATTTGAGCTGGTCGGACCCATGCAGGCCTCTCAAGCGATTGGTTATGTCCTTGGTCTCATGGCCATTCCAATGACAGCTGGACCTCCTATTGCAGGTAAGGAATGACATGAGGGAGCTGGACTTGAACATTTTATTATTCACTTATGTCATAGGTTTGCAATGAATTACATGGACACTACAGTCACCAGAACAACTACAGCTTATTGAATTTTTTTCTGGTGAGTAGACTCATTACCTTCAGGCTTTTTGCTGTAAACACTGTCTTTTCAGAGAAAATGCAGTGTTTACATTACAGCCTAGTGATGACTTCACTGGCCACTCCCCAGATGGCTGTTAGAGATCCTTCCTGGGTCATGGCTGCCTAAAATGCATCCAAACATTCAGTATCTCCACCCTCTGCATGCAGACACTGAACTTTCCTCATAGAGATTCATTAATTCAATTCATCTCTATGAGGAGATGCTGATTGGCCAGGGCTGTGTTTGAATCATGCTAGCTCTGCCCCTGATCTGCCTCTTTGTCAGTCTCAGCCAATCCTATGGGGAAGCATTGTGATTGGATCAAACTACCACTTCTGATGATGTCAGCAGACTGCTTGTTTTTCTGAGGCAAACAGCATGCATAGTTACAGCTTCAGGCTTGAATACAGTCAGATTTTGCTACATTTATGGAGGCATGAGGGACCCAAGGGGGCTAGATGGTGGTTTTAACACTATAGGGTCAGGAATACATGTTTGCTTTAATATTTCAAACTCCTCTTTACTATAGCTCCCTATAGTGCCCCCCTCCTTTGCAGCCAGACTCAGTTATGCAAAAGGAGTTAAAAATCCCTTCTGTCACATGCCTGATTCCAGCGCTGATTTCCCTGTGCCCCTCCTCTGCCAACATCAGCCGGCAAGGGGGAACCTAATGCGCATGGGCAGCAATTTCCGCACTTGCTTTTTTACTTTCCCATAGGAAAACATAGTATAATGCTTTCCTATGAGGTTTTCGGTGACGCTGGATGTCCTTATGCATAGAGGTAGTCCCTCTAGTGGCTGATTTTTTCACTTTTACTAAGTAATAAACTTCTCTTAATTCTTTGTACTTGTCATTTAAATTTTTTAATTTTTTTTAACTAATAACAGAAAAGGTGGAGTGCTATTGTTCAAAGTTTGTGTAAGGAATTAAAATAAATGTATTTTAAAACAATACTTATTTGTCTTGCAATTTCTTTATAGGATACATTTCTTTTTCCACGATGTACCCATGTAAAAATAAAATCAAAGAACATATCGTGCAGATGGTTTGCAATTGTTGAATGATAACCAAAAATTAGTAATCGATAGTTCTATACCCTCACGTTTACTAGAGCTCATATACCAGCTCTAGTATAAAAGGCATTTTTTACTAGAGCTGGTATATAAGCTCTAGCAAATGTGAGTGTATACCATCTGTTACTAGTTATCTGTCTGTTACCCGTGCATTGCGTGAAAAACACAGTTGGGTGAACTGCACTAAGTTGTCAAAGCAGCATCCCTATATGATTCTAATAAAGGGACGCTATACTCACCAGAACAGTTACAGCTTAATGTAGTTGCTCTGGTGAGTATAATCTTTCCATGCAGGCATTTTCATGTAAACACTGCCTTTTCAGAGAAAAACAGTGTTTACATTGCCTTCTAGGGACACCTCCAGTGGCCACTCCTTAACTTGCTCTGCATGGAGACTCTGAACTATTCTCATAGAGATGCATTGATTCAATGCAACTCTATGAAAAGTTGCTGATTGGCCAAGCTTGCGTTTGGCCCCGCCTCCTTTCCGATTTCATCC
This sequence comes from Pelobates cultripes, assembly GCA_933207985.1. Taxonomy (NCBI): domain Eukaryota; kingdom Metazoa; phylum Chordata; class Amphibia; order Anura; family Pelobatidae; genus Pelobates; species Pelobates cultripes. Next base: position 62,872,086 of record OW240920.1, on the reverse strand, counting down.
AATCCAATACTTTCCCAATGGGAATGCATTGGATTGGCCAAAATCATTTAATTCTGATTTCACGCGGCGCTGGAAATAAGATAAGTGTTAAGAGGGGGAGGGGGGCAGGCCACCTAATTGGTTTTAGCACTGTAGGGTCAGGAATACATGTTTGTGTTCCTGACCCTATAGTGTTCCTTTAATGCATAAGTGTTTTTAAAGGGGAAGTATAAAAAGTGTTTTGATTTATTTATTTTTTTTCATAAGCACTATTTGCATATATTTTGTTTTATCTGTTAATAAAATATCCTAGTTCTCTATATATATTTGCTATGATTTTGGTTATTGTTGTGTAGGGACTATTTTTTAAAACCATGGGATTTTCATTCTCAAAAACATGCTTTCTTTTTTTACAGGACTCCTTCGAGATTACAATGGAAGTTATGATTTGGCATTTTACCTGGCTGGTGTACCTCCTCTTGTTGGAGCTATCATTCTTTTGTTTGTTCCTTTGATCCACGAGCGAGATCTGAGGAAGGCGCAGCAATTGGAGGCAGACAAAGAAAAAACCCAGGATAGTGTAGTGAACGGAGAGCTCTTGCCTGGAAACCCTGTAACGGATGCCAGTGTTTAGCTGGATTCACAAGGGCATAACATACAGCAGGAGTCAGCAACACATGGTTTGAAGAAGATAGTGGTTCTAAAATGAGTTGGGCTTTTTCTTTGTGCTATACTTTTGCAGATTGTTTGGCAATTAGACAGAAGGACTCCAGTTCAAACCATATATTTTAACGGAGCCAAATAGTTGTAATGAATGTAATGTGAATTCTGTGTGCGTGTGTAAAGACACAGACTTATGTTCATTAATTTTGTAATTTTTATCCTCAGAGCAAGAAAGAGTAAAAAAGTATTTAAATATTTTTTATTTGCACCCATGGCTAAAAACAGAAAGCCAATAGACATAGTTTAGGAGGAACGCATTTGCAGTTCTAGAGTGGGCTGCAAAATATATATATTTCAGTAGCTATGCACTGCATCCATTTCATGGTAAGTTAACATGTAGGAGCTTGAAAGGATCTTGAGAATCCCACTGTTAAATATCCCCTAAACATTGGTGGCAGCAGTGATGTATTGGCAGCCGTGGAATGTTGAGCATTGGGATGTAACCTGCCTTAAAGGCTGTAAATACTCAGGCTGTCTTATCCGCAAACAATATTATAAATGGGGTCATCTATTGACCACGTAAGTCCTTCAACAACAAAAGGAATTACCCTTTAACTATCTACGTGTATTTGCATAAGCAAAATATATTTTCCAATTAGTTATGTCAAGTAAACATAAAAGAACTGGAATATAAAAGTCTTGGGAAGTAAATGTATCACTCTACCTATACATGATGAGAACTGGACCCCAGTAATTAAGGGATTGTTCTAAAGCAATACCCTGTTAGTGGGAATCAAAGTTAATTAATAGAGACAAATGAGTTCTTTGTTTTTGGTGGTAATGCTTAGGAAAATTAAGTTGTGTTGCCACCTAAACTATAACAATCTTTTATGATGAGAGCAATATCTGGTGTATTAAAAAAAAACAAAAAACAATGACAAGTACGCCTATTTAAACCCACACACAATTGTAACTCTCTGCAGTAGTAGCATTGAAGTCACTTATCCCTAATAACCCCACTCACCTTTTAAAACACACCCTCCCTACTACAGTAGTTATAAAGCAACTGAAAACAAACTACTTAAAATGAATACAATAAAACACTGCATACTTGGAGGGATTAATATTTTGGGGTATATATGACACTCATATTATAACTCAGGGTAGGTTTTCTAGTGCAGTTGAAGGTAGGTATATCAGTTAGCAAATGCCTCAACTAATACATTTAAATGGGGATACCATCTGAAATAGTTTTTCCATCAATGATTATTAAATTTTAAGTTACAAAGTTTGGATGATGTTTAAACCTGGCAATCGTTCAAATAGTGAATATTCGAACTAACTTGAAGGATTTTAATTAACCCGGACTTTGTTTGAGGTATCACCATGCACACTATAGAAGTGTCTGTACAGAGGAATTCTGGGAGCTCATTTGCTAATTCTTAGAAAACACACATGCTCTCGGTGTTATTTGTATACATCCATTAAATATAATTTCTGTTATGTAATTCCAAGATCACAGAAATGTTCATATCAAATGGTGGCAACTACATTTACAATAATTTGATGAAAGTATTACTCTATTTAGAAGCTCAATTTAAATGTTTATCTATTATTAATTTCAGATAACAAAGCCACTTTAAGGTAGATTTTGTAACTAATATATTTACAGTAAAATACTAGAGCTTCATATATCGTATTTGTTTTTTTGGGGTGGGTTATTATTTTATTCAGATGCTAGGCCACTTTATAAAGCTTGTTGAAAAGGGATATGTCCTATTTTCTGCATGTATGTTAGTAACTAATGAATTTTGTCTACCTCTTGTTTACATTAATCCTTGCAGCAGATTCTATCAGAATGTCCCATATGGTCACTTTTACCTGAGACGTGTGTTACCTAAATATAGATAGCTATAGTGTCTGTCTAACTTGCATATGTCTGTGTTGCAGAAGGATGCATCCGTTCACTGAATGATTGATTTTTCCCTATTTGGCTCCTGTTAAAGGGACAGAAAGCTTACTAAAAACATCTAGTCAAACAAATTTATATATCCTGTCCACTAAACCCATGGCTTTTTTTGGAGCAGGAGTCCTAACATCTGTCATACACCTGATCTGTCTGGTCTGGGAGCACATCATAAATAAGTGTATTAAATGGTTTTCTTCATGTTGCTAATGTCCCTTTTATATGAAATAAATATTTTTCCAGCAATTGTTCTATTGTGACAGCCCTGGTATTGCAGTCTCCTTTTGCCCCTGATATAATCCCTACCACTTTATAATCCAGTTTAATGAAATGAAGAAGTGTAAAGCAGGATAGTCATAGAATTGCACATAGTAAAAATTCTCTTAACCCAACCCTTTTTCTAGCTGGTCTGAATTCTACAAAATTACTGGTTTACTGAATAAATCCCAATGCGTTCCAGTGCTGTTTGATGAACATTGTATGATCGGGGATAAATTATAATTACTGTCCGGTCAGCAAGACTGTGAAACACAAGATGTGATCTAACTGTAAAGAAGTTCACATTGACGGAATTTATCAATATCCTGCTACTAAGTGAAAAAGCATTAAATGTTTGATTATAGCAACATAACCGATTAATCCAGATCCTGTCCATCAAGGAATTATGTCTTGCTTTGGAATGTGTTAACATTGTTTGATTGATCAATTATTTAGCCTGTTTTTAAGACTTTCGCTACGATAAGGACCAGTTGGCCACTTGCCCTTTAGGTGGTGAAAGTGCTAGTCTTGTTAATCATTGTAAAGAGCACCAGCTTAAGGGGTGCACAAATTAAAATAATGTTTCAGCAGTTAGAACTGCTCCTTTTTATATGACAGCAATGACAATCAATAGCTGATAATGTTGCCTTACAACAGAGGAGCCACCCATACACTCTTCTCTGCTGGTATCCGTCATAAGGTTAATGAGAACTCAACACAGCTGAGCTTTATGGGTAAAATGAGGACTTATTCAAGGCTGTGAACACTCATTATTCCACTTGTGTAAAAAATGTATCTAGAGTTTGTAACACGTAAACCTTTCAAGACTGTGTGTTTTGTTTTTCTCAATCTATAAGGGCAGCCTGACTTCGACAAACATTGAATTTATCTGTTCTGAGTACCTTTTTGTGTGTAGGTGGAGTTCTTGTTAAACATCTATCCATGGCACACATCTGAAATGCCATATTATATATCAAATATGTAAAACAATGAAAGGGAAAAGAAGTGAGTTGCTCATATTGCATCACAAAATGTTTGGGATCGAGAAACTTTTTTTTAATGCTCTTGTTAAAGAAGAGATAAAATCATCTGCTGATCTTAAACCTCAAGTTTTAATAAATGTTTTTCTAAATAACAGAAGAGCTCTAAAAACTAATCCCAGTAAATTTATTTAACCCCTAAAGGATCCAAGGCAGGTTATGCCTTTACAAAAATCTGGTCTTAAAGTGCCCAATTCCGCAATGGAATAAGCCTCTCATTTAATAAAAGTGGGCCTGTAGAAGATGCCTGGTGTGTAATAAGTCCCTGTTGGTATAAGGTATTTAGGAATCCGATACCATGACTGCAAAGTGTAATAATTGCTCCTGCAGGAGTTAAAGTAGATGAAACATGCGTGCCTTGCCACAATATACGAATAATCTATGCTGCTAGATGGAAACCAAACACATATTTGGGTAATAAAGAAGGAAATTCACCATTTTAGCTTTATCTTGCAATATCTGACAATGCTGCAGATGATCAATACCCCTCTATGGGGTTGATTGCGCAACGAGTCCCTATTTTGTACCTTACGCCAACATACCTAGTGACCTTTAGCCTTGATAATTGGTGTTGCCTAAATGTATTTCCCCCCTCTGCCCCCACCCCCCCCCAAAAAAAATACGTCAATATGGAATTATTTAAAGCAAGAGTGCCCAGATGGTTTAAAACTACAGCTTCCATGATTCTTTCTCATTCTAAAGGAATTGCAAAGCATCATGGGAGATGTAGTTCCACAACATCTGGGGATCTACCTTTTGGGAACCCCTGATTTATAAGTTCCATATGTCGCTGCACAAGTTTTCACTGGGAAATGAATGTGAAATCAAAGTTGCACGTATACAGAACCTGGATTATATAATTGAAATATACATATATGATCTCTGCTTTTTTTTTTTTTTTTTAATGCACCTTGATAACCCTATTTCCTCCCCCTCCCCCAATGCCTTAACGCTAAATCTTATATTTGCCAGTAATGTGCTGTGACTGTTTGAGGATTCTGGTATGTACTGTCACTTATGTACAGGATCAGAAATTACCTTTATACTTCTGTTTTTTTAAGACCTATTCATATTATAACATTCATATCTCCAGCACTATATACCCATCCTCTCTAAACTCATGCATTATTTCCTTACATAGCTATAAAAGTGGTTCTTTATGGGCACTACTTCAATGTGAGCTTTAGAACCACATGATCCCAATGTCTATCTTAATTGTATATGTTGTTTAAGGAATTGATATGTGTTGTTTAGTTTCTTTCTGTCCTAGACAAATGGAGCTGCATAATAGATTAAGTGCCTTCCAAACTAATTTTTGTCAATAAATTGTGTTATATATGCTAGCTCCTTAATATGTGTGATTTATAAAGTGGACGTTGTCCGTCAGATATCCAGTTTGTGTCCTTGTAGACTTTGACATTTCTGGTATATTTAGTATTTGTTACATGATATACACACAAAAAAAAAGTTATTCGCTAAATGAGAATAGTTGAGAATTCCAAGTGGATTTCAAATTTAAGACCAAAATAGCCAACCTGGAAAATTGTTTAACGTCAGCTATTCTTCCAGTTTGGTTATTTTGGCCTTAAATTATACATTTGTGGGGCTATTTCCAATGTGAATTCCAGATTTAAGGTCATAATAGTCAAAACTGGAAGCAAAAAATAAAATAAAAATACAAATCTGGACTCGGCTATGCTTCAAGCTTGGTTGCTTTGGCTATACATTTTACCTTGTTTGACTTCCCACTTTAGTAAACATCCCTGTTAAACTTCAACTGTCATATATGTTAAAATAGTAGCACTGCTTTAATTTTTATTTTTTTTATTTCATTTATTGTGTGATGGCGGGATTCAGCATTGCTGAATGCAATATAATTTGAACAACAATGAATCTATGTTTCTTTGTAACCCAATTGTTCTCCACGTGCTTTGCACTTGCAAAAATTAAATAGTTTTTTGTGTCTTGCACTTAAAATATTTCTAAGCTTAATTTACTAAAACCTTGTAAAAAAAAAAAAAAAGCCAGCAGTGGTTGAATGTAGTTTTACACTATTTGGTAGGAGTAATCTGCAATATGTACACTTAGAATAGAACCTGACCCAATGCACAGCACACTATAAAAAAAATTGAAAATAAAGTGCCGTCTACATTCCAACCACTATTCTCTGCTTCAATATCATTTGAAAGCATGCAATAGGGAACCAAAATATGGCAATATGGAGCCATCATTTTACTTCTAAATAGAAAGGTTTTGTGATGAGAACATTGGATCTTAATTAAAAATACTTCAAATTGTATACATTACTTTAAATGCAATATTGCCACACCAAAAATAAATAGATAATATTAGGGCATTTTTTTCTATTTGGCAAAAATATAAAAAGAAGGCCACTTGGACCATTGTAAGCTAAAACTCCAAGAATGTCCAATTTTGGATATTTACACAATGCATGGATGAACACTTTCCATTTCTAAGGCTATAACTTACTCGCAGATTCAATCATGTTCAGGTTCAAAATGTTGGGGAAAATCATGAATATATACTAACATATCAGGACCCTACAGTGCGTGTGCTGCGATTAGAGACCCCGCATTCAGCAGTAAATACTGGAGTCTCCATCTTGACATTCTATAAAGTTTTTTTTTTTTTTGGTATAATGTTAAGGAATTTGCAACTAAGATATTTTGTCCGGTTCTCAAATATAACCATAAAATAGGTGTACTTTTTAAACTCATATACAATTTGCTTATTATGGGGGAGATGGGGGCGGGAGGCGACATGAAACTCATATACAACTTGCTTATTGGGGGGGGGGGGGACACGTTGGGTGTTTTTGTTTTAAGTATGAGCAGGTCAATAACATCAAGCTAGAACTGAAGGTGTCCGTACTACTGAGTGGAACAGCTAGCCAAAAAGTTAAACTTGTCCTTGCTGTATACCTCTTCATTTTCTGCTCAGAAAATGACCCCCTGTGTTAGAAGAGAAACTGAACTCACAATAATGGGCCACTAGCACTTTATTGTTATAGCAACTTTACAGCATGCATAATAAAAACATATGTAACCCAAAAGAGATTTTGCATAACACATGGCTAGACGTAGCAGAATATTCCTCCCCAGAGGCAAAAATCACCCAATCTCCAGATTGATACAGAATCATTTTTGCATGTGTCCGTAAACTGAATTAATCTGTTTATGGTAATACATCACGAAAGCTCATGATTACACTGCACAAGAGAAACCATATTTTATTGGTTTAAGATGGTTTGTAAAAAGTTCTTCTGAACTTTGCTCAACATGTATACTAGGCAAGATACGACTAAAAATATTGCTCATGAATATCTGAGTCACCCTCTCTCTAAGACAAAGGATATTTAACTTGCTCATCAATGGTAAATTTCTCTATCCATATATTTTTAATCTAAGCACATTTAGACACATTGTTTTGGAGTCGGACATTCCGAGTATTGTCACAAAGAAAAATTCTATACACAAATACTAAAGGCAACCATGCCGTGTATCTTTTTTATGTCTGCTGAGCATTCACACAGATTAAGTTAGAAATTCGCATTTATGCTTGCTATTGCTATATTATATTGCTATAAACCACCATCCCTTGTGTAATGCCTATTTTGTCAGGCTTTGCTATGTTTTTTTTTAATTTAATTTTTTGTTTTTCGTTTTTTTTTATTTCCACGTGAGGCAAGTTATACATTGACCTCTATTTCTGAATGCTAGTGACTAAGTCCCACGGTATACACTAATCTAAAAAATCATGCTGACAGTGCCCTTAGATTAAAATTGGTATAATCCTAAATAAAAATCAGGTCAGCCCTTCTGGTTTTTAAACCAGCGTAGATGTTTTCATGAAAAATGTCACCACACTGTGCCAGTTATTCCAGTGAACAGTAGATTTTAAAGACAGTGGGCACATGTAGGCAATGTTTTAACAGTATAACAGTCAACAGGAATATTTGATCTGTTTCCATGGTAACTGCTTCACATGTAGAACTTTGCCATATAAAGCCATCATTGACTTGTGCTGTGAGTGCCATTTACCCATAGGACTCTTTACATTTTCAAAGATGCTGTTTAACTCATAACCATACTAGTTTTGTCCTTTTTTTTTTTTTACTTTTTGTTTTTGTTCTACCAAATTTTACTTCTCTTCCCGAGCGGCAAGTTCACTCTGAGGTATTGCAGAGATGCAATTTGGAATAAAAAAATAACTGTTCAAAGAGCAAAGTAAAATTCATCAACTCATTTTTTGATCAATGAAAAAGTAATAACAGTATTATACATAAGGATTTTGTAATGTTGTATGTAAACACAAACCACTTGTACTCTAAGGTGGATTCCATATTTGAAGTGGGGTTTTTTGGGGGGTGGTGTGGGACATACAATAATTTACTGTGAAGTTCAGAATTTGTTGTTGCTGTAACCTTTAATTGAAAACCTGGGTTCAACTGTGTTATTTTCAAGCTTCCTAAATACTGCTGTATGATTTGGTTATCTATATACATAAATTAATTTTCTGCTGCCAAATATATAATTTGTTGTCCTTTTTTTTTAAAATGATACTGTATGTCTAATTGAACTGGAGGCAACATTGTAAATAGCAAACATATTATCTAGACCTGCTTTTATCCATTTGTATGCTGACTGGTCAGTAATTTTCCTGGATTTTGAGAAGTGACCAAACTGCCAGTGTTTTAAATAAAAACTTAAATAAGTAAATAAAAAAATTAAGGTAAATAAGAACTTTCTGCATTTGGAATTAAAATTCTGGTCTCTGCTTTTGATGTGTAGAATAAAAACTATTTTGTAGTATAATTATTGCTTTGGATATTTCTTTTGGAATTGAGATGTTGATGAGAAACATGTTGGAACATTACAATTAAATGATGAAGAAATATAAAAGAATGAAATTTGTTTGCCTATTTTTTTTCACCAGATGGAAAATGTTATATACTTTTTTACACGCTAAAAGTAGAGCGGGGAAGAAAAACAAAAAACACCCTTACTCGACAAACTCCAAATAAATCACAATATTCCACATTGCTCTAACCAGATTTTATTCAAAGCACAAACACATTGCTAGACTATGACAGTACCACAAATGAGAAATACATTTGTGTAGATTGGTTAAAGGGACACTATAGTCACCAGAACAACTACAGCTTAATGTAGTTGTTCTGGTGAGTATAGTATTTCCCTGCAGGCTTTGTGCTGTAAACATTGCTTTTCAGAGAAATACATGACTCCCTAGCGAGACGGCAACTAAAGGTGGTTCCTGGGTCAGTGCTGCACATTCAGCGTCTCCATATCTCCTATAGAAAAGCATTGAACTGGCTGAGATGATCAATTTTGATTATGTCAGCTAAGGAGATGGATTAGGGGTGGGGCAAGTGCCGGCGGACCTGCGCCGTGTTAGAATAAATGTGCGTTTTTAGCATATTAAGGGAGGCAATAGAGGGCTGGCCATAGTTTTAACACTATAGGGTCAGTAATGCATGTTTGTATTCCTGACCCTAAAGTGTCCCTTTAAGGATAACTGTTACTACAAGACACAGAGAGAACACAGGAGAGAAACTGCCATTTATTTTTTAAAGGGAACCCAGGGTAAATCAGATTGTAATAGTGCAGCAGACATAAGCAACATCTATTCAGAAAAAAAGAAGCTGTGACCAAGTCCATGTTGTTATGACTCTGTATGAATTAAAGGGTTTCCCATAGGAGATTTGCAATATTTATTTTGCATAGCTGAAGGGGAATGAGAAGAATAAACCTGACCCCCAAAATATGTTGCCACTTGTTCCACACTAATGGGGAAAGGAGGGTTGGCCCCTATGGAGTGGAGAAAAGAAGGGGGTCACTTGTTTGGCCTCTCAGTGTTTTTGGGGATTCCCCTTTTTATTTGATGATTTTCTGGGGAAAGAAAATCCACCGGGTCTCTGTTATGCGCTGAACAGTTTCTATGGTTTTCATGAACACTTCACTTATGTCATAGAATAATTACAACTGTTATTAAATGTCTTGGCACAATGAAAAAAACCCAAAGGGCTCTAGTAAATTGAGCTATAAATCTTGGTAGCAAGCCTTCATTTTTTTTGTTGTTGACATTATTATCATGTTATATGCATGGTGCCCGGGAGTCTAGTATGGTTTTGTGCAGCTATCCACCAACCGATGTCACTGAAAATGGGCATGTGCTGATTTATGGGGCATGGGAAGACCATGGTGACATTTTGAATGTTCAGGAAAACCAATGCAGCTTATTTGCACTCATCTTGTGGGAACAAAAAAAAAGTTGTCCCACAAGATGAGTGCAAAGAAAAAAAAAAGTGATTTGGTTTAAAAAGTTAGGTTTAACCCTCATTTGGGTTGACGTTATGGGAATTAATTTCCTTTTGAGTAAAAAGTAACTTCCACATTTGAAACAGTCAGCATTAATTTGCTTGCTTTGGTTTTGTAGAAATTTTCCACTGACAAGACAAAGCACTTACAGCACAGATACAAAAATTCCTGTAACGCTGGAACAGCCATAATGGATGATAAAGTATAGAATGAAATTAGGATATGTGCAATACAATACACCACTTTAAACAGTGTAAAAAAGCCTAAAAACACAAATTATATCCTTTAAAATAAAACACAGGAGAAAACAGCAGTACTATTTCTAATCTTCAGTCCACACTGCTAAATATAACTATTAGAAAAAAAAATCACCCTCTTCAGTTTATATAACTGTTATGTTTAAGGCCCAAACTTTTCATAAAAAAGTCGAGCCATTTCAGTTTTATCATATTCAATATTTTTGTAGGGGGCAAGAGAGGGGGAATAAAGTCTAACCTGTAGTCATGAGACGTAGGCAAAGGGCAGCAAAAGGTTCATTGTCTTTGTTGCCATAGGAACAGAATCACTTCTTGTATGCCTGTAAAACTACTAAGCAAAGAAATAATTGACAGATTAATTACTTTTCTTTGCTGAACATGACAGAAAACTAAAAGTGCTGATCCACATGGACAAAACATAAACTGAAACGGTTTTAATTTTTGTTTATAGCTGCCCACTCGATTGACAGTGTCCTTTCCTCATTCACACGTGGGGCTTTTGTAGGAATAATAGAACTGAATGTATTTAAACAAAGTTATCTGGCATTCTGCAAAGATCTCTCAGAGGGGCTATAAGTTTAGAGTTCCTGAAAAGTTGTGTTATGACTATATTCATGACAGTTCGAACCCCTCGGGCTCTTCAGCAAAGTGGGTGGCTCAGGTGAAAGCAGATGTTTAACTATAAAGCTACAGAGTGGAATCTACTCGCTAAATCCTGGTTTGTGTCAACTAGATAACTAGCTTGCAAAATCTGTGTGAAAACAGTGATGTTTAAATAATCTCTTACTCTGCCAAGATGGTTGACCTTTTCTTCTGACTTCACTACTTTGGCCTGACATTTTCAAGTCCGCTGCCTGTTCACTCAAACATGCCGTTTAGTGAGCAGACCGAAGTGAAAAAACACTGGTTAAATGCATTTTAACATCTGGAAACACTTTTTTTCACCTCACTAAACCACAAAACAACCTTGGAAAAGTTTAAATGTTTCTTCCCATTCTATATAGTATAGAAAACTGTCTTGTATGATAAAAATTTAATTTTTAGGACATTCTGTATATACAAATGAGTGTCATAGGTATTCCTTCCAACAATGTATTGGCATCCTTGCAAATGGAGTTCAATTGCTGGGCAGCTTACTCACTGCAACAAACCACTGCAATCAGTGGATCAGTCAGCAGTACTGTGAGTGGGAACTCCAGTTGCTGTTTAACCCCTTAAGGACCAAACTTCTGGAATAAAAGGGAATCGTGACATGTCACATGTCATGTGTCCTTAAGGGGTTAAAGGACCACTATAGTCACCCAGACCACTTCAGCTTAATGAAGTGGTCTGGGTGCCAGGTCCAGCTAGGATTAACCCTTTCTTCTATACACAGCAGTTTCAGAGAAACTGCTATGTTTACCTATGGGTTAATCCAGCCTCTAGTGGCTGTCTCATTGATGTGTGTGTGAATGTTTGCATAAACAATACTAAACAAATATACTGCTGCATACAAACATCATACACTTGGATGTCTTTGTGGGTAGTGTTAGTGTTTGTTCACAAACAGACTTTTGCATTCAGTGTTGGCGTTTGAATGCAATGGTATATTTGTCTGTACTGTTGATATTTGAATGTAAAGGTTAGTTGTGTTTATGTGTAGTGTTGGCATTTGAATGAAGTGGTTTGTTTGTGTTTATTGTTGGCATATGAGTGCAGTATTGATTTGTGTGTGTGATGTTGGTGCTCAACACGGGAGTGTATTTAAATATAGACATACATTGTGTGTAAAAACAACAAAATAAACATTTAATGCAAAGTGAATAAATGGTGGCTTTGTGTCTGAAGATACAATATATATATATAAAACAAAATAATTTAATTACTGTAGCAGCAACCTTACATAGTGCAAAGACTCAGGAAAACACACTCAATTCAATAAATATAAAATGAAGGTGTGCTATACCTTTAAATAAATAACAGACAACTGATATAGTGATTGTAACCATCGTATGACAATCCCAATGAAAAACAAGAAGATGCTTAAGGGAGGATCATAATAGAAAATGCTTAAAGGAACATGCCACTGTCCAAATACAAAATAAATACAAATCACTGTTTAGTAGATATTCTGTAAATTAAATTTGCATGCATTAAATAATGCATTTTTTCCATCTGGGGTATATATAAAAACAGCTTGCACACCTTCAGTTCTCTTGTCTGCTGCCTTTGCAAGCCCTCCCCTTCTGACCCCGCTGAGACTTTCTGTGGCTGTCCAATCATCGACTTCCCAATGGAGCTCAATGAGAAGTCTTTGTAAGGCAGGTTCTCTGAGTAAATGCTGCTTCTTGAGTTTTGCTCCACTGGGTTAATGAAACAAGGAAGTAACAGAACCTTTTTTTTGCTTGAAAGTCAGTGGGATGGAACAATGTTAATTTAATTTATAAAAGTCAATTTCTATGAAAATCTGCACTTTTTGAAAAATGGAAACAAAATAGGATATACTCGTCACACATAAAGCTTTTCAGCAAGTGAGTTAGGAGTCTGGAGTGTCCCTTTAAAGGACCACTATAGTCACCCAGACCACTTCAGCTCAATGAAGTGGTCTGGGTGCCAGCTCCCCCAGGTTTTAACCCTTCAGATGTAAACATAGCAGTTTCAGGGTTAAACCAGCCTCTAGTGGCTGTCTTCCTGACTGTAATGTCCTACACAATGATGCTTTTCGGTGAGGCTTCTTCAGACTGCACTCATATTGCCACATACAGGTGCATAACTAATTGTGGGATTAAAGCATATGTTTTAAGATTATGGTGTGTGAGAGGGAGAACGTATTAAAAGCAAATGAAAAATGGCCTCATCAACCATTTATTTAAAATATGCTTACATATAATTTGCACTGGTATCAAATCTATATTTACATGTAAAACAACAGCCTTTTCCTGATTACTAAGGTCATGCTTATGTTTGCAAATTCCTTATCCAGAGAAGGGGTTAATATGTTTTGTAATGGTTTACACGGTATTCTTCTTTACATTTTCTTTTCAAATTTATGGTTTGAGATTATGTGAAATACACAAATATAATTCATAGTGTTAGTTCAAGTGTCTTTGTTGCCTGCTTTTGCTCTTACAAAGAAAACTAGATATGAGGACACAGAACACAAGTGTGAACAGAATGTAAAAGAAGATAAAATAAGAAGGAAAATAAATTCTTGATTTTATTATAAGCGTATGAGACTGCATAAAGGGACAATATAAATAATAATACTCTTTTGCACAAGACCATTTTTTTTAGCAGTTCAATACTAATTAAAATCAGGGACATTAAGAGCAAAGGGCATTAAACCAAGTTTCATTAGTAAGCGCCTTCCAATCGCTCTGTAACGTTTCAAAACCATTTTAGTAAAAAAAATGTAAAAAAACTAAAAACCATGTCAGTCTCATACATTCACTGTATAAACGAACACCTTAAGTCTCCCGGTAGTTGAGCCAGCCCTCCCGGACCATGTGATCGCGTGGGGGAATAGCCTGCTTGTGCAGTGCCTGCAGGGGGAGTGCCTGGAATGTCAGTCAGCCAGCAAGTCCCCCTAATGCTTGCACACAAGTTTTTAAAAGTTTACACATATATGTAATAAAAATAATCAATAAACAAATAAAATAATCTGTAATAATATAAAAAATATTATATATGTGTAATTTCGTTCTAACTCTATTTTCATATGAATATATAGATTTTAAAATACATCTAAAATGTATGTGACATGCCGGTATGTGACATGGTTTTATGGCTCCTTGACCCAGGAGTCTGGGGGAGGTATGCCATCCACTAGGCTGATGTGTGGAGTATGTGACGTTAGTGCCATGGGCTTAATGACACTATAAGTATAATGGCTTATTAACGTTAAGATATCTGTCTGCACGATAAGATAATAAGTTGTTAATACTAAACAATAGTTAAACCAGGTAAACGACCAAAAAAAACAAAACAAAAAACAATACGTAGATGTGGGAGCCAAGCTCATCTTCGCCCAATATCTGTCAGCACCAGGCTGGTTGGTTTGGCTGCGATATCTCTTTATCCGACGGCTGCTCTGTCGGTTCAAGTGTCCTGGGGCTGCACTGGCCCCTGTCCCTCTGATGTTGTCTGTCCCACAGGGGTAAAGTCCGGAACGTTAGCCACGTCCCACTTGTGTGGAAGTCTTGTCTTGGCTCCTGCCTTCTGTCGGATACCTAGCGCCTGCAGAAATTGTGGAGTGTCTTCCGGTGTTGCCAGTCGGTGGTTGTGTCCATCTCGCGTGGCAATGAGAAGCCTTGGGTAGCCCCATTTATATGGTATATCCGCTGCTCTCAGTTGTGCCGTTGTTTCTTTTAGGGATGCACGCCATTGTAGCGTCTGGCGGCTGAGGTCTTGATAAAAGTTCAAGGTAAGGTCCTCAAATGCGTATGGGGTCTGGCCCCTGACGGCTCTCAGAAAGCCATCCTTGTCTGAGCTGGTTTTGAAATTTAGTATGACATCTCTTGCGGAATCAGGTGTGTTGCGTGGGCGTCCCGGGATGCTTTTGGCCTGTTTGGGTGGTAGGGCGGCCTGGAGCAGTCTCTTAATGAGATGCGGTAGTTCCTCTGTTGTTACGGTGTCTGGGATCCCCCTCACCTTGAGGTTTTTTTGCCTTACTGCATCCTCCAGCTGCCCCATTCGGGTATTCATCTGTGTGCACATGGCTGTTAGTTCCAGCGTTTGAGTGGCGGTAGCTTCTTGCTGGGCTTTCAGGTCTTGGACCCCGTCTTCCGCAGTTTGTATGCGGCTCGTGAGCGTGTTCAGCTCAGACTTGAGGCCCGCGAGTTCTGCCGCGAAAAAGGCCTTGAGGTCTGTCACCATACCGGACAAGTCAACCTTAGTGGCTAGTTGGTGTTCTGGCTGTTTCGGGGGTGCATTCTGCTGCCTCCGTTGGGGTATCTGGGTTGGTATGTCACCAAGGTATTCATCGTCTGATGCCGAAAGTGACTCCATCCCCATGTCGTGGTAGGCGTCCGCCATCTTGGGCCTGCATGCTTGGGACAAGAGCTGCCCGATATCGTGTGTGTGACCCGTTTGCCCTCGGGGTTTTCAGGAGTGCTTCCCCATTGCTTGGTGTGTCCTCCGTAAGCGTTTCCTCGGTATATGGAGGCTTTTTGGGTGAGCCTTGAGGCTTTTTTAGAGCAGCTTTGTCGGAGCTCGGGTGCCATGCGTCTTGTCCGCTCAGCCGTTAGCTCCGCCCCCCAATGGACGTTATTTTAAATACAGCTTTTTTAAAAACTGGTTTGTGATCCAAAAGGATAAGTGAACATAAGTCAGCCGTGGCCTGCACAGTGTCAGTTTTTCACGTCTCATCTTTGCTGAGAGGGTAGTGGATGCATGGAAAAGCCTTCCAGCTGAAGTGGTAGAGGTTAACACAGTAGGCTACCCTAACTTTAAGATAAGGCCAGGGACTAATGAAAGTATTTAGAAAATTGGGCAGACTAGATGGGCCGAATGGTCCTTATCTGTCATCAAATTCTATGTTTCTATCATAGGCGTGAGCAGCCTATTGTATAAGGGTGTGCTCCCTAAAGCAGAAAGACACACGCCACGTATGTGCACCCTAAAGCAGAAACACACACTGCTGTGTGTGTGAGGGTGCTGTGTGTAGGTGCTGTGTGTGTGAAGGCGCTGTGTGTGTGTGTGTGATGTGTGTGTGAAGGTGCTGTGTGTGTAAGGATGCTGTTAGTGTGTGCTGTGTGTGTGTATGTGTAAGGGTGCTGTTAGTGTGTGTAAGGGTGCTGTTAGTGTGTGTGTGTAAGGGTGTTGTTAGTGTGTGCTGTGTGTGTGTAAGGGTGCTGTGTGTGTGAGGGTGCTGTTAGTGTGTGTATGTGTAAGGGTGCTGTGTGTGTAAGGGTGCTGTTAGTGTGTGCTGTGTGTGTAAGGGTGTTGTTAGTGTGCGCTTTGTGTGAGGGTGCTGTGTGTGTAAGGGTGTTGTTAGCGTGAGAGTGCTGTTAGTGTATGTGTGCTGTGTGTGTGTAAGGGTGATGGATGTATGTGTGTGTGCTGTATGTTTGTGTGTAATGTGTGGGGGCCGTTTAGTTAATATCCCCCCTCCCTTCTAACCTTATGTAGGGAGGGGAGGCCGTGCTCGACCGTGTGAGAGGAACCCGGCAGAGCTGCTGACAAGAGCTCGCCGGGTCCTCTCCTGCCTCCCTCCCTGCCTGTGGGTTGGTGAGGGAGATCTTTGATCTCCTTCACCAGCCCACAGAGGGAGGCACATAGCGCATGCCGCAGGGATTAGGGTGTGCCTAGGCACACCCGGCACACCCCGTGTGCACGCCTATGGTTTCTATGTTTTTTAGCATTGCCACCTTTCTTGGATAAAAAAAAATTACCAGCAATGCTAATTTGCATAATTAATTGCGTATGCATGACATCACAAGATGCAAATCACAAGGAGTAACATAAGAAAGATTTCTGTAAAATAAAATAAAAAAACTACTTAAAATTTGATTCTGCTGTATAGAGGGATTGCTCTGCCGTTTGGGGAGATTGAACTGCCATTCTAAATGCTCACTCAATGGACCCAGCAGCAGGCTATGTGTTACATTCCTTTCTGCATCAGACAATGTATATGTAGTGTATAGAATTGAAAACTATACTACAAAGTTAATGCCAAAGTAGAGGATCTGGAAAAATCTTCTAGTTCTGTTATAGTCCCAGTATGGCTATTTATGCCTTGAATTTTGCAAT
Organism: Pelobates cultripes; assembly: GCA_933207985.1. Lineage (NCBI taxonomy): Eukaryota > Metazoa > Chordata > Amphibia > Anura > Pelobatidae > Pelobates > Pelobates cultripes. Next base: position 62,854,835 of record OW240920.1, on the reverse strand, counting down.
TTGTTTTTGGTGTTGCTTTGTGGGAATGCGTTTGTGCATTTAAGCATGTGTGTGGGGGTGGGGGGCACATTTTATAAGGCAATTTAGCTTGCTGAAGTGCTTTATGTGTCTGTAATTTGTCATGTAAAAAAAAAAAAAAAAAAAAAAAGTTTATAAAAGTGCATACTCATACAGCCGGGATGTTTTCTTCTGCTTCTATTAGTTCGACAGAGCACACTTGCCTTCACCCTTTTCAATAAGCAGTACTACAGCTGATTGCAAAGCACTGGAAAGTCACAGTCATGTATGCATGTGTGGCTCCAGCACTCCTGATTGGAGTATTCCCCAGTACAGACTGAAAGTCTGCACCTGAGTAAGAGGGACTGGCTTGCAAAAGCTACAGACAGCAAGTCTGCAGCAATGCAGAAAAAAAATGTCCAAACCCTTATCTGTGTCTCTCCATGTCTCTCAGTAGCTCCTTGTCTCTCAGTATCTCCCAGTGTCTCCATGTCTCTCAGTGTAAGACGGTGTCTCCCGGTGTCTCCCAGTGACCGCATGTCTCCCTGTCTCTCAGTGTCCCCAAGTGTCTCCATGTCTTTGTGTCTACCTGTCTCTCAGTGTTGCAAGAGAGGAATCAGTCGGGAGCTATTAACAGTTTAATTGATACGCTTTTATGAAGAAGTGGGCTTTTATTGATTTGAAGGAGTGGAGACCGGGTGAGCATCTAACGGAGGAGGGAAGTGAGTTCCACAGGAACGGTGCAGCCCTGGAGAAGTCTTGAAGGCGAGCATCAGAGGTGGGAGTACGGACAGAAGATAGACTTAAGTCTTCAGCAGAGCGTAAGGGCCTAGAAGGGACATACTTATGTATTAGTGAGGATAGACCGGTGGGAGCAGCATTAAGTAGAGATTTGAAAGCAAGAACCAGAATTTAAAATTGAGCCCTATATCTTACAGGAAGTCAATGTAGGGACTGAAAGAAGGGTGAAGCGTGGGAGGAGCAGGCTGACAGGAAGATGAGCCTCGCTGCCGCATTCATTATGAACTGTAACGGCGCAAGTTGGCAGCATGTAAGACCACTGAGAAGCAGATTACAGTAATCAAGACAAGAAAGGACAGTGGAATGAACCAGCACCTTAGTCGCATCCGGCGTTAAGTAGGGTCAGATGCGCGCAACGTTTTTTAGATGGAAACAACAGGATTTGGTGATAGACTGAACATGAGGCGTGAAGGAGAGGTCGGAGTCAAAGAGAACACCTAGGCAACAAGTGGAGCTGATGGTAGCACCATTGACTTGGAGACAGGAGACAGACACAGGAGTAACAACACTTGAGGGAGGAAAGACGAGAATTTCAGTTTTGGTCAAGTTGAGTTTAAGGAAGTGGGCAGCCATCCAGTTAGAAATAGCAGAGAGGCAGTCAGAGACACTAGTCAAGAGGGACAGGGAGAGATCAGGAGAGAACAGGTAAATTTGCGTGTCATCCTCAGAGAAAGGATATTGGAAACCAAAGAAGCTAATGAGTTTACCAAGGCAGGCAGTATAGATAGAGAACAGTATGGGACCAAGGACTGAACCTTAGGGGACACCAACAGAGAGGAGTTGGGGAGAAGAAGCAGAGCCAGAGAAAGAAACACTGAAAGAGCGCTCCAAGAGGTAGAAGGAGCACCAGGAGAGAGAAATATCTTGTAGACCGATATTGCGGAGGATGAGAAGAAGCTGTTGATTATCAACAGTGTCAAAAGCCGCAGACAGGTCAAGGAGAATTAGGATAGAGTAGTGACCACAAGATTTTGCAGCGAGTAGATCATTGGATACTTTGGTCAGTTCCACAGAGTGCTTAGCGTGGAAACCAGACTGATGCTGGTCTAGCAGAGAGTTAGACTTGAGGAAGTCTGTCAATCTTGCATACACAACTCTTTCAAGGATCTTGGATGCAAAAGGCAGTAGCGAGATAGGACGGTAGTTGGATGGGGAGTTAGGGTCAAAGTTGGGCTTCTTTAGAATTGGGGTTACTGTTACATGTTTGAAGGGCAATGGAAATATGCCAGAGGAGAGAGAGAGATTGAGAATTTTAGTGAGAGGTTGAGAAAGAGAAGATAGAGTACGGATGAGATGCGAGGGAATTGGATCCAGGGAGCAGGTGGTGGGGCGGGAGGACTGGAGCAGAGCAGAAACCTCTTCCACTGTAGCGGGTGCGAATGAACATAGAACAGCAGAGGGAGTGAGGTTAGGGGAAGTATTGTAAGGGGAAGAAGAAAGATGAGAGATCTCTTCCCTGATTGTAGAGATCTTGTCAGTGAAGTGAGTTGCAAAGTCTGAGGCGGTCAAGTTAGTAGGTGGAGGAGAAACAATAGGGCGAAGAAGAGAGTTAAATGTGTGAAATAGTCGTTTGGGTTTGCGGGAGAGTGTGATTATAAGGGGAATTTAAGTAATTTACTTTTGCAGAGGAAAGAGCCAAGGTGTATGAGCACAGCATACATTTATAGTGGAGAAAGTCAGACGCACGGTGAGACTTTCTCCAACAGCGTTCACCAGTTCTGGAGCATTTTTGGAGGTTCAGTATCCCCCTGGGTCCCCATGTCTCACATGGTCTTTGTGCCCCTTAGTTTCTCTCAGTGTCTCTATATCTCCTAAGGTTTCTTGGTGTCTTTTTATCTCCCAGTGTCTTTGTGTCTCTATGTCTCCCAGTGTCCCCATATCCCCCAATGTCTCTGTGTCCTCGTGTCCCGATGTCTCATATGTTCCATGTCTCACAGTGTCTCCCATTGTCTCCAAGTGTCCCCAAGTGTCTCTGTGTCCATATCCCCAAGTGTCCTCATGTCTCAGTGTTTCTCATGTCTCACAGTGTCTCCGTGTCTCTCAAAGATCCATGTCACATTGTCTCCCAGTGTCTCTATATCTCCCCGTGTGTCCCTGCAACCTGTCCTCCCACTTGTCTCCCCCTAACCCTCACTTACCTGAGCTGTATGGTAGCCCAGGAAGGAGAATTACCCCCATGATGGCATACCATTTGCAATAGTAGACAACCCAAGGTATTGCAAATGGGGTATGTCCAGTCTTTTTTTAGTAGCCACTTGGTCACAAACACAAGCCAAAGTTAACGTTAATATTTGTTTGTGTGTGAAAAATGCAAAAAACTAATTTAAACGCCAATTTTGGCCAGTGTTTGTGACTAAGTGGCTACTAAAAAAGACTGAACATACCCCATTTGCAATACCTTGGGTTGTCTACTTTTGCAAATGGTATGCCATCATGGGGGTAATTCTTGTTCCTGGGCTACCATACGGTCTCAAAGGCAACGTAACCAATCTGGCAAATTTCAAGGTGAAAAAACTGAAACGCAAGCCTCATATTTGACTCTGTAACTTTTGAAATAACCATAAAACCTGTACATGAGGGGTACTGTTATACTCAGGAGACTTTGCTGAACACAAATATTTGTGTTTCAAAACAGTAAAAATTATTACAGCAATAATATTGTCAGTGTAAGTGCCGTTTGTGTGTGAAAAAAGCAAAAAACTTTGACGATATCATCGTTGTAATACATTTTACGGTTTTGAAACACAAATATTTGTATTCAGCGATGTCTCCCGAGTAAAACAGTACAGGTTTTATGGTGTCTTGGAATGTTATAGGGTTAAATACAGTGCTAGCAAATTAAATTCCCTATACTTTCGGCCTGGGTTGTCAGGCAGGTCCCGCAAATTGTAATTAATTAAAGGACCTAATTATGTAAAATTATTACATAAATATATATGTAAAATTATTATATATTCTAATTTTTTAATTATCTTTATTTATATATGGGTATACATATATTGATATATACGTATATACTTATGTATATAGATATATATATTATTTTGTTCTACGTATATTTTGATATCAATATATATATATTAATATCAAAATACAGTTAGAACGAAATAACACACATATATATTTTTATTTTTTTTAAATTTTTTTATTTTTTTTAACATATTTAATTTTTTTTATTATATATATAAATATATATATAATTTTAATTATATATATATTTAATCACTATCTTTCTACGTGTATTTTGATATTAATATATATATAATCATATATATATTAATATTAAAATACACTTAGACAGTGTATGTGTAAATGTGTGTGTGTGTATATATATATACTTAGATCATATATATAATATATAAATGATCTAAGTATATTTTATTTGTAACTTTAATTTATTTTAATTTTTAACCTAAAGGGTTAAGAAGGGAGGAGAGGGGCAGAGACAGTGTCAGCCAGTGATTTTACATCACTGGCTGACACACAGGATCAGTGATCACAGTGACTGGCTGTCACTGTGATCACCTCCTGCAGATCGCGGTAATTGGCCACAGGGGGAGTGCCTGGGTGGCCAGGCATGCCCCCCACCATGATCTGCATGGGGGGCCTGCCTGTAGTTACATGTGTTAGCCAAAAGGCTGACACATAGTAACTCTGATCGCAGTGACAGGCTGTCACTGCGATCAGATCGCAGTGAGAGGCTGTCTCTGCGATCAGATCGCAGAGACAGCCTGTCACTGCGATCATACTGTCCCCCGTCCGCGATCAGCAGAGTGAAAATGCTGCTGCTCCATGTGTCAGCCCATGGTAAATACCGATCGCAGTGACAGCCTGTCACTGCGATCGGAAGCTGCAGACCGCGGTCCCCGGGCACAGGGGGACTGCCTGGGGGGCCAGGCATACCCCCCGACCGCGATCTCCAGCGGCCATGTTCCGTCGGCCACGTGGGAGGCAAGACCGCCCAGAGCGTTCTATGCCGCCCTGCGGCATTTAAAGCCGCCCAAATAGGGACGGCATAGAACACTCTGCGGTCTTAAGGGGTTAAAGTTAATTGTGTGCGAGTAGAGTGTGCACATACACTGAACAGAATTATAAACAAAACACTTTTGTTTTTGCCCCCATTTTTCATGAGCTGAACTCAAAGATCTAAGACTTTTTCTATGTACACAAAAGGCATATTTCTCTCAAATATTGTTCACAAATCTGTCTAAATCTGTGTTACTGAGCACTTCTCGTTTGCCGAGATAATCCATCCACCTCACAGGTGTGGCATATCAAAATGCTGATTAGACAGCATGATTATTGCACAGGTGTGCCTTAGGCAATAAAAGTTCCCTCTAAAATGTGCAGTTTTATCACACAGCACAATGCCACAAATGTCGCAAGTTTTGAGGGAGCGTGCAATTGGCATGCTGACAGCAAGAAATATCCACCAGTGCTGTTTTCCGTAAATTGAATATTAATTTCTCTACCATAAGCCGTCTCCAAAAGCGTTTTAGAGAATTTGGCAGTATATCTAACCGGCCTCACAACTGCAGACCACGTGTAACCACACCAGCCCAGGACCCCCACATCCAGCATCTTCACCTAGCTGCAACAATCGGTTTGCATAACCAAAGAATTTCTACACAAACTCTCAGAAACCGTCTCAGGGAAGCTCATATGAATTCTCGTCGTCCTCATCAGGGTCTCGACCTGACTGCAGTTCGTCGTCATAACCGACTTGAGTGGGCAAATGCTCACATTTGATGGCGTCTGGCACTTTGGAGAGATGTTCTCTTCACGGATGAATCCTGGTTTTCACTGTACAGGGCAGATGCCAGACAGCATGTATGGCGTTGTGTGGATGAGCGGTTTGCTGATGTCAACGTTGTGGATCGAGTGGCCTATGGTGGCGGTGGGGTTATGGTATGGGCAGGCGTATGTTATGGACAATGAACACAGGTGCATTTTATTGATGAGATCGTGAGGCCCATTGTTGTGCCATTCATCCACGACCATCACCTCATGTTGCAGCATAATAATGCACGGCCCCACGTTGCAAGGATCTGTACACAATTCGTGTAAGCTGAAAACATCCCAGTTCTTGGACATGTCACCCATTGAGCATGTTTGGGATGCTCTGGATCGGCGTATACAACAGCGTGTTCCAGGTCCTGCCACTATCCAGCAACTTTGCACAGCCATTGAAGAGGAGTGGACCAACATTCCACAGGCCATAATCAACAACCTGATCAACTCAATGCGAAGGAGATGTGTTGCACTGCGTGAGGCAAATGGTGGTCACACTGACACTGGTTTTCTGACCACCTCCCCCCCCCCCAATACAGTAAAACGGCACATTTTAGAGTGACATTTTATGGTGGCCAGCCTAAAGCCACACTATAGTAAACCATGTGCTCTCAAAATCAGATTCTTCTAATGGGAGAGAGCGCATAAACTAAAGATACATTTTGCTTTAATTCATTCCTATTACGGTATATTAAATCTGCTGTGATATCATGTATGCTAGCAGCCTCAGCAGGTGACTCTTTAAACCCCATTTTATAGGACCTCATGAAAGGATGTTTTGCAAGTAGGGAGGGCTCCTGTTCCAATAAAGTTCAAACTCAGGGTGTTTATAAATCTCTCCCAGTACACAGCTCTACTGTTTTATCATGCCATTGTTTCTCAGAGAAAGGGGCCAGGAGCTGCAGCGAAAAACAGGTCACAAGCAGTCATTTTACACAGTATGCTCCTCTTCTTCCAACCCCAGCTGTGCCCCAAAGCTTTGTTCCAATATCAGGCACAGGCTGTTAAGGGACCTTGATAAAATAAAACAGGGGGAAAAAGGTCTGGAAAAACTGCTATAATTTGTGAGTGCTTGTCTGTACATCCCTGACCCCTATCATCTAAATTGCCTTGGGACTATGAGGTCAATTTGATTTACTTTTATTCATTTGGTTGCCCACAAAGAGTTACCTTTATTTGGTCAGATGTCTCCTGTATATGAAGACAGTCATGGAACGTGTATATTAAAAACCTAATTATATTCTAGATTTAAATTGTATGCATTTTAGTTTTATACGTGTCCTTTCTTTACATGAAAATACTTATTTAGTAGAAATGTGTACCAATGTATGTGTGCTTGTGCTGTAATCCAACTTTCTTCTAATGCAATACTTCAACAGAATAACATTCCATTGTGTTCTTCAGAATATCCAGTAAATTTTAGTCTGAGATATAGCAATCTTCTGTAATATTAGAGTAGCAATAAAATAATGAACGTTTTGTTCAGAAAATTAACAGTCTTGAGTGGAACCCTCCCTCAGTAATAGTGCACGCATGCTTGCGTGGCACATGCTCTCACATGGTTAAGATGTTTTTCCTTTCTTACAATATATATATATATATATATATATATAAATATACACTAGTCCTTTTATCAGTCCTGATGAAAGTTTGTAATTAGCAAACTGAAATATCGATTTTGTTTATTTTTATATAAGGCTAATTAAACGTTACCTGGGAGCACATCTGGGAGTGCTATCTGAATTTCTCTTGTATAAATACACTGTTCAAAAAAATAAAGGGAACACAAAAATAACACATCCTAGATCTGAATGAATTAAATATTCTTCTGAAATACTTTGTTCTTTACATAGTTGAATGCTCTGACAACAAAATCACACAAAAATTAAAAAATGGAAATACATTTTTTCAACCCATGGAGGTCTGGATTTGGAGTCACACTCAAAATTAAAGTGGAAAAACACACTACAAGCTGATCCAACTTTGATGTAATGTCCTTAAAGGACCACTATAGTATTTCCTGGCACTATAGTGCCCTGAGGGTGCCCCCACCCTCAGGGTCCCCCTCCCGCCCGGCTCTGGAAGGGGGAAAGGGGTTTAAACTTACCTTTTTTTCCAGCGCTGGGCGGAGAGCTCTCCTCCTTCTCTCCTCCTCCGTTCCGCCCCGTCGGCTGAATGCGCACGCGCAGCAAGAGCTGCGCGCGCATTCAGCCAGTCGCATAGGAAAGCATTCATAATGCTTTCCTATGGACGCTGGCGTGCTCTCACTGTGAAAATCATAGTGAGAAGCACGCAAGCGCCTCTAGTGGCTGTCAATGAGACAGCCACTAGAGGATTAGGGGGAAGGCTTAACCCATTAATAAACATAGCAGTTTCTCTGGTTAACCCTAGCTGGGCCAGGCACCCAGACCACTTCATTAAACTGAAGTGGTCTGGGTGCCTAGAGTGGTCCTTTAAAACAAGTCAAAATGAGGCTCAGTAGTGTGTGTGGCCTCCACGTGCCTGTATGACCTCCCTACAATGCCTGTGCATGCTCCTGATGAGGTGGCGGATCGTCCCCTGAGGGATCTCCTCCCAGACCTGGACTAAAGCATCTGCCAACTCCTGGACAATCTGTGGTGCAACGTGACGTTGGTGGATGGAGCAAGACATGATGTCCCAGATGTGCTCAATTGGATTCAGGTCTGAGGAACGGGCGGGCCAGTCCATAGCATCAATGCCTTCGTCTTGCAGGAACTGCTGACACACTCCAGCCACATGAGGTCTAGCATTGTCTTGCATTAGGAGGAACCCAGGGCCAACCGTACCAGCATATGGTCTCACAAGGGGTCTGAGGATCTCATCTCGGTACCTAATGGCAGTTAGGCTACCACACCATTACTGACCCACTGCCAAACCGGTCATGCTGGAGGATGTTGCAGGCAGCAGAATGTTCTCCACAGTGCCTCCAGACTCTTTCATGTCTGTCACATGTCCTCAGTGTGAACCCGCTTTCATCTGTGAAGAGCACTGGGTGCCAGTCGCGATTTGCCAATCTTAGTGTTCTCTGGCAAATGCCAAACGTCCTGCACGGTGTTGGGCTGTAAGCACAACCCCCACCTGTGGACGTCGGGCCTTGTGGACGTCGGGCCCTCATTCCACCCTCATGGAGTCTGTTTCTGACCGTTTGCACATTTGTGGCCTGCTGGAGGTCATTTTGCAGGGCTCTGGCAGTGTTCCTCCTGTTCCTCCTTGCACAAAGGCGGAGGTAGCAGTCCTGCTGCTGGGTTGTTGCCCTCCTACGGCCTCCTCCACGTCTCCTGATGTACTGGCCTGTCTCCTGGTAGCGCCTCCATGCTCTGGATACTAAGCTGACAGACACAGCAAACCTTCTTGCCACAGCTCGCATTGATGTAGATGGGTTGTAGACTCCGTCTCATGCTACCACTAGAGTGAAAGCACCGCCAGCATTCAAAAGTGACCAAAACATCAGCCAGGAAGCATTGGAACTGAGAAGTGGTCTGTGGTCACCACCTGCAGAACCATTCCTTTATTGGGGGTGTCTTGCTAATTGCCTATAATTTCCACCTGTTGTCTATCCCATTTGTACAACAGCATGCGAAATTGATTGTCACTCAGTGTTGCTTCCTAAGTGGACAGTTTGATTTCACAGAAGTGTGATTGACTTGGAGTTACATTGTGTTGTTTAAGTGTTCCCTTTATTTTTTTGAGCAGTGCATATACCACATATGTATATATATATATTTTTTTTTAATACATACATACATATACGCATGCACGCACGCACGCACACACGCTCGCACATACACGCATTCTATGTCCTTGTGTTCTCATATTATCCTGATAACAACCTGACTTTCAAGGATATTGTTTTTTTCTGCTTTCCACTGTTATTCATGTAAAATTAGGGAATTACAGATTAACACCTCCCAGGCAGGACTGGGGGGGCAGAAGGGAGCACGGCCAGGGATGCCATTATGTCTCTGGCACCACAGCATTGTTCATCCAGGCCGGACCACTGTGGGCAGAACAAGCATGGTACTGTTTTAGTGCTCTCTAAAGGGTCCTAATGCCCTGAGCATTGTGCAAAATGTGGGATCCAGGGAACTACGTTGGGATTTTCGTGTACTGTCCACCGAAATCAGGAAGGTTGGGAGGCCTGAAGACTATAATCAGAATGTGTTCTCCTTTACAACATGTTTTCTTGGCACTAACACATCCCACTAATTAAACTAATAAATAATAATGGAGACATACATTCCTCAATATTCTAATAAATTACAGAGATTGCGTTAAGAATGTACTTTACCATACAACTGGCTTGTTGTTTGTTTAAACATTTTCCTCTAGTTGCCCAGAGACTTCACATAGCCACATACATTCATTAATATATACATATTACATATTTGAAATAATATTCTACACACCATAGAGACACTGGGAAAACTGTATTATGATAAATTGTAAAGTTCTAGATATTCAGAGAGGTTGTGTTAGTTACCATGCTGATTTATCCCTAGCATTTTTGCCCCAGAAAAGCACCTGTTTTTGCCTTGATAAATATCCCCAATTATTCTATACGTCATATACCCTGAAACTAGCCTAATCTCTTTTGCCATAACCTAATTTCCCACGTTTTTCTTGTTAGTAGAAGGGAGCAATTCCTATTGATAGTAATAAAGTGAGCTCACATGTTGAACTCATCACCATTTGGAAACACACACAGATACAAACAAACATGAAAATTGGGACCAAAGCAGGCGGTCTTTAGGGGACGAGTTGGCAATGTCACAAGGAGGTATGTCCTGCTCAGAAAGGGGACAGACACACCAGGAAAACGAGGCATGTCAGCCTGGCATGAATGCCCCTCAGGCTGTCATTTTGAGCAGTATAGCATGCCTGCTGCCACTACTTCCTAAAGAGAGGCAAATGCGCTATATCCGAGCCAGGTTTGGTGATGAAGGGCTTAGCTCATTGGCTGAGAGTGATGGCTCTGTATTGCAGGGTTTCACTCATAAGCGGGGCTGTATTTGCCAAGTGGCAAACAAGGCATTTTCCTAGGGAGGCACTTTCAGGGGGGCAACAAAAAATGCAGCCCTAAGTGCCTATGCAATTGCCTTGTTTGCCTCACATACTATGGGGGGGCAAGAGGTGGCCAGCTGGCCACCTTTGGGCCCCCCGAGGCATTCAGCTGCTTAAGTGAAGACGGGCCTTACGCACCCTTCTCTGATGCAGGGAGCGAGAATAAGACGTCACTCCGGCCCTGACAGTGATGAAGGAGCAGAGAAGGAAGATCTCAGTTCCCTTGCCACCTCCATTAAGTGCCTGCCCACCCAGCCAGCTGAGCCCGCAGAAGCCAGCAGCTCCAGGAGCCTCAGCAAGGAGCCCAACCAGCCCAGCAGTAGTCAGGGACAGGATACACTCCAGCTCTCCCAAAAGTAGGGAGGATGGGCGGATTTAATTTTTTTTTTTTTAAAAGCTATAATTGGTGAGTGTATGAGAAAGTGCGTATGTGTCTGTCAGTGAATGTGTGTGTGTCTGTCTGTCAGTGAGTATGTCTGTGCTTCTGTCAGTATGTCTGTGTCTGTCAGAGTGTTTGTGTCTATCACTGAGTGTCTGTCAGTGTGTGTCTGTGAGTGAGTGAATGTGTGTGTCTGTCAGAGTGTGTCAAATCAGTGAGGATGTTTGTGTATGTCTGTCAGTGAGTGTGTCATTGTATGTGTATCTGAGAGTGTGTGCTTGTCAGTGAGTGGGTGTTACAGTGTATCTGTCAGTGTAAGTGTAAGTCGTTTAAGTTGTTTAAACAGTGTGTGTGCCAATGACTGTATGTTTGTGCCAATGACTGTGTATCTGTCAGTGAGAGTATGTCAGTGATGGTGTCAATGAGGGCGTGAGTCTGTCAGGAAAAAAGTGGTCTTGACACGAAGTGGTGGTGCAAATTTAAATTAGGGGGGTGCCTGAATTTAGTCGTGCCTTGGTCAGCACAAATCCAAGATACACCACTGCTCATAAGAAAAAAAGTAAAACTGTTCTAAAATGGTTTGACTCCTTACAGTGGTGGTGGTGGGGGGCCACCAGGGCACTCCTATCCCTAAACACACTGGAACATGCTGTATTGGCTATGGTGTATAAAGTGTTTCTTTAAAGTGCTCTGCCATGGGGACAAATGGCAGCACAGGAGTCTGTTTTGGGATGAAACCTCCAAATCTGGGACCGTTGTAAGTGTGTTATATAAAGGACTTTATGGTCCATAGCGTCCCTTTAAAAATACAGTGATATTTGTTTGAGCTATTTTAACCCTTACATTTTGGATTGTAATTTGGGTTCACTGTCCATCTCCAATTTACCTGTAAATTAATAATAGACGCAGTAATTGTTTTCCAGAACGGTTCTCGCACTGAGCGGCAATTAGAGAAACAAGTCACCAAAAGAGCATTTCAGTGCTATTAATATGAATGTGATCTCATCACTTTCACTGATTGTTTTACATTATTAATCAGGTATGAGTTTCCTATCCACACTGTCCCTAAACATGGTATGAACACGATAGTAGCTGTTTGCGTGACACAATCTACTTATATCATATGGAACAATATAAACACTAATTTAAATCCTTTTCCCCCCTCAAATCATGGTTTTCTAAAAGTTAGGAACAGCTATAAAAGAAACAGCTATTTACTGTAAAGTTAGTAAATGTATGTAATCAAAAATGTTTAATACCAAGGTTTGTTGACAGAGTAAGAAGATAGCTGGACACTTCAGGGTTAACCTTGTACATTCTTTGTCCAGGCCCTGGGGAGTCAGCATAGCTAAACGGACAAGGGCACATGTATGAGTGTGGGGATGGTGCTAGTGATTGGCTATATGTGTTTAGGGGAGTGGTTATGGGTTTGTAGTGGGGCAGGGATCATCTTACCTCAGTGCCTTTTGGGATTCTGGCCAGCAAACAACTTCCCACCCACCCACCCTAATTTTCTGTTTTTGTTCCGTCACAGCCAGCGGGGAGCGTGTCCTTGCCAACAGGGTTGGGGAGCAGATGGAATGTCAGGAGATGGACATGGTGGGTCTCAACCTCCCGTGCTCTGTAAGGTAAACTTTTAAGTTACCGAATAGGACGTGCCCACCGAGCAAAAAGCCGGCTGGTGGTAGAGCATTTAAGATGATGGGAATTTTTGGTTTGGACGAGGGGGGAGGCGAGACACCAGTGGGTAACGTTTTGGTGCATAGGCACCTGGTTAAGTTCGTTGGCAAGGACAGTTATTTAAGTTGGAGGCTGTAGGGCAATAAGTGTAATTTATATGTTAATTTATATGTTAATTATGGTATGTATATATTTTTATCTGTTTATTTATATTTGAATTAAAGAAAAAGAATAAAGTTCGGATGAGTCCTACAGTTGTAAGTTTAATAAATGCTGTGGCCTGTTTCATCCAATATTCGTTGTTTGTCATTATTGGGGGGAGAATTGGGGTAGTCTCCTTACTCTTAGTCGCACCACATTCCCCGCTACGTACATACAAGTAGATTGCAAACGGACCATTGGAAGGAGTGGTGTTTCAATAGGCAGAAGACCTTTAATCTCTGTTCTTGAAAACAGCTCTCTGGAAAACCACTATCTCCATTTTCTTGATTTTCTCTGGTAGATGTAGCAGTACATTTTTAGAGACTGTTATATAACAGCAGCAAAACTACTTATTTAGGGATCAACCATGTATTAGCTTATTTGGTCAAAACAAAAAGTTACCTTTATACAGTCATTAGGATGGAAAAGGGGCAATAGGTAGATATTGGTTATGAGGCAGAAACTAGAAAGAGATATGCCATACCTCCAAAGTGTCTCTATTTAGGAGGGAACAGTCTCTATTTATGGCCCAAATCCACCTGTCCCTCATTTCAATCCTAATATTCCTCTTTTGATTGAGCTCCATATTGTTGGTGTGTCTGAATTTATTCAACACAGCAATAATACTCACAGTAACTAAAATAAATGTATTTAGATATCAGATTGTGTAAATAAACTAAATTGTCGGCTAAATTAGTAAGCCACCGAAAATGTCGGAGAAAAGCCACACCCCCACTCCTAAATGTAAAGTATTATATTTGTCCATTTGCTAGTATACCTTTTCCTCCCATATTCCAGTGTCCATTCAAAATAGGATTGAAGGATTTGCCATAGAGATGCAAAAAGATGTCGGGAATATAATCTTACCTAAGGAGAAAAGGTAACAACGCACAACTTTGTTGAGGAGCTGGGCAGCAAGAGAGCAGAGTGAGAAACCAACGCATTTCAAAGATAGAATCCTGGGATTTTGGAGGTGAAAAGGACAAACGATAATAAATAGAAATGAATGAAAATCCCATATCATACAAGACAAAAGTTCAGTTCTATGGTGAGAAAAGGCTAAGGAATGAACAAGTAAAGTAATCTGGTGGTCCTTAAGGCATCACTTGTCAACATAACAAAAGTTAGTTGTTGTTTTTTCTTCTTTTCCTCTTCCCTTCAGTCTAATCTATTGTAGGGCAACTATGCCCCATGGAATTTCTAGAACACTAGTTTCTAAAGGGCAGTCGCCAGAATCTGAGAACACGGGCAGATATAAAAGAACAAAATATAAAAAAACAAAAAAACTGTCTATTACTTCTGTGACAATGTACTCAAAATAAAAAATCACTGAAATTGTGTAATAATAAATGGAGTAGAATGAAACGTGGAATATGCCTCCCAGCCCTCCCTGAGTGTTACCTCACAAAACACACAACAAATATATAGAAAATATATATACGAGGATGAATCAGCAGTCAAGAGGAACGGCAACAAACTCCCAGACAAAAGTAAAACATAAAACAAAGTCAAACAATAAAAACAATAAGACAATAAAGTCTAAAAATAAAGTCTAAAATAACATCCAGCGCATTGGATGTTATTTTAGACTTTATTTTTAGACATTATTGTCTTATTGTGTTTATTGTTTGACTTTGTTTTTATAAGTGTATTATTTTTACTTTTGCCTGGGAGTTTGTGGCTGTTCCTCTTGACTGCATTTCCTCCGAGTTGGTGACCTTTTGGTTCCTCAAATTCCACTTATAGTGGAGATATGCCCATCTTACCTACATGATGTCATCAGTAATGTGACCAGAAATAATAATAATAATATCTGTTTTATTTGAATTATTTGGCTACTTAAACAGGACAGGACCTTATCTCTGTAACACTTTGAGAAAGCCTAGTAGTGGGCGAAATGCATTAGTGTTTTATTGGTGTTTTAAGTTATAGTATTAATAAAACTAGTTTTTACTCTATTTGGACCTTCTGGATTTTATCTCAGAAGATTTAGAGGATCCCATACTAGGTGGGGAAGATACCACCTAAGCTTTATAGGACTGAGCAAACTTCACTTTGCTCTCCTTTTGTGAGTATACCTCCTTTTATTCTTTTTATTTCCTGTTTATCCAAATAGAGAGACTGACAAGTGGTTTTTGCGCCCCTCAGCGCGTGCTCCCGGCGCCTCCCCAGGCTGCGTGCAGCTCTCCCAGCACTGCACACTGGAAGAGGGAGCGCTCTGCGTAGGAGCGCCGGGTGTCACGTGACTATCCGGCGCTCAGTCTGACTCAGTTTTTGGAGCTTTGTATTGGGGCATATCTGACCAGTTGAGATTGGTGAGATTGTATTTGAGTATTTTCCATCCCGTGTTTTACCATTTTTCCACCTCAGATTCTGGGTAGCTTGCTACTCCATTTATTTTACATAAAATAACCTGTGATGTCTACTTTATATACTTTTTGTTTTCTGTGATGCCTAATAAGCTTACTAGACAAACACCAACTTCTAAAATGGTTTCACGTTGGAATTTTAGTTTCACCTTGTGTTTTATGACCTGGAACTTTAAAAATTAACTGGAATCCTAGACATATGATGTACTCGGTAAATCAGGACAAATTAATTTTATTTTAATTACTTTTCTTAAGCTGCACTTATTATGCACACATTATTATTACCAAAACCGCCGCCAATGGGTTGGAACTGGGGGGCCTACAGGGCCCCCACTTTCTATCATTGGGTTGGGGCTTGGGAGGGACAATAGGCCCCCTAATTATCATTTAGGGTCCCTACCCGCCGCCAACGGGTGTGGGCAGTGGTGGAACTAATGTAGAACGAGCACCGGTGCAAATGTTGCCAAAAGGTAGATCCCTATCTGTTGTACAATTCCAGTGATGCTATACCAGCTAGTGATCTACAATATGCCCATCCTTGCATGGTTGTATTTGTGAGCAGTGTTTGTGCGCTTGAATGTAAGCATGTTTTTGTATAGAGTATATGTGTATGTATGTGCTGTTGCCGTTGGAATGTAGTGGTCTACTTGTGTGTAGTGTTTGCTTTTGAATGCAGGGTTGTGTTTTCATGTGATGTTGGCTTTGAAATGTAGATGTACATTATTGTTTAGTATTGGTGTTTGAGTGAAGGGGGTGTGTTTGTATATAATTTTGGAGTTTGAATGTAGGGGTGTGTCTGTATCTAATATTTGTGTTAGATTGCAGGAGTGTGTTTGCATGTTATGTTAGTGTTTTATTGCTTGGATGTATGCACACACAAACTTCCCCTTCCACATACATACTTATACAGATATACATACACATTAACACACATATATACACACTGACACATACACACAAATTCATATACACACTGACTTATGCACACACCTTGACACGTGTACACTGACATATACACACCCTGACACATAGATGCACACACAATTTGACAAACATAGATACACACACACACACACACGTCATAAGTTTTATATTTGCAGCCACCCTGCTGTTAACATACATTTTGCATGCAGGAGGGTGGCTTGTTTGAAGTCCTGTTGCTGGCTGAAGTTATTAGGATTGAGGGGTCTGGAGAAACTCTTTTCTTGCTCTTCTACCTCTGCCTGGTCTGTCATTCTATGTTGCCTGATCTCTCACTCCATGCTGCCTCCTCTCCCTCCCCTGTGTGTGCCGCTACTGCCTCCTCCCACATGGCATTTGTAGCTCAGAGGAAGTGATCTTCTGTCTCTTCCTCCCAACTGACAATTCTACAGTGGCCTGGTCGCAGTTTTAAAGGGCCCCTGTTCAGCAATACCCATTGGCTGTCCCTAAGTGCATGGGTCACCTGATGGCACTGGCAGTAGTTCTGCCACTGTGTGTGGGGTAAGTGGAGATGATAGGTCCCCCAATTATTATTTAGGGTACCCAGCTGCTGCTAATGGGTGTGGGCTGGGGGACAACAATATGTCCCCCCATCATCATTTAGGTCTCCCACTGCCGCCTAAAGGTGGGGACTGGAGGGGTACACTATGACCCTCACACACACACCCATAATTATTTTAATGAAAGTGCCACATTAAGTGCAAGACAGGCTTCTAAAGCTGTGTCCTTAAGGGGTTAATTGCTACTACCCATTTGTTGTCTAAACAAAGATATAATAAAGGTGAGCCTTGAAAGATACATTTCCATTCAGGAGACAAATTAAGCATAATCTCAGAACTGGTATCAGGAACAATAGATAACAGCCTGGATAATAAGCAGAGACAAAATATTGTGAAAGAAAGATGATTATGATACACAAAATATTATTCCAAGAAACAAAGGATGACTTGAAAGAATATTTAAGAGAGATTAGAATCTTAGTGCAAGTTATATACACTTTATCAGTTTTTCTAAGGAACTTGCTATAACTTGCCCCTCAAGCAGACATGAAGTAATCTTTAGATTCCGTGTCTCGTAACATACTGGATTACTCACATAAACTGAACTTTCTTATTTTTTATAATTTAAAACCTTGGAGCCTGAAAATGGCCGTAAGCAGCCTCTCATACACAATCTTTAAGTTGGACTGTTTTTAAAAAAAATCTTTATTTAAAGTTTTCAAGAGCAGTAACACAAAGTAATGAAAACATCATACAGAAAAGAGGTTCCTACATTACAACAATGTAGTGTTTGTGGGCCGGGACATACTTGAAAAGAAGAAAAAATTTCAATATGTCCTTCCTGGTAAAATATTTTATAAATAAATAAATAAATTACACTGGAACTAGAGCATTGTCTGATACATAAGATGACATTTATCTATTTACTAGGATAACACAAGTAAGACATATGGCTTGCTCAAACTATGGTCTTGTCAACAATAGTAGACTTTTGTTATGGCTACTGCTTTCGGACTTCTTCCAGGAGAAACACTTGGGTCTGAGTTACAATGTCTCTAGATTAGCTCTGAACCTGGCTCTTAGTCACTAAATAAAATTTATAATAGAAGCGTATTGCCAAGTGAGGAGTGGAAAGAGGAAGTGGAGAATGTGAAGAGCTTAGATGGGGGAAGATAGACAAGATGCGGAGCAGAGAGTAGCTGAAAGCACAAGAGAATAGGAAAAAGGTGAGTGGAAAAAGGAAAAAGGAATACCATGCCCTAACATAGCTAGGCCTTCCCTGCTGTGGAAATATATCCTTGCTGGTCTTTCATTGGGTTATCCCGTATATTGTTTGCAGTGGCTTGTCAGGACCATCATCTCCTTGCTTTTTGGACATATAGTCCAACCATGGGTACCACAACCCTTTATGTTTTTCTGACAAGCTGAGAACGGAGAGTTGACAGTTGACTAAGAATCTGAGTATGGACTTTTTGTACTTGGAAAGGTGGAGTGGGGTGCCGTGGCGGAATCTCGGGAAAAGTAATAAGATTTCTGTGTTTTTTTTTACATTCTTTAATTTTGTAGTGCAAAGCAGACAAGTAAAAACATTGAGACATCACACATGTATAAACACCGAGACAAAGGTGTATATGCAATATGGAATGTAAAGAATACTGCACTATTTTAGTTTTGTATAGATGAAATACTGACAGATCTGTAGAAATACAGGGTAGTGTATTAGCAGAAACAGCTCCACAGATTAGTTTACGTGTGCGCTAGAGGTATTGGAGCTGGGGAGATGTTAACTTGGGAGCTAGCATAGCCGGGATGTACAAGGGTCAACCAATGTAGGTTGTGTAATCATGGCATAGGGAAATAAAAATGAAAGGTAACATTAACAGAATGCAACTCAATAAAAAGAACCACAGAAAAACTGTTCATTTGCTCTGGATTAGCTAAGCTCTGCTCTTCACCTGCCTAGGAGGCAGTAGGAACATGGACAGCCTGCGGAGGAAATGTGGTAACTCAGCTGGAGTGATGCTCTCAGAGATGCCTCTGACCTTAAGTTGCTTCCATCTCCTCTTGTCCTCCAGGGCTGCAAGTTGGTGATCAAAGTTGGTCTGGGCCAAGGTGAGTTCCCCCATCTGCCTCTGTAACTCTGTGATGTGAGTGGAGTGATTCTATGACCTGCTCCACTGCAGCCATTCGGACAGTAAAACCCCTGACGTCTTCTCATACCTGGGTAATAGCAGCTGTTAGATTTTACCTGAGATTTGCCAAAAGGCTAGTGAGAATAGCAGCAGTGACAGGGGGAGAAGTGTCCTCCACCTACTTAGAGGGAGTAGAAGGTTTAGGGTGACCCTGCTGTGTAGAGGGAGATCCTCCGAAGTGTAGGAGAACTCATTGAGGTCCGCTGCCATGTTTGACCTATCTGCGCCATGCGGCCTCCGAAACATATCCCCAATGTCGGTAGAATATCCAGACTGATCTGGTCTTGGCTTTTTAGTTTTGCGCCCCATCGTCAGTAGAGCATCGTGCAGAGGTCTTCCAGGTAAGTGCCCTCATTCTGCAGCTATTATATCGGGGAATGCACACTTTGGCAGCAGAGCACCGTGGATATGCAACTGCTTCGATCAGGTGCTAGCTCCATCCCCCCTTCATATTTCTGTCATTGAGAAGGAATTTTAAACAATTCCTTAATGCGAAGACAAAAACAAAGTCAAAACAAAATCAGAACAGAACAAAGGAAGGTTTCCTCTTTAAGGATTTATATATTTGTCATTAATTAGAAGGTGAGAAGAGACATTGATCATAATAATCATACCACACAACTGTTCAGTGTTGTAGACAGGGCCGGCCCGTCCATAGACCGCGCTGGAGCCACAGCTCCAGCCGGCACTCTGACAGGGGCGGTATTTTGCTGTCATAATCTATAACACAGTGCAGCAATACCACATGGGTTGGGAACCTGTGTGAGGGTCCATCTGGTGGCTCATGCCCTTAGGGCCAACCGATGGACATATGCCATGAGGGGCCCAGTCGTGCACTGTCGCACTTTAACAGCGCGACCGAGCCCCTTCTATCGTGCACAGAGATCTGGGAGGAAGTGACATCACACAGCCGCGTGGGAGGAGGACGCCATGAGGATGGGGACAGATAGGGAGAGAAGGCTCCCAACTCCCACCAGTCACAGCCAGCAGAAGGTAAGAACTTGCTGGGTGGCTTAATTTTGTTTATGTGTGTGAACCTGTGTGTGTATCTGTATGTAGTGTGGGTATCTGTGTGTTTGTATGTGTCAGTGTCTGTATAGGGCCTGTGTGTATGTCTGTATGTCTGTGTATCTGCAGGTGTATCAGTGTGTCTGTACATCTGTATGTGTATCAGTGTCTGCATGTGTGTCAGTTTTTGATACATATACTGACACACATACAGTTGCACAGACACACTGATACACATGCAGATATACAGACACACAAACACTGCCACACATGCATATACACAGACAGGGCTGCCATCAGAAATCTTGGGGCCCCTGACACAGCTCAAGGTCTGGGCCCCCCAGTGCCTGCACCCGAGTCCGCCCAAAGTGCTGCCCCCCCCCCCACCCCCGAGTCCGCCCACAGGGATGCAGTGTCTGCAGGGCCGGTGCAAGGATTTTGCCGCCCTAGGCAAAAGTAAAGTTTGCCCCCGCCTCCACCCCCCCATGTGACATCACAATGCCCAACCCATATGATCTGCCATGTTAACTAACGCCAATGCTGCAGTGCCGCCGTGTTTACATTAAAAGGCCTGTAGGGACAGGCTATAGACACCAGAACCACTACATTAAGCTGCAGTGGTTCTGGGGACTATAGTGTTTCTTTAATATGAGGTAAATTAGAGATTAGTGCCACGAATAATATACTAGATTGCCTACTTACAACCAGATGAGGATGATGATGGGCTCTAGCTGCAGTCTGGCTCCACTGGTCTGGTGTAGAACAGGCTCTCTGGAGGCGGTTTGTAACTGTGGTCACAAAAATCAATGTTCTGGGATAACGGTAAGCAGCTCCATTTTTTGAGGCCCCTTTACACAGCTCAAGGTCTGGGTCCCAGGGTCCACTTTCATGTTCCACCAATGAGTTTGTTCACAGCGGGTGAAGTGTGTAGGGGATGTCCTGATGTGTGTAAGGAATGCATTGTGTGAATCTGTGTTTGCATGTGTAAGGGCTGCAAGATGTGTTTGTGTATGTATGGGATGCAGTGTGTGCGTCTGTAAGGGATGCATTGAGTGTGTGTAAGGGGTGCATTGTGTGTTGCTGTGTGTGTAAGGGATGCATTGCTTGTGTATGTGTGTCTGTGTGTGTAATGCATTGTGTGTTTTTCTGTGTGCAAGGGGTGCATTTTGTGTGATTGTGTGTGGGTGATGGATGTCAATCTCTCCCCCACCGTCAGTTTCCTTCTCCCACTCCCCCCGTCAATTTCCTTCTCCCCCCCTCCGTCAATTTCTTCCACCCCTCTCCAATTGCCTTCTCTCCCCCCCTCTAATTTCCTTCTTCTCCCCCCTCTCTAATTTCCTTCTTCTCCCCCTCCAATTTCCTTCTTCTCCCACCCTCTCCAATTTCTTCTCCCCCCCTCAATTTCCTTCTTCTCCCCCCCCTCTCCAATTTCCTTCTCCCCCCCCTCTCCCTCCAATTTCCTTCTTCCCCCCTCCCTCCCTCTCTCCAATTTCCTTCTTCCCCCCTCCAATTTCCTTCTTCTCCCCCTCCCTCCCTCTCCAATTTCCTTCTTCCCCCCTCCAATTTCCTTCTTCTCCCCCTCCCTCCCTCTCTCCAATTTCCTTCTTCTCCCTCTCCCTCTCCAATTTCCTTCCTCTCCCCCCCTCCAATTTCCTTCCTCTCCCCCTCCCTCTCCAATTTCCTTCTTCTCCCTCTCCCTCTCCAATTTCCTTCTTCTCCCTCTCCCTCTCCATTTTCCTTCTTCTCCCTCTCCATTTTCCTTCTTCTCCCCCTCCCTCTCCAATTTCCTTCTTCTCCCCATCCCTCTCCAATTTCCTTCTTCTCCCCATCCCTCTCCAATTTCCTTCTTCTCCCCCCCTCTCCAATTTCCTAACACACACTAACACACACACTCACACACACACTCTAACACACACACTTTTGTTTTTTCAATTTCATCCCCCCAGCCTCCCTACCTGTGGGAGTGCTGAGGGGATTCCCTGGGGTCCAGTGGTGTCACCCGGCGGCTGGTCCTGCGGGCGGGCGGGCGGGCGGGCTGGCTGGCGCGCGAGGGAGCACTCTCCCTGGCTGAGTGCTTCCTCTTCAGCTCCCTCGTGCGCCGCGTACTAATGTCGGAGCCAGAAGATGACGTCATCTTCCGGCTCTGGCATCAGTGCGGTGCGCAAGGGCACTAAAGAGGAAGGGAGAGTGCTCCCTCGCGCGCCCGCCAGGTGACACCAGGGCTAGCCTCAGGGGGGCCTGAGGTGACTGGTTGCTGGGACCCCCAGGAGAAGAGGCTGGCCACAGTGGTTACCTACCAGGTCGCAGGGCTGGGCCCCCTGCGACCCCGGTATGTACACCACTGAATGTGGGGCCCGGGACAACCTGAGCAGTCCGGGTCCCCCAGGACCGCTGGGCCCATGACAACCGTTATGGTTGTCATGCCCTGATGGCGGCCCTGTACACAGACACAGTGTATAGGTAAGTGTATTTGCTGCAGTGCACACACAGACACAGGCTACATCCTCTGCATACACACAGACACAAGCTTCATCCCCAGCACACCCACAGACACATACTACATCCCCAGCAAACACACAGACACACTACATCCCCAGCATACCCACAGACACATACTAGATCCCCAGCACACACACAGACACACTACATCCCCAGCACACACACAGACACATACTACATCCCCAGCACACACACAGACACACTACATCCCCAGCATACTCACAGACACATACTAGATCCCCAGCACACACACAGACACACCTCATCCCCAGCACACCCACATCGAGACACTACCATTGCAGAACCATATACAGATGCAAGAAAAAGTATGTGAACCCTTTGTAATGATATGGATATCTGCACAAATTGGTCATAAAATGTGATCTAAGTCACAACAATAGACAATCACAGTCTGCTTAAACTAATAACACACAAAGAATTAAATGTTGCCATGTTTTTATTGAACACACCATGTAAACATTCACAGTGCAGGTGGAAAAAGTATGTGAACCCTTGGATTTAATAACTGGTTGAACCTCCTTTGGCAGCAATAACTTCAACCAAACGTTCCCTGTAGTTGCAGATCAGACGTGCACAACGGTCAGGAGTAATTCTCAACCATTCCTCTTTACAGAACTGTTTCAGTTCAGCAATATTCTTGGGATGTCTGGTGTGAATCGCTTTCTTGAGGTCATGCCACAGCATCTCAATCAGGTTGAGGTCAGGACTCTCAGGACTGGGCCACTTCAGAAGGTGTATTTTCTTCTGTTTAAGCCATTCTGTTGTTTATTTACTTCCATGCTTTGGGTCATTGATCTGTTGCAACACCCATCTTCTGTTGAGCTTCAGCTGGTAGACAGATGGCCTTAAGTTCTCCTGCAAAATGTCTTGATAAACTTGGGAATTCATTTTTCCTTCGGATAGCAATCCGTCCAGGCCCTGACGCAGCAAAGCAGCCCCAAACCATGATGCCCCCACCACCATACTTCACAGTTGGGATGAGGTCTTGATGTTGGTGTGCTGTGCCTTTTTTTCGCCACACATAGTGTTGTGTGTTTCTTCCAAGCAACTCAACTTTGGTTTCATCTGTCCACAGAATATTTTGCCAGTACTGCTGTGGAACATCCAGGTGCTCTTGTGCAAACTGTAAACGTGCAGCAATGTTTTGTTTGGACAGCAGTGGCTTCCTCTGTGGTATCCTCCCATGAAATCCATTCTTGTTTAGTGTTTTATGTATTGTAGATTCGCTAACATGGATTCTAACAGGGATCCTAGCTGACACTCTATGATTCTTCTTCACCTCATTGAGCAGTCTGTGCTGTGCTATTGCAGTCATCTTTACAGGACGGCCACTCCTAGGGAGAGTAGCAGCAGTGCTGAACTTTCTCCATTTATAGACAATTTGTCTTACCCTGGACTGATGAACAGCATGGATTTTGGAGATACTTTTATAACCCTTTCCAGCTTTAAGTCAACAATTCTTAATCGTAGGTCTTCTGAGAGCTATTTTGTGCGAGGCATCATTCACATCAGGCAATGCTTCTTGTGAAAAGCAAACGCAGAACTGGTGTGTGTTTTTTATAGGGCAGGGCAACTGTAACCAACACCTCCAATCTAATCTCGTTGATTGGACTCCAGGTGGCTGACATCTCACTCCAATTAGCTCTTGGAGATGTCATTAGTCTAGGGGTTCACATACTTTTTCCACCTGCACTGTGAATGTTTACATGGTGTGTTCAATAAAAACATGGCAACATTTCATTCTTTGTGTGTTATTAGTTTAAGCAGACTATGATTGTCTATTGTTGTGACTTAGATGATGATCAGATCACATTTTATGACCAATTTGTGCAGAAATCCATATCATACCAAAGGCTTCAAATATCTTTTCTTGCAACTGTATGTAGTGTTTTAGTTTTTTATGGGGGAGGAGAAAGGCAGCATTTCATACTTGGATCCAGTCAGCACAATGTCTTGGGCCGGCCCTGGTTGTAGGTACTGGTTTCAAACTCCTCTATGGACATTATACATACTCAATGTAGTCTGGCAACCATGTCCGCCTCTGTTCATCTGGAAACATCTTAGTGAGCCAGTCCAGGCCTGGAAAGCATTAACAATACAGTCCATCAGCCCATGCACAAACTGCCATGCACAATTACTACAGAAATGTATGGCCAGACCTCCCATCATACTTTCTATTTCTATTTTCAAAAGAATGGTTCCAGGCTGCAGCCACAACCCATTGCCAGAACTCTCGATTCTTGTGGCCTGGGGGGCAATTGGCTCTATGCAATTTTCTCAATTTGGTCATTCGGCCAGTCGTTTATTTATTGATGGATATCCATTTATTCTGACAAATTTATTGAAAATCTAAATTTACATTAGATTTTCGATTCTTTTGAAAAACAAATGCAAATGTCAACATATTATGCTCAATTTAAATAAAAATCATTAACAAAAAACAATAATTTGCACATATAATTTTGTTTACGCACCTTTGAATTAATTTTGAGCATCTCCCTTTAAAAGAACACCTTTTAAGTAAACATCAGCTTATTTCAATCTTATGAATCACTTTCAGATACACAACAGCAACAGTCTAAGGCTAGATTATATTATAGATAAGCATAGCTCTGGCAGTTGAAAAGCAATATTGTCATTGATGTCAAGGGGAGAACTGCTATTCAGTTACTGAAGTTAAGTTTATATATTGTAATAGAATCCAGCCCACTAATCCATTTCACTAACTCTTTAATGTTAGAACAATATGTTCTCTGGCAAGGAGTTCCTTATTATAGATTTTTTTTTAATTTGACAACTTTTATTGTTTTCGGGGGAACAGAAGAGAAGGGGGGATTTAGGGGGAAAACGTTTACATAGTTAACCAGAAGTTACTGTGTCCACAGTACCATTCTCAATCGTGTTTTGTAAGGTTACCCAATTATAGAGGCTCGCTAGAGTAAGCTTGTGAGCAGCGTATTGGCTTATATGGATTGTCTTTTGTTGCACTTTAGGGCTTGTGATATTGTGGCTGTGGATTCTGTGGTGGCTGTATGCTGTGCAGTGGTATGGTGGGATATGAGGAGATGGAGGGGGGAAGAGGGGAAACGGATACTTCAGCTATGCCTTTGGTGTTTACTGCAGTGATGTTATCATTTTGCACATAATGGTGATAAATGTGTGTTATTGTTTGGTAGCTCTTCCTTGTCAATCACGCGGGGTCACCTATCTGAAGGGGTGTGCTCTTGAGTCATACTGCTGTGGAGGAGGAGGTGTGGGGCTATGTTACGGGGAGGACATGGAGTCCTTTGATGATTATATTATTTTAGAGGTTGTTGAGTTTGGATCTGTAATTATGCCATGTTGTCCACGCTTTGGACCAGTAATTGGCATGTGACTGGGTATGTCTGGTCATCATTTCATATTGACTATTGGTCTCCACCACCCTTATGCATTTATCTGTCATGTGAGAGGACATTGCTTTCCACTGCCTGCTGATAACCGTGAGGGCTGCTATAATAATGTGGTAGAGGAGGTATCTCTGGCTCTTTTGGATGTTTTTGGTAGGCAAGAGTAGAAAGGTTTCAGGTCAGTAAGGAAGTTGTACCCCTACACACTGTACTGTCATGCTACTATGTCTTGCCAATATTTAGTGAGTCGAGGGCAGTGACACCAGGTATGGATCAACAGTTGTGGCTAGAGGTTGTGTTTTTATCCATGATTGAATTTGCATGTATGAGATTTAGGCTATGGCAGGCAGATTGAATTCTGTCTGAAGTTCCGTGAATTGTTTGAGGTTGGAACCCTGTAGTAGTTGAAAGAGTTTATACACCGTGTCTGCTCCAGATCTTATAATTAAAATCAGAGATGAGTAGTGGCAGGGCATGAAAGATTTTCTCTATCTTTCCCAGTTTGCTTCGGTAGCTATCCCATAGAGTTAGGGTGAGTTTTGTTGTGGGTAGTATGTGTCGGCTTGTGGGGTGACATGCACGCATTTTTAGTGGAATTCCGTCTGTGAAGCTCCGTTCTATCTCCATCCATGCTAGCGGGTTTTTGTGATGGAACGAGGATAGCAAGGTGGCAATGTGAGCAGCCCGGTAGTATCTGGGTCTGAAGTTTCACCATATGAATGAATTTAGGGTTTGCTGTGATTCTGTCTGTGCAAGAGAGATATTTTCCCCTCCACCCTTGGATGATGTCTTTGAGCTCACAGAGCAGTTTAGATATTTTGTGTAGAGTGTTAATGGTGGGTGAGAGTGTCAATGTCTCGTTTGGGGACACTCATGCCTAAGGCCTGTGTTTTTGAGATATTTAGGAGCATTTGCTAAATTGGGCAAGGATGCTGTGAAAACTTGGCAGGGATACATGTGGTTGTTCTAGGGTTAGGAGGATGTCGTCCACAAATAGAGATAGCTTGTATTCACGGCTGCGGAGTTTGATGCCATGAATGTTTGGGTTGTCTCGTATCATTTGAGTTAGTGGCTCCAATGCGAGAATATAGAGTAGTGGGGGAAGGGGGCATCCATGCCTGGAACCGTTGGATATGACAATGTGGCGGGATATGAAGCCACCATTCACCACTCAGACAGTTGGAGTGGAATAAAGAGCGGGATACGAATTGGGGTGGAAATCCAAACTTTTGGAGGACCGCGAGGAGGAAGGGCCACTGCAATCTATTGAAAGTTTTTTTCTGCATCTAAAGAGAGCATTACACAAGGGCCCCCCCTTTCCTCCCCACATCCCATATAGGAGGTCAAGTAGTTTTCGTGTGCCGTCCGCTCCCTGCCTCCCCCCCACAAAACCCACCTGGTCCTCATATATTAGTAATTTCACATCTGTATTTAACAAAGATATAGGCTTCAGGTTTTGGCTTCTAGTTGAAGGTTTACCTGGCTTCAGGAGGGTGGCAACATGTGCCATTAGCATGTCAGAAGGCATGGTTCCAATATTAATTATGTGGTTGAATATCTTTTCTAGGTGGGGTGCTAATAGAGGTGCGAATTGTTTGTAATATGAATTTGATAGTCCATCTGGACTGGGGTACTTCCCTGAAAGGAGAGATTGGATGGTTTATTTTTGTTGTGCAGTAATAGGGTTCTGTATGGAGGCCCTGTGTGTGTCCGTCAAGGTGGGTAAGGTTGTTAATTGTAAGAAGTCTGTTATTTCTTGGTCAGTTGGTTAGTGAAGAGTGTCATCTTCCTTAAGATTATAGAGCGTATGGTAGTATGCTGCCTTTTCTTCATTGATATCTTGGGGACTATGTAGTTATTTGCCTGCGTTTGTGATAAGGTATGGGATTTTGGAATTGGCTTGTTTTTGGCAGAGCATAGTAGTCAAAGCTTTTCCGACCCTATTGCCTTGGGAATATGTTTTCATCTTGAGTTTAGTTAATATGTGTGTGGTTTTTGTCAATTCATTGATGCGGTTGGTTGTTTCTGCTATGACTTTAGCATGTGTGTCTGAAGGGTGTAGAAAATGTGCATTTGGTTGTATCCTTCAGTGTGCGTAACAGGCTTAGATGCTGTTATTTTTGTTTGCAATACGAATCATGGCTAATTAGTGGTTTGCGAGCCTACCAGATGGAGAGGGGGTCCACATCTAGAGTGTCATTGAGTTCAAAATATACTCGTTTATGTTCTGTTAATTCTTGTACGAATTAGGTATTGTGTAGGGATGTACCATTTAGGCGCCAGGGTGGTCTGTCTCTATGTTGGTAATGGTCTGTGAGAGTCAAGGTCGTTGGAGCATGATCAGACCAGACTATGTTGCCTATGTTGCAGTGGGATATCTTTGGAAGTAGTGACCTGGATATTAAGATGAGATCTATTCTGGAATAGGTTTTATGCACGGCTGAGTAATAGGAGTATTCTCTAGCAGTGGTATGTTGTGTGTTCTCCGGGTGTCACATAGTCCATGCTCCATAAGTAGTTTCGTGAGTGCCTTGCAATTAGTTTTGAGTGTGGCATGTCTGTGTGATTCATCAGGAATGTTGGAGTTTCCTCGGTAGTTTAACATGTCGTTGAGGTCCCCGCATATGATCAGTGGGCTGTCGGTAGTTGCCGGTAGTTTCGCTTGTAC
Organism: Pelobates cultripes; assembly: GCA_933207985.1. Taxonomy (NCBI): domain Eukaryota; kingdom Metazoa; phylum Chordata; class Amphibia; order Anura; family Pelobatidae; genus Pelobates; species Pelobates cultripes. Next base: position 62,826,277 of record OW240920.1, on the reverse strand, counting down.
TTGTGCAAGAAATTTCTTTGTTGTTCATTTGGGCTAATAATGCCTATGAGGTGTATTGTAGGTTATATATGACTTGGCTGTCTTTTTTGATATTAAGACGTTCCACCGACAGTAAGCTGTGTAAAAGGATGGAGACCCCACTGGATTTGGACGGGTGGGTTGCGTAGTATTGAGTGGGTTGGGAACCCTATTTGTGATGAAGTGTGTCTCTTGGATGCATACTGCTTTGTTGCGTTTAATATCTTCCAGAGCAAAAGTCTTTTATGAGGGGTGTTTAGTCCTCTGGTGTTGTGGGAGTACAGTTGCAAGAAAAAGTATGTGAACCCTTTGGGATGATATGGATTTCTGCACAAATTGGTCATAAAATGTGATCTGATCATCATCTAAGTCACAACAATAGCAAGAGCACAGGGCAGACTGCTCAATGAGGTGAAGAAGAATCCTAGAGTGTCAGCTAAAGACTTCCAAAAGTCACTGGCAAATGCTAACATCCCTGTTAGCGAATCTACAATACGTAAAACACTAAACAAGAATGGATTTTATGGGAAGATACCACAGAGGAAGCCACTGCTGTCCAAACAAAACATTGCTGGACATTTACAGTTTGCACAAGAGCACCTGGATGTTCCACAGCAGTACTGGCAAAATAATCTGCGGACAGATGAAACCAAAGTTGAGTTGTTTGGAAGAAACACACAACACTATGTGTGGCGGAAAAAAAAGGCACAGCACACCAACATCAAAACCTCATCCCAACTGTGAAGTATGGTGGTGGGGGCATCATGGTTTGGGGCTGCTTTGCTGCGTCAGGGCCTGGACGGATTGCTATCATCGAAGGAAAAATGAATTCCCAAGTTTATCAAGACATTTTGCAGGAGAACTTAAGGCCATCTGTCTACCAACTGAAGCTCAACTAAGATGGGTGTTTCACCAGGACAATGACCCAAAGCATAGAAGTAAATCAACAACAGAATGGCTTAAACAGAAGAAAATATGCCTTCTGAAGTGGCCCAGTCAGTCATATTGCTGAACTGAAACAGTTCTGTAAAGAGGAATGGTCAAGAATTACTCCTGACCGTTGTGCACGTCTGATCTGCAACTACAGGAAACGTTTGGTTGAAGTTATTGCTGCCATAGGAGGTTCAACCAGTTATTAAATCCAAGGGTTATATAAAATACAACATGTGGAGAGACACTTAGTATAATTGCTACCACAATTATGGGTGCTATTCCAAGAAGGTACTCCCTTCAATACCAATATAGCAAATATTCAAAAAGAAAGGAATACACACCAACTAATACAATAATGTATATCTATATATATTTTATTACAATACAAATCCAAGTCTCACATAAAAAATGTAACAGTGACCAAATAGGCAAAAAAGTTTAACAATATATTTACCAAAATTCCACAAGCCTATATGGGCAGAAACATGAGTCACAAATAATCCCCCAACGTTTCGGCTCCTCCTGGTAGCCATCAAGCTACCAGGAGGAGCCGAAACGTTGGGGGATTATTTGTGACTCATGTTTCTGCCCATATAGGCTTGTGGAATTTTGGTAAATATATTGTTAAACTTTTTTGCCTATTTGGTCACTGTTACATTTTTTATGTGAGACTTGGATTTGTATTGTAATAAAATATATATAGATATACATTATTGTATTAGTTGGTGTGCATTCCTTTCTTTTTGAATATTAAATCCAAGGGTTCACATACTTTTTCCACCTGCACTGTGAATATTTACATGGTGTGTTCAATAAAAACATGGCAACATTTCATTCTTTGTGTGTTATTAGTTTAAGCAGACTGTGATTGTCTATTGTTGTGACTTAGATGATGATCAGATCACATGTTATGACCAATTTGTGCAGAAATCCATATCATTCCAAAGGGTTCACATACTTTTTCTTGCAACTGTATATAAGTAACTCAGGGAGCAGTTCTTAATTTTTTAATGCAAATTTCCACATGGATCCTTTCTAATCTGAAAATAATTAGTATCTTTTCGAAGGATGCTGACGTATTTAGATTTTGATCCACATGCTAGCCTTAGGATATCTAGACTGCAAAATGAATGTTTTTGTAATTTGTTTCTGTGCAAACATGTCTACAACTACATAGTTCAGCTCATGTCCAATAAACTGAATTCAATAGTACAGTTCTTTCCTAGTGTTTACAATAAAGTAGTTGGATTTAGTTCAGGGATCGCATTCATTAGAAAGACATTTAGTCGCCAAGGTGTAATTTAAAGGGCTAACTGTAATTGTACTCCCAGTCATAGTAATAAGCTGTACTTGGTGATTGTCAATAGGTAAACAAGTATAACTGCACTGGGGAATTTGCAATGAGACAAATGCTTAGCACATCACTAAGTGTCGAGTAAACATATGTGGCCCCTCCTGGATTTTTTACACAATTTTTTTATGTTTTTTGGTGCTTTATAAATAAATAATAACAATACATGCCAACTGCCTCGTATCTCTCAGGACAGTCATGATGACTGAAACCCCGTTCTGTCATCTTGATTTTTTTTTTCCTCCTGTTTCCCCAGTAGTGGCCCAGTAAAGTCTTGCTCATGCATATTATTGAATGAAATTAGTCAAAGTATTTCAGCCCATATACAAGTGCTTTGGCAGAACTAGGCATTCTGTATATTCTGTTTGGAAACCTTGTCAGGCACACAGTCACCCTAGAATGTGGTCATAAATGGTACACCATCTTTATGGCCACGTGCATTACAAGTGATATGGATTAGGAGCCCCACCATCACCTAGTCCTTGTGTACCTTCCAAATTCAGTTTGAATGAGGATATATTTATAACTCCATACTGTATTACAACACCCACATCAATCTGTGTCTATTAGCCCCACCAAAGCTTTCCATTTAGAAACTCTTTGTCCTTATTTGGACTCTATTTTAAAAGATGGTTTTATTTTTTTGTTTCATGAGAGTGTAGACAGGGGAGCATGACCTTCTAAATGAGCATTATATATACAGCTACTGATATATTGAAACATCATATAATACATACCCAAGAGGGTTTTCATGCAATACGTCAACCATTACTACTTAAAACTGAAGGACATTGCATTAACATTTGCACTATAACATCTAAGTCGCTTTTTCCATTGAATCTACTTATAATGTGTTTCTATATTTACATTTATTATGTACATAATAGTTTTCGCTGCATAATTCTTCTCTGACATTATACTACAGACATTTTGATATTACTCATCTTGTATGCCTTTCAATAAGTTCAAGAAAGGAAAAAAAAGGAAGAAAATCATATTAGCTATGCTTACACATTTCAGCTCTGTCTCTTGCCAAGTACTCAATGAATGTCTTCGTAAAACATTTTGCTGTTAACTTGCACTATGGGATAGGCATAAGGCTCTCCTAGCTGTAAGATAAGACCAGGGACTAATGAAAGTATTTAGAAAATTGGGCAGACTAGATGGGCCGTATGCTCCTTATATGCCGTCACATTCTATGTTTTTATATTCACTTACACTTCCAGGCACTTGAAAAAAATTGCAGAAACTCACAATCTCACACCTTGGAAGATATTAGTTCTTATTCCCTCAGCTTCCATTTCATATGCGCATGCAACTTATCTTATTCAGATGGAATGTCTTAAAGGCTGATAGCAGGAATATGCAAACTATATGGGGTTTTCTATAAATTCTACAAGTTCGTTTTAGAATTACAACAGTGTCTCCATTCATGGAGTATCACATTTCCAATATTGGCCATGCATGGAAGGTTTTAAAAAAAAAAAAAAAACAGAAAACCCCATACAATATAGAGCCATTGTACTGCCTCCCTCTTTTTTCCAATATAATGAAACCAGCAAGTCATTCATAACATGCATACAAGTAGAGAAATCTTACTTACAATTTCTAGACCACAATCCAGATTCCACTTGACTTAGACTGGTGGCCTCGACCAGAGATTTTTGGGAGTTTGAAAACCATTTGATACTCCCTGTCTGTCAATAAATAGAAGTCTCTTAATAGTCTACATAGGGTCTATCTCACATCTTCACTTCAAAGCACTAAGGATTACAGTTAACCCTGGCTTTCCTAGGGGTCACTAATACATCACTATCATTTTATTTCACTTGCTCCTGTATTGTTATTGAATTAACCCTGCTATAAAATGTGTTTTGTTAATAGATCCCTTTACTTAACCCAACATACCATGAGCAAATTGGGAGCATTCTTACAAAATATTAATTACAATTGTCTCAGATAACAAAGGATATTGTCTTTCTAATCTCCTTTACAAGACGTCAGAGCTTACAATGTTCTAATGCAATGACCATTGTATGTGTTCATATTTGTGGAATGTTCTGCGTATTTATGTTCTAATGGTGTGCTTTTTGAACAGTCATGGGTTGGCCAGTTCCCATAAGGTACCCTTCTATATTACAATATATTTTAAGCTTTCCGTTACCAATCAGTATTTGGTGATGTATTAGACCTAACTATGTATCTTTTTCATACAAATGCCTAATTGTCTGCCATACTAGTTTATGATATATTAATGTCCATTATAAACTAGGACTGTCTTGCATAAAATAAAAAAACAAAAAAAACAAAGGTTTGGCGGCTAAATGATCTAAAACAGTGAAAAAGGCCACTGCAGTCAGTTATATATCGTCTTCACATCAAAAGACAAAAGCAGAGAATATGTTCCATCACATGTTGTATTGTATGCCAGATAAAATCTTTTTGGCATCATTCGGCATAACTGATGTGCTCCAGATGAAAAAGGTGAACTTAAAAGGAGATTGAAATAAGTGAAGAAGACTTTTATACATATTTGATATATAAATTATAGAAGCCAGTTTATCATATTGAGGAAATAATTAAAATTGTTCTTCTATACCAAAGAGGGCTGTATGAATGGACATATTTATAGATCAGGACTTCAGTCCCAGCATTTTGCAAATTTTATTTGGTTGAATAGGATATGACATACTCATCCATGAGAAATATGAGTAAGTGTTGAGGTTTGTTCTGCTATAACTTTGCAAGGGAAAAGACAGGGAGATATTGAAATTTCTGGTGGCATAAACCAGGCACTATCAATAATATGGAGAACAGTTATAAAACTCTGGGAAACAAAATAAGATACACGTTCTATTAATTTAGATTCTGTTAAAAGAAAAACAATTAGCTGCTTCCCAAACAGCAGAAATGTGACTATACTATTATTGTGCTTTATCTTACTGGACCAGAATAGTACCTTTTTTTAATCTTATTGTAGAATATATATATGGCCCATTGTAGATATTTTAAGACATCCACTTAGAGATAGATTTTAATATCGAATCTCATTTTCTAAATGGCTAGCAGGATAAAGGATGACGCTGTGTATTTATGGAGCCTTACTAATTTATTAACCTTGGACCGTAGTTCAAATAAAGAATGTTATTTTGTTTTTTTATGGTCCGAGGCCGTTTTAATAAAAGAATGTCTGATAACTTTTTTATGATCTGACCACAGCAAATGAGGGAGCGGGCAGGAATCGAATTTTAGAAAAGTATGTTTCAATAACCCTTTTAACATATAAAGCCATGAAGAAAATTGTAATAAACTAAATTTAAGGATTTTTACATAGTCTATGGGAACTAAGAGATGGTATGGGAAAAACTGTGGTACAAACTAAGTTAAGATCTCATATAATGGTGTTTAGAGATCAAAAAAGAAGACAAGCATAAATGTCATGGGGCAGCAGTGAAAGTATGGCAGGTGAGCTTACAAATTATCACTATACTGTGGTACCAACATGTCTTATTTAAAAAGTGCACATTACGATTTGTGATGGTGTGGAGATAACTATTTAGTGTTTGGGTTGTTTATACACTGTGGCAGAATAGTCCATGCAGCTGCCTTAGAGTGATGGCATTGAGGTAAGGACTTATATATATGTTTTATACGTTCTTCTGTTTGCAACCGTGTAACACTGTGACCGTCTATCCCTATATGCTTACCATACAGGGTTAATTAGTTTCTATGTTTTTTTTTATTCTTTATTTTTATTGTGCATGGGATTACAACAGTGCCTGTATAGCCACAACAGCTTCCACAAGCGCAGTGGTATTTGAACATAGATACGTTATGCGTTAAACTTTGTGTAAACATTTTTACATTTAGTAGTTTATATAATTGGATTGTGGTAAAGAATTACCGGTGGGAGATTTGCATTTTTTTATAGCTCATATATGTTAGTCAGGTATGCCTAGTTTGAGTAGGTGTATAATATTGATTAGTCTGTGAAGGTCTAGGCGGGTGCTGAGGGGGTTTAAGCTGTTTATCAGCTTACGTTTGGTTGGTGGAGGCTGAGGGACCCCTGTAGAAGTGCTACATAGTAGTTCCATGGGTAGCATGGGTCGTTCCTTGGGGGTTTGGAGACGTTGTGCATGTGTATTCGCTATGTGTAGAGCATTACGTCTGACTGAGCAGGCTCCATCCGCAGCCGATTGTCAGGGAGGGTGATAGCAGTGTAGCTTATTGTGTGACAGGTGGGTTGGCTAGCATAGACCCTTCTGTGTATGAGAGGGGGAGTGTGGGTGTGTGGGTATCCCTGAGTGGTTCGCCCTCATCTGAGAGGGGTGTTAGTGGGGAGTTGTGGGGGGTGGGTGCCATCTCGGTTCTTTATATTTTTGCCCAATTTTGGGGTGTTCGTAGTTAGCTGTAGTGCGCCTTAACATCTTAAGGACCAAACTTCTGGAATAAAAGGGAATCATGACATGTCACACAAGTCATGTGTCCTTAAGGGGTTAAAGGCATATACATGAAATGGTAAAAATAGAGGGGAAGAGTCTGCGCTTAATAACAGAGAAGAAAGCAGCAACCCTAAAAGGGAATCCCTCAAGACCCTTGGTAAATGGGAAGGGAAAAAAAAGGAGGAGTTAAGGGCTGCGCTATTGTACAGAGTAAAAAAATATATAGAATTTCTCACACACTCATAAGTAGTGTTCACATACAGTGCTGTATGAATTACAATTCAACAAGTGATTGTGATAGAAAATAAAATAACTTACCTTAGCAATATAGGATATGCCCAAAGATTTCCTCCTATCTTCAATTCAACATGCATATGGTATAGGGCTATTCCAAGCTAGAGAAACAGAAAATATATGGCATAGTGCAATACTGTATATACTGTGATTGGATATATGGGTAAGTGACAAATGCTCACTCACACTTTAACATCCCAAGAAGTGCTTTCAGAAATATGCTGTGTCTTCTTTGCTTCAGATATTTGGTAAATGTGAATCTCCCATAAAAAACAAAGTGCAAAAAATATAGATGATGAATAAAAATGCATATAAGATAAGTTATATGTATTTTATTCATCATCTTTGTGAAAGATTGTCCCTGAGGAAGTCCCTAACAGGGAAGAAACGCGTTGGACAGATTTACCTGCTTTTATTTACTTTGATGTAAGTAATAAATACTTTTTTTACTCTTTACTCAAACAGTCATTCAATCTATATTTTTTGCACTTTGTTTTTTATTGGAGATTCACATTTACCAAATATCTGAAGCAAAGAAGACAGCATATTTCTGAAAGCACTTCTTGGGATGTTAAAGTGTGAGTGAGCATTTGTCACTTACCCATATATCCAATCACAGTATATACAGTATTGCACTATGCCATATATTTTCTGTTTCTCTAGCTTGGAATAGCCCTATACCATATGCCTATTGTACAGAGAACAGTACCATCAAATAGAAACCAATTTGGTTGAAGTATATAATCAGCAAGTAATAAAACCTGGGTATAATAGTCTCTATTACAATCATATAAAAATAATGAATAAAACAGAGTCCATCCAGATGTTCAATAAAAATCAAATGATAAGAAAAATGTTGAATAAAATCAATAAAAACTGTCTCACTGATATATGGATAGGGTATGTGTACAATCCTCAGGAGTTGATCCGTCCGGGTTGTAGATAATCCGTATATGTGGAGATAAAAGAAAACACAAAAAACTGCCAATGGTGAAATATTGTAGCTCCAAGGGTAAAAATAAGTAAAAAGGAGGATTGTACACTCACATTTGATGGAGCTAGGGCCAGCTCTGGGGTGAAGGGCACTTAGTGGTATAATCCCCACTACAGGATGTATTGGAAGGGTAGGTCCGTCCGTCCGGCTTGGGTTCCGCCGTATTCCACAAGGTAGAAGAAACAGCAAATAGTGCTCTCAGTAGGCACAATAAAATAAATAAAATATACTCACAAGAGTAGAGCAGAAAATACTGCTCTATTGCCACAGCGCTGGTGGAATATTTCATATACATGAAATTAAATTGTTAAACGTTAAACACATTATAAAACATATTATAAGACACATTGTGAGGCGTTGAGCTCTGCGCAGGTTTTCGGCCGCCTTGTCTATTTGTTTCAGGATGATTTATGCTCAGTCCTGCCAGGGTTCCGATTCCCTGGATGTGGTGGCTCTTGGTGTGAACGGGGTTGTGGTCGCTGGGTCCCAGGTGTTGGGTGGCTTGTCTTGTGGTGCGCTTACGGTCTGGTCTTCTATGCCTAATGATGCAAGGAAGGTGGGTATATCTGCCCCAGATTCTAGTGTGCGAACAGTCCCGTTGTGTGTAGCTAACAGGGTTCCAGGGGGGCCCCATCGGTATGTGACTCCCACGGTCCTGAGTTGGGAGGTAACCAGTGCTAGTGATTTGCGCCATAGCAGTGTGGCTCGTGTTAAGTCCTGGTAAAAGGTTAGAGAGGCGCTTTCAAAAGACAGCTGTGTTTTATCCTTCAGGGCTAGCATAATTTGGGCTTTATCTTGCGAGGTGGAGCAGCGGAGTATGATGTCCCGCATTTGGCCAAGTTTTGCCGTGGGTGAGCCTGGTATTCTGTGTGCTCGTCAATAGATAGTTTCCTGGCCGTTGGGTGGGATAGAATGGTCACTAGCAGTCGTCTGATGTAATGTGGTAGCTCGTCTGCTGTGATGTTAGCGGGGACGCCCCTTATCTTGATGTGATTGCGGCGTTGTCTGTCTTTAAAGGCTGTCATCCTGAGAGATAGAGCTGATTGATGGACTTGTAGTTGGGTGACTGTGTCTTTAATTGTGGTCAGTTCAGAATTAATGTTGCTGATATTGGTTTCTGTTTGTGTCACCCTGCCTGTGACTGCCTGTATGTCTGATCTGAGTTGCTGGATGTCTGCAGCCCAGACCTACTGGATGTCTGCCAGCAGTGCTTTTAAATCTGCCTTGGTGGTGGGGGCAGTGCCATCATAGGGCTCTGGGGGTGAAGCCTGACCTGTCTGAGGGTCCTGTGTGGCCCCTACCTCATCGCTTGTCCCTGTGGCCTCCAGGTGTGAGGGTTGCTGTGCATCCGTGGAGGGAGTTTTAGCTGGTGCCGGTCTTTGCAGCATGGAGCCGATGTCTCTGCACTCCGCCGCCGTATTTGGTTTTTGGAACCGACGTCCCATTGCTGGCATCAGGGTTTGTTGTGGGGGCGAGGTGCCCGGTCTGTACAGGCTGTTTCCTGCGGTTCCGATCGCTAGGAAGTCACCCAGGTTGTAGGCTTGTGGTGCGCGGTAGGCCCCAGGCCTGCGTTTTGCTTTAGACTGCTTGGGCGGCTGAAAGAATGGCATTGTTGGGTGCCGGATCACTCCGTGAGGCAGGTCAGTCGGGTTGGGTGGTTGGTTGGGGCAGTATGCCTTAGATTGTGGGTATAAATTGGGCTAGTTGCGAGGAGCTGGCCAAGATGGCATCTGACCCTGTTGGTTGCAAGCTCTGCCCCCCAGTTTCTATGGTTTTAAACAAAAAATATTGTCTTGTTTGAGAATTTGTATTGGAAAAGAAAGCAAAACAACTGTTAGCATACAACTCACCCAAGAGGTACGGCTTGACATCGGTAGGAGAGAGTACACTCTATGGCCATATTCCGTTATTTAAAATTATATACTGGAATGCAAAGAATTTTACAGGTAAATCTTTTTGGTTTGTTTTATTCATGTTTAAATAAACTATTGTTGTGTTAATCCAGTTCTCCAAGAATGGCAGACAAAAGTATCAAAATCATTGAGTCTCATCTATATTTGACACTGTATATAATAAGAACATATAAGACCAATTCTCAGTGTATCATTAAAAACAGTGTAGGTTTAATAATGTACGTGGCCAATATGCTAAAGGTGGGTTAGTTGATGAGTATCTCTAGTGCAGGTGACCAATAATACCAGGCAAGTGATATAGGCACATGTGTGAAGATTGCTTAAAGGATTACTCCAAGCACCATGAGCACTTAGAAGATTTGAGGTGGTCATGGTGCCTGGAGTCTGTATGTGCAGTGTTTCACTATGAAACGCTGCATATACAGTGTAACGGACCGTTTTGCACACAAGAGGTTAAAAACCGTTTAGGCGATATTCCCCTTTTAAATACATGAACAGCTGCTGCAAGCACCAATCTCCCGAATTGCAAACACATGAATACTCAAACTTCCGAACATGAAACACACGAATTCACCAACTCCCGAACACACGAATGCTGTTAAACAGCCAAACAGGAAAAACCATACGAACAGCTTAAACTCCTGGCAGTCGCACTGTTACAGCATAAAATCCAATTCCCCCCAAGAACGAGATGACACTTTGTTTGAGGTTCAAGCAGAACTGATTTACTGGGGCTACCTGCCCGGCTTTTATGCAGGTCTCCCACCTGGTGGACACTCCCCTAGGGGACCAAATGGAAGACTGGGAAACATAGTGGACATTGACCAATCACAAGTTTACAATCCCACAATGCATCACAATCCCTCCTCTCTGTCCTGGAGATAATTGGAAAGTAATCCAATTATCTCCAAGGACAGAGGCAAAACTCCATTAACCACATGGCAGACAAAGGACAATAAAAGACATAAAAATACATACTGTTACATTTATCACATAGAACATACACATTCTCCCTATCCCCAGATAGCTTAGATCTGAGTGCACATTATTACCGAATGGCGCTCAGATCACATACATACAGTTCAATCGCCATGGAGCCAAAGTCTTTCATACAGTCTTTCAGTATACGGCTGGGCACCATACATAGCTATCTGGGGTAGCATGGTTTAAACAGTAAAGTACCGAATGGACCAGTATTCTGATAATTGACTGCAGGTAGGAGAAGAGAGGTCGGCGGCTCAGCAGTGTTCATGACTTTAACAGTGCGCAGAAAGGCACGAACCAGCCTTTCTGCAGGGAAAAGGAACAGTGTTAAACATGGGGCCATAGTCCAGAGGCAGGAGGCGGGCGACCAGGCTCCTTCAGTGGCCAGTGGCGAGGTTGGTTCCGCCACATACAGATTTAACCAATCTGTTTCCTAAGGTGCAACTCCACCTCCTGCAGCATCATTGGTTGTCTCAAGCCAGCCCGGAACAAGAGTTTTGATCTGGCTAATATGAATTTTGGGCAAAATTGGTGTCTGATGGCAGACATTAGGTAGCCAATCAGAGGCATCCTGTAAAAGATATAAGGACGCAAATAATGCATGTAAAAAGGCAATTAGATTTGTTAAATTACAAACTGAGGAAGTGATAGCCAAAGACCGCAAAACCAAGCCCAAAGCATTTTATTCATAAAATAATAATAAAAATAAATAAATTCTAAAAAAACTAAGATTGAAAGTGTAGGTAAACTGAAAACTGGGATGGGGGTGCTAGTTAATGAAGACCAGGAAAAGACAGAAATTTTAAATAACTATTTTTCCTCAGTATATATTAAGGAAGAACCGATAGAATGAGATATGCAAATTATCGTTGCAAAGAACAGAAAAATTGTGATTTAATGACTCAAGACAAGATGCAGCAGCAACTAAAGAAAGTTAATATAAACAAAGCTCCAGGGCCTGACGGTATTCACCCATGAGTACTTAAACTAAGTTTGGAAATGAGTGAACCTCTGTTTTTATTCTTGCAAGAATCTTTTGTTTCAGGAAATGTACTGTAGGAGTGGAGGAAGACAGATATGATTCCTATATTCAAAAAAGGGTTTGAAATCCTTGCCTGGAATTTATAGACCTGTGAGCTTACCTTCTGGGAAAGTGGCTGGGAAAGTATATGAAAGGTTACTAAGGGATAATAATCAAAAATGCATTGAGAAGAACATTGTTATCATCAAAAATCCGCTTGGTTTTATGAAACGTCATGTCAAACTAACTTATTTGTGTTCTATGACGAATGAAGTAGATCAGAGTGTTGCAGTGACTCTCCTCCCTCTCTGATGTCATCGGCCGAATGCGCATGCGCGGCAAGAGCCACGCGCGCAGTCAGTCCATAGGAAAGCAATCTCAATGCTTTTCTATGGACGCTGGCATCTTCCTACTGTGAAAATCACAGTGAGAAGCGCCTCTAGCGGCTGTCAATGAGACAGCCACTAGAGGCTGGATTAACCCATATGTAAACATAGCAGTTTCTCTGAAACTGCTATGTTTACAGCAGGCAGGGTTAACCCTAGAGGGACCTGGCACCCAGACCACTTAATTAAGCTGAAGCCCACCATATATTTAGCAATACTATGTTTGCAAGGTAAGTTTATAGAGCAGTATAATTGAAAATGTTTGAATCAAGATACTTAGACGAACATTCCAAGCACCAAAATAAATACAGCCTACAGCGGTCTTTGGTTAGCATGTGGTCGCTACGTAAAGAAACACATGGGGTGAGCAAGCTATAATCACCGCTGCCCCCACCCATGAGCAGCAACTCTGGGCTTTAAAAATTCACTGAGGGGGACATTTAGCTGCCCCCTAAAGCAGGCCGCAAGTGTGGGCTGCTTAATAAACACAGGAGCATCCCAGTGTCTATACCATCCAGTAGCAAGTTCAACCCCCAATTTTGTTTTCATACCCCACTCAAAGCCCCACCGGGTTTAAGCAAGTTCCCCATCCACCCTTTTTTAAATGTAACTTTCACCAGGTAGCCAATTATTGGGGCAGACAGGTGGACAGAGATCTGTTTATTACACATTATTTAACTGTAATCCCCCACACCATGCCCATGTTGGAAAACAGTGAACAATTAGTTTTAGATTTTTAAACTCCAAATCACAAAATGTCTCATGCATTGGCTGTTCGAGTTCTGAATTTCAGACAAGTTGCCAAAAACCCAAATGCGCAAATCTAGTGTGCACCTAGTGTGCTCCCTGGATATCAATGAAAGTTTTCTGTACATTATGCCCATCAGTAAACAAGAGCCTACGTGATATATAGTTAATGTGTTTCATCTGCACACAGTAGGTTCCTGCTTCAGGGGCCATGACACAGTGGGTGCAAAGTATCACAGTATTCTGTTCTAAAAAGTGGTGCATAATAATGAAAGGGGGAGGAGCCATCAATAGAATGTGCTTGCTAGTTCCACTGGTTTTCATGGTTGCCCCACTTCCGCAAAACAGTTTAATAATGTTCCTTATTGTCCTGGCCACTTCTTCAGACCAATATAGCCTACTCTTTGTAGTTGTGAAAGGCATCAATCGACCTATAGCCATAGTCCATGATCACAAAATAAACATTTTATATCCAACTACTTTTTTAAGACTTTGGTTTTTCAGAAAGAATAACGTATTCCAGAGAAAGAAAAATAAATAAATACTACTGAATTCAAAAATAAAGCTTGGTAATAAATTTTCAAAAATCGTGTTTTAAGCAAATTTTGTGCTTTAATGTATTTGACCATTTTCCCGTACAACAGCAACTTTTCCAAAAGAATCCAAACCACAAACCCTTACTGCATCTGTGTATAATTCCGTGTCAGAACAAAGTGATCCTGCCAAATTGATCTGTCATTGTAATGATTTAAAAAGGACTCGGTACTGCCAAGTAATCCTTGTTCAGTCTGACATGACAATGTTGACTCTTCAAGCCAACTGTGAAAGCTGCCAGTTTGTTTCAGAATGTCATGACTTTTAGTCTTATCATTAGATATCTCAGTAGTTACTGGATCTTTCTTTTTTTCTTTTTTTTTAAAGCAAGCACCCATTAAAGAGAGGTTGAAAACACAAACAAAGAACAAAAAATAGCAAAGAAACAAAAACAGTTGTCTTATAAGTACATTAAAGCAAAGCGTGTTTTGACTCGTATTATTGCATTAAAATGTACTTTGACCTTTACCAGCCATCGAGGCATAAAACATGTAAGCAAATGAGCGGCATGATGGGAAGAGGAAACATTAATGGTAATTTATATGTTAAAGGGCATCATTAAAAAGAAAGACGAGGACATTGACTGTGTGTGCCTGTACCAAACTCTTACCTTTTATCAAAGAAGTTAGAATTAAAGTGAAATATAATTTTAAGAGTGACTCTCAATTGGCTGAATGACAAATGACTGCTATGATGCTTTCTGAAAATGTTCTCTCAGTTTGTGTTGCATGAAGGCAATGCGTGGAGGAACAAATTGATTTACAGGTTTAATCTTTCTATCTGCATGGCCTGATAATTGCCATGTAAAAGCAGGGAGAATCTTGTCTCATGTACTGATGATGCGGTTTTAAGAATGTTACCTACTGTGCGTGTCCTAGACTCAGACCTGAGCAGTTACATGTTTTAACTACTTCGCTTCCCTTCAGCCTAAACTGAGGAATTGCACTACTACAGTACTTCAAGGAAAACTAATCCCCTGAGATAATACACAACACCCTTTGGGTGACAAACAAGTCCGTGATTAGAGGCCTATTGATATGACGGGCATCGTTTCTCCGCAAAAAGGCACTTTCACAACTGCGACACTGGCAGCAGGAACTTCACCTCCTAAATACCCGAAACGAACAAGCCCCCTTTAATTAAAAGACTACTTCACCCGAATTTCTAGGCTTATACTTTAGCAAGCCCTGGACAGGATTGGTTATCAACTGAAAAAACTTAAGGCATCCCACTATGCACAGGGCAACACTATGCACAGCAAGCTCCTAGTGCAACGACTCAAAGGGCAACAGGCCAAACACAAGATACCTTACATACACTCAAAAGATGTGGTCAAAATAATGATCCTAACAGACATCAGCAACGAATTTGCTAGGTGAACTGTAGCTGAACTGTACAATTTGGAATCTGATAAGAACACACACCAA
>OW240920.1:62777204-62811073 GCA_933207985.1 Pelobates cultripes | reverse complement strand
GTGTTCTTGAGAGAAGAGAGTGCCCTCATTGATAGTATGTAGCATGGGAAAGATTCATAGTTATGAGAACTCAGTCTGCATCAAACCCTTGTGCGGCAAAGATGGATTCATTTTATTGAGTTGAGTTTTATTGAGTTAAGTTTTATTATTAAGACTTCAGGTGGCAAGTATAACTTTGTTTTGTTTAACAGGGATTTGCACTGCCAATGGGCAAACAGTTTGGATTTTTAAAATATTTTTTGGAAGCAACCAGGTCCAAATTGGTCCAGTGTTGTTCAGTCCAGCTGCAATTTAGGATCCAAGTTGTTAAATCCGAACATTGTTAAATAGCAGAAAGAATGCAGCTGGATGGTTTTGCCTCATTCGCTATGGTCCCATTTGGAATTAAGTGAATAATTCCATTAATATTTAATGTTTTAACTAGTTCTTAGATCTTTCCTTTTTTTTTTTTTTTTTACAGAGTTGATGTAGTTATGATACGTAAGTTATGATCAAATTACTATGTTAACAGTTGGTACCTGGCAGAAAAACAACAAAACATTATTTGATGATGTGGAGTATCTGCCTTCATCCCATTTGTATGAAGAAAACCAAACTTGAGAGGAAGAGAAACTAGAAACTAGTAAATGCAAAGAAGTGTATTATAGTGAGAAAGACACCAAATACAGCCTGCAATCTTACAGAGCTTACCTCATCGGTGGTATGAGAGCGCCCTCTGGTGTGTAAAATAGAGAATGCAAGTTAACGCTTAAATTTTTTTTCTTATTATTTAAAAAGCAGCAATATATTCAGCAGGAAACTCGTACAGAGGGGGAAAAAAACCAATTGGGTTCAAACCACTGTGTGGAAAAGATTAAATATAATTTTGGAACAGTAGTAGTTAGTTAATTCCTCCCTTCCCCCCCCCCCCAAAAAAAAATTAAAAAATTGGAAAAATCAGAAAATAAAAAACAGGAAAAACGATGCAAAAATGGCTAAAATATTGCCAGGGCTAATGGCAATATCAGGCATTTTTTTTGCAATTATGAGTTGGCAAAAGTAAATACACGATCAGGATAAGAAGCATACGAAAATAAAATCAGCAATAAAACAGTAAAATCAAAGAAATTGAATGCGTAGGGTGGCAGGATTTCTTTGATTTTACTGTTGATTTTATTTTCGTATGCTTCTTATCCTGATCGTGTATTTACTTCCTTCTGGATACTGAAGACATCTTACGATTCTGATGGGCTTTTTTACTACTTAAATCTCGTGAGTGCAATCAAATAAAGTTATCCTTTTTATATATACAGTTGAACACTATGTCTTTCTTTTCTATTTTACCCTAAAGTTTCAAAGTGGGAAAAAAGAAGAAAAGAAGTCCTTGAATGAGATTTACATACTCCGCCTATTTTACTCATATGTTTGTAAGTGTATCTTAGATTTTACCTTTTATAGTGATTTATTTTATCTACACTACTGTGGTCTCTCTTTGTTTTATACATTTTAGATTAATTCCAGAGAGACTGCTAAATGAAAACAGTCATACCCACATATCAGAGAGGAGAAAAAAAAAGCAAACCGAAAGTCCCACTGTTCTGAGGAAGTACCTGCGTTAAAGTGGCACGGTCATGGCTGAATCCAGTTTCGTTTTTTTAACCCTCATTCCAACTCAACTACATCTAATTGCCAACTTAGTTACCCCCAAATGCCCCTAAGCCCCCCATATTACCTATTTTTTAATCTTTATTGTGCTCGGACCTAGGTCCTGGGCGCCTTCATCTTTGTGTGGGCAGATGAAGTCCCTATGGGACACGTCATCTGCCCACACTACACCCTGTTCCAAATTATTATGCAAATTATATTTTTCTCATTTACCTAAATAATTGATGAAATAACAGTCAGTATAATTATCATGTTATCAACTATTAAGAGTACAATTCAAATTGTATTGAACAAACCTCCTAATGATAACAGCATTTGTTTTAAAACAAACTTACAATGCACTGTTCCAAATTATTACGCACAGTAAGTTTCAAAACACTTTATAGGTTGTAAAGAACTGAAAATTGTCATTTGTTGTGTTTGCAGCATATTTACTTAAATCAAAAGCTATTTCAATCAAACTTATAACAACATTTTAACTTTTTAAACATTTTAACAGGTCACGTTAAATTTTAACATAGGACCCCTTATTTGATAGCAGCTTCACAAGTCTTGCATCCATTGAACTTGTGAGTTTTTGGACAGTTTCTGCTTGAATTTATTAGCAAGATGTCAGAATAGCCTCCCAGAGCTGCTATTTGGATGTAAACTGCCTCCCACCCTCATAGATCTTTTGCTTGAGGATGCTCCAAAAGTTCCCAATAGGATTGAGTTCAGGGGAGGATGGAGGCCACACCATGACTTTCTCTCCTTTTATCCCCATAGCAGCCATTGATTCTTTGCAGCATGAGATGGTGCATTGTCATGCATGAAGATGATTTTATTACAGAAAGCATTGTTCTTCCTTCTGTACCAGGGAAGAAAGTGGTCAGTCAGAAACTCCACATAATTTGCAGAGGTCATCTTTACACCTTCGGGGACCCTAAACATGACTCCACCACCGCCTTGTTGACGTCGCAGCCTTGTTGGAACAGGGTGGCCGTCCACCAACCATCCACTACACCATCCATCTGGACCATCAGGGTTGCATCACTCATCAGTGAACAGGACTGTTTGAAAATTAGTCTTAATGTATTTTTCTGTCCAATGCAGCCGTTTCTGCTTGTGAGCATTGGTTAGTGGTGGACTCTACACCTTGATGTCTGTGGGACTCCAGAGGCACCAGCAGCTTCAAATATCTGTTTGGTGCTATAGAAACATAGAATGTGACGGCAGATAAGAACCATTCGGCCCATCTAGTCTGCCCAATTTTCTAAATAGTTTCATTAGTCCCTAGTCTTATCTTATAGTTAGGATAGCCTTATGCCTACCCCACGCATGCTTAAACTCCTTTACTGTGTTAACCTCTACCACTTCAGCTGGAAGGCTATTCCATGCATCCACTACCCTCTCAGTAAAGTAATACTTCCTGATATTATTTTTAAACCTTTGTCCCTCTAATTTAAGACTATGTCCTCTTGTTGTGGTAGTTTTTCTTCTTTTAAATATAGTCTCCTCCTTTACTGTGTTGATTCCCTTTATATATTTAAATGTTTCCATCATATCCCCCCTGTCTCGTCTTTCCTCCAAGCTATACATGTTAAGATCCTTTAACCTTTCCTGGTAAGTTTTATCCCGCAATCCATGAACCAGTTTAGTAGCCCTTCTCTGAACCCTCTCTAAGGTATCAATATCCTTCTGAAGATACGGTCTCCAGTACTGTGTACAATACTCCAAGTGAGGTCTCACCAGTGTTCTGTACAATGGCATGAGCACTTCCCTCTTTCTACTGCTAATACCTCTCCCTATACAACCAAGCATTCTGCTAGCATTTCCTGCTGCTCTATTACATTGTCTGCCTACCTTTAAGTCATCAGAAATAATCACCCCTAAATCCCTTTCCTCATATGTTGAGGTTAGGACTATCAAATATTCTGTACTCTGCCCTTGGGTTTTTACGTCCAAGATGCATTATCTTGCACTTATCCACATTAAATGTCAGTTGCCACAATTCTGACCATTTTTCTAGTTTACCTAAATCATTTGTCATTTGGCTTATCCCTCCTGGAACATCAACCCTGTTACATATCTTAGTATCATCAGCAAAAAGACATACCTTACCATCAAGACCTTCTGCAATATCACTAATAAAAATATTAAAGAGAATGGGTCCAAGTACAGATCCCTGAGGTACCCCACTGGTGACAAGTCCAAGCTTCGAATATATTCCATTAACTACAACCCTCTGTTGCCTGTCACTCAGCCACTGCCTTACCCATTCAACAATATTGGAATCCAAACTTAAAGATTGCAGTTTATTGATAAGCCTTCTATGTGCAACAGTGTCAAAAGCCTTACTGAAATCTAGGTAAGCAATGTCTACTGCACCACCCTGATCTATAATTTTAGTTACCCAATCAAAAAAAGCAATAAGATTAGTTTGGCATGATCTCTCTGAAGTAAATCCATGTTGTCTCTGATCTTGAAATCCATGTGTTTTTAGATGTTCAACAATCCTATCCTTTAACATGGTTTCCATCACTTTCCCCACTACTGAAGTAAGGCTTACTGGCCTATAGTTGCCTGACTCCTCCCTATTACCTTTCTTGTAAATGGGCACAACATTCGCTAACTTCCAATCTTCTGGGACTACTCCTGTTAATGATTGGTTAAATAAATCTGTTAATGGTTTTGCTAGTACACCACTAAGCTCTTTTAATAGCTTTGGGTGTATTCCATCAGGTCCCATTGACTTATTTGTCTTTACTTTTGACAGTTGAAATAGAACCTCTTCCTCTGTAAACTCACGTGTAATAAATGACTAATTTATCCTTTTTCTCAACTGAGGTCCCTTTCCTTCATTTTCATCTGTAAATACCGAACAAAAATATTCATTGAGGCAGTCAGCTAGACCTTTATCCTCTTCTACATACCTTCCTTCTTTTATTTTTAATCTAACTAATCCTTGTTTTACTTTTCTTTTCTCATTTATGTATCTAAAAAATGTTTTATCCCCTTTTTTACTGACTGCTATTTTCTCTTCTGTGTGTGATTTGGAAGCTCTTATAACTTACTTAGCCTCTTTCTGCCTAATCTTAGAGATCATTTTGTCTTCCTCACTCTGGGTTTTTTTATAATTCCTAAATGCTAACTTTTTGTTTTTAACTATTTTGGCCACATCTGCGGAGTACCACAATGTTTTCTTGAATTTTTTGCTTTTACTGACAAGCCTAATGCAATTTTCTGTTGCTTTCAATAGTGCAACTTTTAAATAATCCCATTTCTCTTGGACTCCATTTAAATTGCTCCAGTCTGATAATGACTCCTCTACCCATATTCTAATTTTAGAAAAGTCTGTTTTCTAAAGTCTAAAACTTTTGTTTTTGTGTGGTGTGACTCAGTCACTGTTCTTATATTAAACCACACTGACTGATGATCACTGGATCCTAAACTTTCACCTACAGTAATATCTGATACCAAATCTCCATTTGTTAACACTAAATCTAGTATGGCCTCTTTACGAGGTGGCTCCTCAACAACTTGTTTTAGAGACAATCCCAGTAGGGAGTTTAGAATATGTGTGCTCCTGGCACAAGTAGCTAATTTTGTTTTCCAATTTACATCAGGAAGATTAAAGTCACCCATGATGATAACTTCCCCTTCATTGTCATTTTAGCTATTTCCTCAACTAGTAGATTATCTAACTCTTCAATTTGTCCTGGGGGCCTATAAATCACACCTACACGAGTTACTGTGTGATTACCAAATTCTAACGTAGCCCAAACGGACTCTACGTTTGCCTCACTAACTTCTATTAGGCTAGATTTTATGCTATCCTTCATATACAAGGCCACCCCTCCCCCTTTCTTGCCTTCCCTATCTTTCCTATATAAAGAGTACCCTGGTATTGCTATGTCCCAGTCATTTTTCTCATTGTACCATGTCTCAGTAACAGCGACTAAATCTACACTATCAGTTGCCATTATTGCCACAAATTCATGGATCTTATTCCCTAAACTGCGAGCATTTGTAGACATGACTCTAAGCTTATCATTTTTTAATACACTTGCTACAGGCACCTTCTGTCCTTGTTTTGGGGGACAATTGGATTGATGTTTTATCATCCTTTTGCCCCCCCTCCTAGTTTAAATACATCCTAGCAAAACCTCTGAACTGCTCACTGAGAACATTTGTTCCCTTTTGAGAAAGATGCAAACCATCTTTTTTGTACAGCTTATCTCCATTCCAAACAGAGCTACCATGAGAAATAAAGCCAAATCCTTGCTCCTGACACCATTCACCAAGCCACAAATTAAAGTCCCTAATACGCATCCGCCTGTCGTTCTGAGTGTTATGCACAGGCAGAACTTCAGAGAATGACAGTGTGGAAGCAACCTGCCGTATATCATTGGCAAAAACACTAAAAACTTCCTTAACCTCTGAAACCTCATTGCAAGCCAAGTCATTTGTCCCTAGATGGACAAGTACATCCAATTCCCCTTCCTGCTTTGCTTGCTTAACAATATTACAGATACGTCTCCTGTCTCTGTGAGCAGTAGCTCCGGGAAGACACCTCACAAGACCACCATTGTCCATCTCCACACCTCTTATAATGGAATCCTCCAACAACAACTGCTTTCTATTAGGCCTCACCATAGTCTCCAAGCCGGTCTCCACAACACCACTAGTGTCAGTGCCTCTCTTCACAACACCACTAGCGTCAGTGCCTCTCTCCACACCACCACTAGCGTCAGTGCCTCTCTCCACACCACCACTAGCATCAGTGCCTCTCTCCACACCACCACTAGCCTCAGTGCCTCTCTCCACAACACCACTAGCCTCAGTGCCTCTCTCCACAACACCACTAAACCACCACTAGCCTCAGTGCCTCTCTCCACAACACCACTAGCCTCAGTGCCTCTCTCCACAACACCACTAGCCTCTCTACAACACCACTGTGTGCCTCTCTCCACAACACCACTAGCCTCAGTGCCTCTCTCCACAACACCACTAGCCTCAGTGCCTCTCTCTACAACACCACTAGTCTTAGTGCCTCTCTCCACTAGCCTCAGTAGCCTCAGTCTCCACAACACCACTAGCCTCAGTGCCTCACAACACCACTAGCCTCAGTGCCTCTCTCCACAACACCATTAGCCTCAGTGCCTCTCTCCACAACACCGTTACACTCTGAAAGTGCAGAAAATGAATTATGAAGAGCAACAGACTGTGCAAAATGCCTTTTATACACATATCTCAGTCTACCAGATCCTACAGTAATCCATCTGCCTTTCCTAGTATGTCTCTGCGGCAGTGGCTTTGCAGCAGTTCCAGTCTGAGTTTCTTCACCAGATAATTTACAAATCTCAGACTTCAAAAATACAATCTCCTGCCGCAAGATAGAGAACTGTCTACAGATTAGACAACAACCAAACCTCCAAAAAGTGGAACGTGAAACAAATGCATAGCAATTGTTACACTGAACTAAGTCTGCCATTCCAATTATGAGAATAATTTAAATCTAACAAATCTTAACTTTGTATTTATCCTCCTGAATACCTCAGATTACCTCCAGTTTCTCTCCAGAATATCTCCAACTACACACTTAGAAACAGCACTTAGAAGTAGCACCAAGCTATATTAGACAAGCTAATGACACCAAGCCTTATATAACTCCTAAAATCACCACCCACTAGGAATGTTTGACACCTGGGTAGGCCTCTGCTTATTTGCAAACAATAGCTAAGTAACCAGCAATCAATAGCAAGTAACTAGCTTAATCAAATCAAATGCCTTATAATTACCAACAGGAATTCAAACCTTGTATAATCAGTAACCTTTTCCTACAGATGAATCTTACCTGTAACAGTAGAAAAGAAAGCTCTTAGCACAACTCTTAGACAGTTGAAGCTTCTGTAAAACTCTCCAGAATATCTCCAACTACACACTTAGAAACAGCTATGCTATGTAATGGTATTTTAGCAGCTGCTCTCTTGATCCAATGCATGGAACTGGCAGAAATCTTCCTCAATGTGCCTTTATCTGCACAAACCTGTCTGTGCTCTGAATCAGCCACAAAGTTTTCGTGAAATATCTAATGTTTTCATACCTCGTGCGAGGCATTGAATGATTTCACTCTTTTCGGCATCAGAGAGATCCTTTTTCTTCCCCATATTGCATGAAAATGGAGCTCTGCTTAATAATGTGGAACACCCTCTTTTAGTAGTTTTTCCTTAAATTCGGCTCACCTGGGAATCTAATTATCACAGGTGTCCGAGATTGTTTTCAGTGATCAAAAGAGCCCTGAGACACAATGCCATCCATGAGTTAAACTGAAAAACTAAATATTTAATCTTTGTGACACTTAAATAGAATTTGCATAGTTATTTGGAACAGGGTGCAGTAGATAGCGCTGTGAAAATCCCGCACATGCACAGTAAAACACTTGGGCATTCGCTATGGTCCGAAATTCGGACTGGAATTTCGTCAATTCATTCGTCAGAAAGACAAAGGAATGAATAGACATTTCAGACAAACAAACACCAAACATCGGTGTTCGTTTGTTCGTTTGTTCAGTTTATTACAAGGAGGGAGCTACGAACTCACAGCTCCCTCCTTGTAATATGTAAAAATAGAAGCGGCAAGGAGAAGTGCTCCCAGCCACTTCCTAAGCTTCCCTTTGTCCTCCCTATACCACGAGTAGGGGCATGTCTACTAAACCGTGAGCAGCCTGTGGTTGCTCACTGATGTAAAAAAAAACAAAAAACAAAAAAACTAGATCAGATTGAAAAAAAAAAAAAAAAAAGAACAACAGATCCCGAGAGAGGGAGAGAAGTGCTGCTTTAAGGACAGATTTCTCACTGTGTCTTGCCTTGTGAGCTAGTGACCTGTACTTACGGGAATCTCTAAATAATATCTGCCTGTAAGAAAAGGCAGACCCTGGTAGAGAAACAGGAGAACATGTTATGACAATGTTAAAATCAATAAATCACGATACTTTTACCGGTAGCACTCACTTTAATGTGGAGTTAATGTCACCTCAAGGTTTCCTCTCCTGATGATGTTGGGGGGGGGGGGGCTAGTACCTCTTCTCCCTCTATGGTTGTCTCTTCCAGAACGCAACAAGAACGACAGTCAGGAATCAAAGGATAGGTAAGTAATTGCTTTTATTTGGTAATAAGTATAAAATACTAAATTAAATTATGCCAAATGAATAATTAACAAACCTACGCGTTTTGTCCAATGTATATGGACTTCCTCAGGGACTCATTGGTATAGTAACAATAAGGCATAAAAAAAATATAAAAAAATAAATAAATAATAAAAAAAAATCAAACCAAGTCCAAAATGGGGAAAAAAACAAACAATCTTACCACCCCCAGTCTTGTTTTATACAGGACTAGTCCCCACAATAACAGGACATATACTGTTATCAGTAAACCATACATACAAGATAAGTATACTGTAAATTGCATAAATTATGCCAAAACGCTAGACTTAAAGGGACACTATAATCATGATAAAACAACTAACCTAATGAAGCAGTTTTGGTGTATAAACCATACCCATGCACTCTGCCATTATAAAAGTGCCAAATTCTATTGAAATCTGCACTTTTTGTAAAAAATAAAATAAAGAGGACACACTTCTCACACATAAAGCATTTCAGCAAACTAAAGTGCTTTAGCGGTCCAGATGTCCCTTTAACTTTAAATTGTCACCAAATACATTGGACACATCATATATCATAGATATGCATGATGTATTCAATGTAAAATATTGTGATATACTAACCTAAGTTACATTACTGCACCGCCATTTCAACAGCTTGTGGACATTACTCTTCATGTATTAGTCTAATACTTCCCTTACCTTTTGTGTCACTTTACCCCACTACCTCTAGCATGTAAGCTCATTGAGCAGGGCCCTCAACCCCTCTGTTCCTGTGTGTCCAACCAAACGTTATAACTACGTTTGTTCGTCCAGCCACTGTAAAGCACTACGGAATTTGTTGGCACTATATAAACAACATAACATAATAATGTAATGCCCACCTCCTGTCAGTCTTCAGCTACTCTCGTGGTCGTCTTTGATTTGTCCTGCTTGGAATCGCTGCCCCAAGCAGGGCAAACCTCCTCAGTGACTTTTTTAAGGCATGCTAGCATCTGAACGTGGTGACATTTATATACTCCCTAGCATGAACACTAGCAGCACAGGCTAGAAGGTTTCCATAGCAACCTTGGGATAGCATAAGGACCACCAGTGGGTGTTTTTATTCTGATCTACCTTCTCAGTCAAATCGTCAGCATAGAGTCTATACGAAAGTGGGAGAAAAACCTATTTTTAAATATATTTTTCTTCCAAAACACACTTTTGCTAGCAAAGCTAGCACAATCTATAAACAGAATCTTACACTTTTTCAAAAGAACAAAGGTGAAAATACTGGTGTCGGGTACCTTTTAAAGTTTATGTTGGCAACAACTGTAAAGTAACTGGTCATCTACTAAAACAAAGAAAATTGCTAAAAAATGAAATATCATTAGACTCTGATTGGTATGCTGCATTTCAGTCGCCCACTGGCATAAGACACATTTCAAAATGATATAAACAGATGGGATTTTTAACGTTGGTATAAATATAGGTAGGCAGCTGAAACTACCCAAGCAAGAGTCTCTTCTTTCTGGCAGTGGATATGGTATAAGATAGTAGTAAGGTAGCAGCACCTTTTGGTTGTTCTCAGTTCCAAGTAACAGTCCGTGGATATGTAAAATAAGAAGGCAAGTAACACAATACAGTGTAGTTTTTTGTTTTTTTTGTTATCAGTGCATGTGATTTAAAAAAAAAAACACAATTGTTTGGAGCTACCAACCAGCTGCAAGTATTAGCGCTTGGTCTGTAGATATATTGGTCCCATAAAGTCTTTTGTGGATGGTGTGTCCGGATCTGGTCGCCAGTAGGGGTGTGCAAGGTTCCAAGAAGCTTGATGGTTGCAGACCACCAATAATGGAAAAAAAAAATTACAATTATATAATTATAACCGCTATTTTGCTCACTGATAAAACCAGTATTAGAAAAACAATAAAAGAAGAGGTACTCACAGAAACAAAGCAAAATGTAGGTTTTGCTCAATCATAAAGACATAGGTGGTATAATCCCCACCAAAGAGTCTTTTTGATAAAATCTTCTTTAAAAACAGTCAGAGTGGTCCAAGGTAAGGAAAAAACACACTTATAAGAAATAAGCATAAACGTAAAACACACTCAAAACGTTTTACCAAAAACAACATGCTTGTTGTTGAGAGTGTTTACAGACAAATGGACCACACCTGTTTTTATAGCATTTAAATGAGAAAAAAAATGTAAACTGTTGTGTGAGGTCACAAATATGTGACCTAAAATTATGACATTTTGTCATAATTAATTGTAACAAACTATTTAACCAGGAAAGGTACATTTAGATTGCTCTGGTTTTCAAATACATCCTGGGGCTGTTACTTTTTAAAGCACATCCAGGGGATGACATTAAAGAACTGAGAGTTTTATCATAGGTAATGTGAATAATACTTTGGATATATAGAGAATTTGGCAGTACATCCAACAGCCTTAGAACCGCAGCCCAGGACCTCCACATCCAGCATCTTCACCTCCAAGATCGTCCGAGACTAGCCACCCAGACAGCTACTGCAACAATCGGTTTGCATAACCAAAGAATTTCTGCACAAACTGTCAGAAACCGCCTCAAGGAAGCTCATCTGCATGTTAGTCGTCCTCATCGGGGTCTTGACCTGACTGCAGTTCGTCGTCGTAACAGACTTAAGTGGGCAAATGCTCACATTTCGATGGTGTCTGGCACTTTGGAGAGGTGTTCTCTTCACGGATGAATCCTGGTTTTCACTGTACAGGGCAGATGGCAGACCGCGTGTATGGCGTCGTGTGGGTGATGTCAATGTTGTGGATCAATGGGTCCATGGTGGCGGTAGGGTTATGGTATGGGCAGGCATATGTTATGGACAACCAACACAGGTGCATTTTATTGATGGCATTTTGCATGCACAGAGATACTGTGATGAGATCCTGAGGCCCATTGTTGTGCCATTCATCCACGACCACCACCTCATGTTGCAGCATTATAATGAACGGCACCATGTTGCAAGGATCTGTACACAATTCCTGGAAGCTGAAAACATCCCAGTTCTTGCATGGCCAGCATACTCACCGGACATGTCACCCATTGAGCATGTTTGGGATGCTGTGGATCAACGTATACGACAGCGTGTTCCAGGTCCTGCCAATATCCAGCAACTTCGCACAGCCATTGAAGAGGAGTGCACCAACATTCCACAGGCCACAATCAACAACCTGATCAACTCTATATGAAGGAGATGTGTTGCACTATGTGAGGAAAATGGTGGTTAAACTAGATACTGACTGGTTTTTGGACCCCACCTCCCTCCCCCCGATACCCCCAATACAGTAGAACTGCACATTTTAGAGTGGCCTTTTATTTTTGCTAGCTTAAGGCACACCTGTGCAATATTCATGCTCTCTAATCAGCATCTTGATATGCCACACCTGTGAGGTGGATGGATTATCTCGGCAAACTAGAAGTGCTCACTAACATAGATCTAGACAGATATGCGAATATATGAGAGAAATAGGCCTTTTGTGTACATAGAAAAAGTCTTAGATCTTTGAGGTCAGCTCATGAAAAATGTGGGCAAAAACATTCAGTGTAGATAGCGCCATGTTTTTAGTGTATTTTCATTAATTTAATTATCCTGCCTTTGTTATATGCAGTATCACACTATTTTGTTCTCCTTGTTTATTTTAATTTCATATCACGGAACCTTTTTGGAATTGGTGAAAATATTGAGTCACCTTCCGAATCGACTTGCTTTATCAAAGATTTATTTTGCTGTGGACTAAGAGCTGACTTTGGGACTTTGTTAGTGTAACGGCACCCCCAGGCAAAAAAGGGTTAAACCGCCGTTTAGTAGATCTTCCCTTCCAGAGACACAGGCACAGCTACTGCAGAACACCAATACGCCGAACAGGAAACCACACGAATGCTGTAAACGGCCGATAAGGAAAAACCATACGAATAGGTTTACACTCCTAGCAGTCAAACTGGAACAACATACAGTAAATCCCCCCAAGAACGAGACAAAGCTCCGTGTTGAGGGTCAAGCAGTTAACAGTCAGAGCTGTGGGTTTATTGTGCTTATGTACACATTCTTACACATTAGTACCACCCACAGGGTTTTGGAACACAACCAATAAACACATACAATACACTCAGACACTCCCACACAAAATCCTCCCCTCTGCCTGTGATACAATTACCTTACACAATGGGTAATGTAATTATAACAAGCAGAGAAATACAATTTTTCCACATTATTCATAACTCGAAAAGTATGCATTACATTCACTTACATTTTCAGAACCAGCATACTCCAAATACAAACATATGTCAAAATCATCCAAATTGGTCCAGTGGTTTAAAAGATAGATCGTAGTCCTTTGTGACCAAAGGAAGCATGGCTTTTCTGCCCAAAACCAGTTCCACAGAGTCTTCTATCCTGGAGATAATTGGGAAGTAATCCAATTATCTCCAAAGACAGAGGCAAAACTCCATTGAACACATGGCAGCAAAAGACAATAAAACACATAAAAACATATAACTGTGCAGCCATTGTACAAAACAGGTACATTCAACATATCCCCAGATAGCTCAGATCTGAGCGTACATTATTACTGAATGGCGCTCAGAGCACACACATACAGTTCAATTGCCATGGAGCCAAAGTCTTTCCCATAGTCTTTCATTATACGAATGGGCTCTATGGCATATGTGACGAAGTGCCCTTCGCCACTTGTGCCTGGAGAGGACTGCTTGCCCGCCTCTTGCCCTGTGACTATGGCCCCTGGGATGTATTGCCCTTTAAAGACATGATGTGGGCATAATGGATTTGTGTTGTGCTGCTGCTGGCCCTTTGGGAACCATCTGGGGACATACTGTGGAGTTACTGGGTGGCCACCATTTCCTGTATCAGAAGCACATGGTGAGAACAATGGATGGCGGCCATTTTAACTCCCAGACACTGTTTGGACTTTTCAACACGGTGCCATCTCGCCAGTATTTGGTGCACAGAGACATCGTGCAGTGGTTTTGGACTATACAGCAGGGGACACATTATACAGTGATTGTTTTTCATTTAGCCTGTATATGTTCTGCAGAATCTGCATTAAACTGTATTTTCCAAAGTACTGAACGGATCTGGGTGAATTTTGGATATGTGGTTCAACCAGATCCCCCGGTTCCAAGGATATACTTTTTATGGGGTTATTGCATATTTTGGGGTCCCTGTGTGGTTTATGAAATTGTAATGTTTCTGGCCAGCAGATAATTGAGCTTTGTGTATTGTAGAAACTCAATTATCTAGCCTGACCCAGAGGAGGAGTTTTGTGTTGCATAAATTGTGAGTTCTGTGTGCCAATAAATCAGTCTTGTTCCAGCATTAAGCCTTGGCTCATGTTTGGGGGAAGGGATACCTACACTCTGTGGATTGCTATAATCACTATACTCCCCAGGGTATGATCACTAAGTTCTGCTAAGAGCTTGTTCCTGCTCTCTGGGGAAAGAGAGGTTCACCCACTGGAAGCTGGATCCTGGCCTTGGGTCCAGGGTGGGTGGAGACAGCAGAGACCCCGGCGCAGTTGCATCGCTGGAAGTGGGGTCTGCAGTGCTGATGGTGTCGGTTGGAGTGCTTGGAGTCCTCAGCGAGCACTAGGAGCATCGATTGGCGGAGGTACTCAGTCGGAGTGCCAGCGTTCCGTCACAGCATAGCTATCTGGGGTATCACCGCTCAAACAGGGCAAGCACCAAATGACCTGGCTTTCATGTC
The DNA here is from genome assembly GCA_933207985.1 of Pelobates cultripes. Classification (NCBI taxonomy): domain Eukaryota; kingdom Metazoa; phylum Chordata; class Amphibia; order Anura; family Pelobatidae; genus Pelobates; species Pelobates cultripes. The sequence goes on along the minus strand of OW240920.1, from coordinate 62,796,546 downwards.
TTTGCAGGGGAAAATCCAGCGTTTCAACATGGGGCCATAGTCTAAAGGCAACAGGCAAGCAACCAGGCTTCTTCAATGCAATGTGGCAAGATTGGTCTTGTCACAATTAGTATTATTTATTATACCACTTGTTGGCATTTTGAAAAAATATTACAATCACAGTACTATTATTTTGCGCAACCTGTTTTTCTTTCTTCATTATTAACAGTACAGCTTACTGAAAATAGCAAGAAGTAAAAAGCATGCCTGAATTTGAGAATAATGCCCACATACAGTAAACACAGTTAAATCATATATTTCTAAAATAAAGATATCTAAAAGTGTGACTTTAGGGGGTGAAAGGCTTAACAATCATGGTCTGCACTATTCTTAAAACAAAAACAAACCTTCTTAATTCTACCCAAACCAATTCTAACGTAAAAAGCTGCCACCACCAGTGTCACGAACACACCCTAGTTCAAGAGTATGCGTGACGTAGTTGTGGTGGTGAAAGGGTTAAAGTTCACTATTTGTCTGCATTAGAACGGAATTAATGATAAAATCCCACTTACCACCACCCACACCTAACCATAATAATATAAGTATTACACTTTTAACGCTGCCACCACCAAGACAATTTATAAATGGGGTGCCTTGGTCCCCCAGGTAACTTAATAAAAACCCACCAAATACCTATGCACAATACCTATGCAACTGCAAAACACTCAGTCTCATTAGTCTCTTCAGCTAACGCGATTCTTTACCAGACAAAGGCAGACCTTAATAAAGGAATATTTATTATGAGCAAAAAATTGTCACAGTGCTTACAAAAATAGGTGCTAAACAATTTATTTACACCAACAACAGATAAAAACAAAAAGGATAAAATAATAGAAGTCCTAATCACTTACTTCAAAGTAAAATTTCTGCCCAGGGGATCTCTGGCAAGGAAGATGGTGAGATAGATTCTGTCTCCAAGCAAGTCCAAACACATTTCTGAGTCATTAAATATATACCCTGTGGAATATTTATATAGCGTCAGCAAATTCCGTAGTGCTGTACAATGGGATTCTGTAGCACTGTACAATGGGATTACAAAGTCTTGCCCAGGGGGTGGAGTTAAGGCGTACCAATAGAAATAATAAGTGACCACCCCCTTGTGTTCAAGACCAACATCAATCCAAATAGAAACTTTTTCTATCTCCTCTTTTGTACTTGCCACAGAAATAATTGCATCTATGAATGTGTTACCATTTTCCATTCCATAGATATGTCACACTCCTTACTTGTGACCCAATATAGCAGACATCACAATCCCTTGTCATATGGTTAAGTTACGCAAATCAACTTTAGGCTTGATAAGAAGATTGTGCTTGTCCCATTCTAAATATAATAAAAGTGCGGCTTAATTATTATTCTGTGTGTATTAATGTTTCTTTTGGATATGATACTTGAACACAAAGCTAATGATCATTAACATATCAAATAAATTAACTCATCAATTAAGAGGTACATGCCATATGGTGGAAGTCAGTTAGTTTACATTGGAACTAGACTTCCAGGCCACTTATGTGTGACTTCTCACACCTTACAGAGCCGTTGATAAATCAACGTATCAATCCATGTTGTAAACCATCTGCCCCCTTTCACATTCCTATACAATTTACATTACCCCTTCTGTCATCTGACCTCTACCAAGTGGCCAATTCATATATGCACTACACAAATTACATGAAATGACAATGTTCTATTGTGCAACAATGAATGATGTACCCTTGGCGTGACAACCAGTACAACTTAAAAATGGATATTCCTAGATTACCCAAACAAAACAAAAAAAATACTGTTTAGTGATGTTGGTGGAGAACATGTACTTTGCACTACACATGTAACTGGAAGGAGTAGATATGAATGAAACTGGATAATGAGTTGAATAAAATAATTATTCGGACACAAATGTGCTGCTTCACCTCATTTACAGGATGTTTCAGATCAGTTATTAACATGATGGTATCAGACAGACCTGTATCTATATGCTAGGTTGCTACACATGCCCAACTTAAGTGGGTGGTGCTCTCAACACACTGGCAGTATGCTTCATACCTGATAGGAATCCTCAGGGGTTGTGAGCTTATAGAAGGAAGTCTATAGAACTATTGGCACATTTTCAGATGACAAGCCCCACTCTTGCTGCATGACACTGGTTTGCCAATTAAAACATGTGGAATTCAGTAATAATGTGCATATTATGCATTGTCGGGGCATGGCTTGGCACCCGTGGAAAATTGCTGTGTAAATATAATTTCCTCCAGGACAAATTGCCCCTTCTCACAGCAACAATGGGGAAATCCAACAAAACCCCCACAATCGGGGAAGCACCCAGACCCCCAAAAAAGGCCCACTCATCTCATCCCTTTGGAGGGCACAGACAGGTCCCAATGGCACTACCTCATTAAAGCCCTAACTACAAAAATGGGTTTCCACTCCACCACGTCAGAGCTGGGAGCCGTGATCAGACAGGACATCCAGGTCATAACAGGCCGAGTGAGCCACGTGGAAGCAGTGTGCGGCTCCCTGTCGGCGGCCCAGACCACACTAGCAGACAGCGCGGAAGTGCTCTCCGATCAGATCCGCGGCATGCTATGTAGAGCTGGGCAAAAAGCTCCAACTGCCAGCTATAAATATGAGATGGCCTGATCAACTTTAACTATACAACCTCACCAGGAACCCAAGACCGGCACTGCCACAACACACCCAGAGAGTCAGGTACCTCCCGCTAGTGGGCCACCAACCTCCCCCTTCCCGCCCCCATTTCTGCACCAGGCAAGGGCTACTTTGCATGTATTCCCCCTCTAACTAAACATTCCTAGGCTCTCCAGGACACAACCTATATGCTGAATGTTACAAAATGCCTTTTGTAACTGTTCCTTTAAATGACAAATTGCCCTGCTCTCCAGGATTATGGAGAAGCCTATTAGCTCCTCCCCCATTACTATGGCCCGGGTGTGTATGGCCCGGGTGTGTATGGCCCTTTAAGACATATTGGGGCTTACAAACTTTTTATGGGACTGGTGCTGGCCCTTTAACCCCTTAAGGACCAAACTTCTGGAGTAAAAGGGAATCATGACATGTCACACGTCATGTGTCCTTAAGGGGTTAAGCACCTTTTTGGGACAAATTGGGACAATGCCCCTTTAACCCCTTAAGGACACATGACATGTGTGACATGTCAGGATTCCCTTTTATTCCAGAATTTTGGTCCTTAAGGGGTTAAGACAGTGTCCCCAGAATTGTTTGGGACACTGCCCCTTTAAACCTGTGTCCCCAGACCTGGTTAAAACCCTTTGTTGCTGGCTATTTCCCACTTGGTTCAGTAAATGGGGCTTACTGAACCAAGTACCACACAGGAGGACCACCCAGAAGTGGAAGTGTGCAGGCAATTTACCTCCCAGGTTGGGAGCCTGCTGTAGGTAAATTGCCGAACGCTGGGTGGCCGCTGTTCGCGCAAATGAACACGTGGCAGCGCCATCTTTGTTCATTCAAATACGGTCAGCGGTGTGTGCAGCCAAATTCATGGAACTAAAATCGGCTGCACATTTCCGCAAACACCACTGACCCGTACCTTCTTCCATATTGAACTTTCAGCCACAGAGACTAAGTTTCAGCCTTAGTCATAAAGGACTTCGTCTAACTTTTTATCCACTGGAGGGATTTGTGTGATTTTTGGTTATGTTTATATTTAAAGTGTGCAGATTCTTTATGAAGATTGGATTTATGGTTTTAAAGTTATAGTACATGTATAAAGACTGTATTTTTCCTGCCTGTGATAATTATGCAGAGGGGAGGATTTTGTGTGTAATTGCTGGGAGTGTTTTCTGTAATGTACGTGTGTTATTGGTTGTTCTGTAAAACCCTGTGGGTGGTCCTATGTAATGAAAACCTGCATAAAAGAAGGCCCTTTGGCGCCAAATAAATGAGAATGAATTAAGAATGTAGCGCTTATATGTAAAGAAATTAATCACCTTTTGGATGTTGGAGAAAGAATATCACTTAAAAATCGGCACGAAAAGATGCCTTTCTAGGGATGACTCCCAGTGCCTTCTATCCAAACGTCTCTGAGTCTTTCGAATTATTAGTCCACAAGGATAGAGTAACTGTAGCAACAGAGTTTATTGCAGCCACAAAGATTGGCTGGAAATAAGAAAAAGGAATGAACTGCATCCAACAGCTCCCTAATCCTGCGAGCGTGTGTATGAACCGGAGAGTTAGTTACTTCCTCCCAGTCTGCCACTATCCAGCAGCCTTAAAGAGAGGCCGGTATAGGGAAAGGTCCCAGCAGAGGGACCTTTCCCTATACCGGCCTCTCTTTAAGGCTGCTGGATAGTGGCAGACTGGGAGGAAGTAACTAACTCTCCGGTTCATACACACGCTCGCAGGATTAGGGAGCTGTTGGATGCAGTTCATTCCTTTTTCTTATTTCCAGCCAATCTTTGTGGCTGCAATAAACTCTGTTGCTACAGTTACTCTATCCTTGTGGACTAATAATTCGAAAGACTCAGAGACGTTTGGATAGAAGGCACTGGGAGTCATCCCTAGAAAGGCATCTTTTCGTGCCGATTTTTAAGTGATATTCTTTCTCCAACATCCAAAAGGTGATTAATTTCTTTACATATAAGCGCTACATTCTTAATTTGTTTTGTGCCTTCAGTTAATAGGAATCTCTGAATGTTTGGCAGCTATCTATCACTATAAGTTACATTTGTACCTAACATTTATTGTTGTATATAAGCGCTGGTTCCATTGTCTAAATAAATGAGAATGACTTGACCCTCTAACTTGCAGCCTTGACTCATGTTTGTAGGGGACAGCTATAATCACTACAGGGATTGCTATGCTCTTCATACTCCCTTAGCTGAGCTCTTGTACCTGACCCTGCTTCGCTCTACAGAAGGAAGAGGTTCACCTACTGGAACCTCGAGCCTGGTCATAGGTCCAGGGTGGATAGCCGATGGCAAGATCCTAGCCCAGCAGCGGCGGTTCGTGGAGTCTGCAGTACTTATGGTGTCTATGCAGTAGTTATCGTGTCTATGGTGCTGATGGTCCTTTGGGAGCGCTAGGAGCATCCTTTCTACGGTCCAACTTCCAGCCAGCCTGGAGGCAACCGTAACACTGAACTTAATCATTTCCCTGCCACGCTCAAACACAGACGAGGACTACCGGCACCTTTTACTCCCAGATTTCTACACCCTGCATCCATTTTTCTTCTCAACCCAACCCGGTTGCCCAGGAAAGTATGCAAGCAAGGGGGACAGGGGTATGACCTGTGGAGGGAATAACTTATGACAATAGCAAGATAAGGAAAGGTGATAATGTGAGTTAGCAATATAACCAATAGCCATAGTGGGGTTTGGGGCGTGGGTTCTATGAAACTGCAGTTTCTGTGTTACCATAGTGGATTGTTAATAGTGACCCACAGCCATTTCGTCGGCTCATAGACGCAGTGCCATCCGCTCACCCAGGGGTCGGTGTCCTTTGTAGTTGGGGAACCCCCCGCTCCTTCAACCCCGGAGCGGGGGGTTCTAACTTCCATGATGCCGGTGCCTCCGTATCCGAGGCCCTAACCCTCAGGTGACCAACAAACTCTTACAAACTACTTAGCTGAAAACCTACCACAGGACACATCCCCTCTCTTAACAAGTGAGGCACACAAGAGCGTGATTCGGGATTATAATCTCACAAAGCTCTGCTATTAAAACAGCCAGGGAATACCCAATCCGAGAACTGACAAAATAAGGAACCCAACAAGCACATAAACACTAGATGACGCACTCCTGAGGGAACTCACAGGCGTGATGAATTATCACATGTACTACGAAAATCATACACTAAGCCTTCCAACACACCAAGTTAGCATGCCATATTCAACGCACCTTAGAATGTCCTAAGAAAGGAGTACAGAAACCCTGGAAGTCCATTGAATCTCATCAGGCTGGCAGGCCACTCTCTGCCCTCCCTTGGCTTGACCCCACTATCGGCAAACACCTGATTTCCCAACAACCATTTATCATAGCCTTATTGACCCTGTGGTATACCAAAATGGAGGAGCTATGGGCTCTGGAGGAGCAGTGGTACTTGGCCCAAGATTGGATGCAAGCACACACAGACATATGGGCGGCGTGGCTAGCGCGCATGTTCTCTGAAGTTTCCGGTTTGTAAATCTGGGGAAGCACCACGGCTGCAGGACTTGATGGTAATCAGTGGACGATGCCGGGAGCCGGACGCACTGATATGCACACGCTCTGACCTTGCACATTCCTCTTGCTCTTTCAGTCCCTCTTTTCCGAATGCATACTTCTTGCTTTATATAAACCCTGGGGCTTGGAGCATGGCCCAATTAGTAATCATAACGCGGCACACCGGTCTGCACACAGAAAAAATGTACTTAACATAGGCCCTATTGGGAGCTGAGTGGCTGGGGTCATACCGTGTTACCTAAAATAAAATTTGTTCCATTATTGTACTTTAGATCATAAAAATGTGGAACGCACCTGAAAGTATATATGTAAAGGGACCTGTGCGGCCACTTTTGTGATACTGAAGGACTTGCGAGTCCTATGCTTTACTCTCTAACTGAAAGGAATGGAACATTTTAGCTATGAAGAAAGGTTAACAAACCTCTTTAGTTTAGAAAAACATTGCCTCAGAGGGGATATGATAACATTATACAAATATATTCGGGGCCAATACAAACCATTGTGTGGAAATCTATTCACAAACAGGACTTTACATAGGACACAAAGTCATGCATTTAGACTGGAAGAAAGACGATTTAGTTTAAGACAAAGGAAAAGGTTTTTTTACTGTAAGAACTATAAGGATATGGAATTCTCTGCCTGAAGAAGTGGTTTTATCAGAGTCTGTACAGATGTTTAAACAGCAACTAGATGCATACTTGCAAAAACAGAATATTCAAGGATATCATTTTTCAATGTAGGGTAAATGCTTATTGATCCAAGGATTAATGTGACTGCCTTTTTGAGGCAAGAAGGAATTTTTTTCCCTAGTTTGTTGCAAAATTGGAAGGGCTTCAAACTGCAAAAAAATAAATGTGAGGAAGGCTGGACTTGGACACGTCTCTTTTCAGCCTATGTAATTATGTAACCATGAAAGAAAAGAAAGAAAAAAAAACAAACGAAATCTCAAAGAAATTTACAAAAAAAATAAAAGAAAATTATGCATTGTCACCGCAACTATACCATTAACTTAGTGGAGCTTCTCCATCTCTCTCCCAATAGGCTGCCATGGTGGAAGAGATGAAACAAACATGTCAGCTGTAATGCAGGCAAAAACAGTGCCCGCTATCAGTTATTCACAACAGTAAGAACGGTCAGGAAACGAGAGAATTTTAAAAAGGCCAAAATAGCCAAACTAGAAAAATACTCCCCGTAAGCTATGCTTGAAACTCACTTTGAATTCCAGACAAGTGAATAACCCTGTTTGTGTTGGTTTTACTGCCTAGATTATTTGCCCTCCCTTAAAGCGCAGGCTCTTTGTACTTGAGGCAGTGGTACCCACGAAAGCTCTCTTGCTTCATATCTGGGTCACTATGATTCTATCACCCTCAAGATCCTACCACCCTGGATTTTTTAAAATTAATTTTAATTGTGCACAAGAAAACAGACAAGCTTGCACCACCACGACAGCTAGTGCAAGTTCAATATATTCAAACATAAGGAAACAGTCATGGCTTTAGAGTAAACTGCACAATTTATTAAAGAAAAACAAAATGTAAAATTCATCACGCAAGGTAGAAAGACATCTCTATATTGTTATGTTAAATTTAAGGTAATATTCCTGCTAGGCAACATTTTCTAGGCACTAACGTGACACTTGTGGACACTGAAGGACAGAGACACTGGGAGACAGGGTGATTAACCAGAAAGGTATTATCATCATCATCAGCTGTTGTGAAAGAATTGGTTCCACCTTGAGGGGCATCGTGGATGTGGTGTGAGAGCCCAGAGCACCGCCACGGCCAGCCAGATGATTTTAGCCTATGTCCAGTGAAGGCAAGTCACGGTCTCAGATAATGGCAGTTGATGGCAAACTATGCGATATGTAAACTAGCAAGACAGGGCTCAGGTGGTAGATCTGGCATGGTACAGCGATCCACATTCCTCTGCGTGCCACAGCTCATCTGGGAGACCTTTGATTTGGCTTGAGCATAAGCACGCGATCTACACCATGGTAAATGCGCCATTAGTGACTGCAACTCATGTTGTGGCTGTTATGCAAGTCTCGTGGTGGGGGATTACCCCTGCCGGTCCATAGAAATGGGGGAGGGGTAGCGGGGCTTCAGTTCCATGATTCCACATGCGTCAGTCCAGGAAAAGGCCACCTCTCCCTTCCGCAACACTAGGTCTCACACTCAAATGGCAGAGAGCACCCCCAACGACCGCTGAAAGTAACCCCGAGCCGGTCAGTGAAAGCAGGGTTGCAGCCTTACTCTGTCTGCTCAAGACAAAGAGCCCAAGAAATGGGCGACTGGACTAAAACGCCAAATTCCTGAAGGGCTCTTAGAGAACACGTCCAGTCACCATCACAGTCAGGCCCTGTCCCTAATTTTTTCTTTTTCTTTCCGCTCTCCTTTTCTCTCTCTCTCAACTCTTTTATTCTTTATGTTTTGGTCCCAAGACCAAACTCAAGAATGGAACGTTATTCCTTTTATATACTCTTTCAATAACTCTCTCTTATTGTTGATGGTCACATGGGATATCAATTCTGAAGTCTTTTGTTGTGCCAAGTAGCTACTACTGTCCTACACTTAACTCCAAACACTTTACGCTACCATTGATTGTTGTCATTTAGAACTGTTGTGAACCGGTTGCTGTCTTGTTTATCACACTTTCAATAATATCAAGATTTAAAGTAAAACACAGTTTAACTGTGATGTGTATGAAACTATTTTAAGTACTATTCTAAGTCTCTTCAGTAACAAGACTTATACCAGACAAAAGCAGAACAAAGGAACATTTATTATAAACAAACCCAGTCACAGTGCAAACAAATACAAAATATATTACAAATTACATCAGAAAAGAAAAAAAGTGAGAAAATTTTACAGAAACCCTAATAATTACTGTACTAGTGAAGTAACAGTATTTATGTTGCAGGAGAGCTTTTGGCAAGAACATGTCAATCCACAGCAAATTTGATTTGGCTCTCAAAATGGAACAAGTGTTTTGCTTTTTTTTTTTTTTTTTGGTGGGGGGGTGGGGGGGGCTTATCTCATGTTTTAGCTCTGCTGTCTTGATGTGGGGCAGACAGGTGTCAGAATTCCAGTATTATGACTGGTTATTTATTCCATTTCAAACCTTGTTGAAAATGCACAATGCAATATATTAAGTATAGATGCATTTGATAGCTTTGTACCCAGGTCAGATAATCATGGTGAATACAGACAATTATTTTGAGATAAAACATATTCCATACATAATGCCCTCAACAATAAAAAAGCATCTAAAACCACTTCTGGAACTTTACATGAATTAAAATGCTGTGTTTCTCAAGCGCACTCTGATAAAATATCGGATAAGGCCCCAGTAATAAAGAGCACCCATCCCTTACAACCAGATATATGTTGTAAGTTTCTAAAAAATCATTTAGTTTACAACTAGAAAAATAAAACATGACTTTCTTGCAGGTCATTTCCAGATGTCACCAACAAGATTTAACCCATCGTTCCCCAGATACAGATCACCTGACACATCATGACATCACCCATTGAAATTTCCTTTACCGTTTTAAAGCAGCACACTTACAGGCATTAAATGATTGACTAGTGTCCTCTGGCAGAGAAATGTCTCCCTTTGCAGGTTGGTAACCATTCCTAGAGTATAAAAAATGGTGAGTGAGGCTTTAGAAACTAAAAACATTTTAAATGTTATTCTGAAAATGATCAGAATAAAAAAAAAAAATCTATATACTTTAACTTAAATGCAATTTTTACTGTAATCGATTGCACTATTGAGCTATTAACAAGCCAAATTCATGTAAAGAAAATAAGGGGTTAAAATATTGAAAGACTATATATGCGGGCTATATGAAGTGTTGAGGCTATCACTGATTCTATCTGGAAAGAAACACAAGTATTCCCCTTGGCAACAAAGTGGGAACTCTGCCTTACATGAGACAAATTAGATCACCTACATCATTACATAGTGTCTCATGAGAGAGCAAGAGGTGTATGCACTTTTAAATTTGAAAATCCTGTACGTACAATTTCTTACAATGAAGGTTCAAGGTTTTTCGGATTTCCTGCTTATTTTTAAAGGAACATAAAAACCATAACAGTGCACTCTAATGGTCATGTTGACCTGGCGCCTCCCATTTTAAGTTGGCAAACCATTTTAGAGCCTGGGCTAAGCCAGTCAGTGCAGGGCTTCACTCGTTGGCTATGAGTGATCAACTGACATTGATCAAGCTAGCCCATTATTGCACGGCTTAAGACTGAAGAGCTAACAAAACATCTTACACAAGCCAACAAATGTTGTGTGACTAATAGAATCAAAAGATCACTCCAAGCACTATTTTCAAATGGACTACCTCCCAAAACAACTCTTGAGCTTAAAGGAAAACCATAGTGTTTGTATTTTTAACACTATAGTGCAGGAGTAAATATTTAGGCGACACCCCTCCCCATCCCATGGACATAAGTATTTTACTTAACTTCTCTCCAATGCTGCACCTGGTGCTTGATGATCTCAGCCAAATCAATGCTTTCCTATAGCAAAGCAAAATTGCACTCCTCAAAGATTGTACTGAATCATTGCATCTCCATGCAGAGCGTGAAGACGCGGAATGTTGGTGCTGTATACAGTGCACCACTTAACTAGGAAGCACCTCTAGTGGCCATCTGAGTTATTGCCCCTAGAGATGTTACTAGTCAGCAATGTAAATGTAGCTTTCTGAAAAGGCAGAGTTTGCAGTGCCAAAACTGCAGAGACATGCTATAGGCACCAGAGCAACTACATTCAACTGTAGTGGTTCTGATGTCTATAGTGTCACTGTTATTTTGAGAGTTCCTTTAACCCCTTTACTACCAAGTAGTTTGCAATATTAGCATATTATATGAAATGTGAAATCTATAGCTAATGCTGTTTATAGACTGAGGTTCAAAAAAACAAAAACACACAATTAAAACAATGGAAACTTTTTTTAAAATATGTAAACATTGCAGGTAAATGAAAAGCTTTAGATAATATACATCCCTAAACTTGCAATATTTCAGAGTCGAACAAAAATAGAGGAAAAAAATATTAAATAAATAATCTGCTTATTGGTATTTGTAAATCCTTGATTGCATTAGTAGCAGTTTACTATAAATGGCAACAGAATGTAAAACACATTTCTGCTTTCAAGTTTAATGCACACATACAGTATGTAGTTCTATACCAATAGGGATGTGAGAGGTTAGTCACTTCTTCCCCTCCCTGTAGGAATAGCATGATCCATTTACTGTTTGGAAGAAGGAGGGTTGTTATTTATAGCACATTTGTAGACATTGAATGGCTGGAATAGGTTCAAGGCAGAGAAGTGCCACTGCAACCTGGTATTCCTGATGTAGAATTATGGCAAGCAAGGCTTTATGGGGTTGAGAAAATGTACCGTATTTTATATATACATACATTTTGAAGGGGTTATGTCATCCATAATGGGTTAAACAAAAAGTACATATCATAGAATGCTAAACATTGCTTGTTTATAACTGCATTCATTTAAAGGCAGAGAATTTAGAGTTCCCTGTAACACTCCAAAATCGAGTCATTTTCAGCCTATTATAATATATTCAGCCCATATTCTAAGTACTGGTGGAGGGGCTGAAGAGTACCACATTGACAAAGAGTGGGATTGAATAATTGGGGGCAAAGGGTACCATTATAACTCCCATTAATCTAAGGCAGACTATTACAGGTTTGTGCAAGTGCTTCCCTCAGACTGCATAACAGTCACAGATTGCATTAGTTTTGAATGGATGACTTGAAAATAATGAGCAGATCATGCAATCCATGTCAATATATACATATGCATACTGGATCTTCAGGCAAAATGGCCACCAGGCATAAGTATGTATTCACTTAACAGTGAACGGCGATGAATAGAAAAATCAAATGGCAAATTTCAGACTAGAATAGCCAAAATGTAACTAGTTGAAATGGAGCGATGTGGCCTTTTTTCGTAAATAAATGGGTTACTCCAAGCATCATGAACACTTCATTGATTTGAAGTGGTCATGGTACTTGAAGTCTGTATTTGAAGTGTTTCAGAAATAAATTATGCATTTACAGCGATATTTTGCAGCTGGATGTGTAACTTCACATGTTGGCAGCATCATTAGCAGCCCATAAGGAGAAAACTAGGCTGCAAAGAATAAATCTGTGCCCAAAGTATTTTTTTAGCCCTGTCTCAAGACATCCCATTTATTTTTATTTAACAGAAACTAAGGAGGAGGGGGGCGTCTCAGCAAGGAGTAATCCTTTAAGATTTCATCTCAAGTGCACATGTATCTAGGAACTACTAAAAAATCATGGGTGCTAACTTTCTGCCAGTATCACATGCTATTCCAAATGTGATGCTATTCCAAATGGGCACTGGAGAAAACCATCAGATCATGTTATTCTTGTGTGTTTGTTTAAAGTTATTAAAAAAATAAATAAAATATATATATATATATTTTTTTGATTTGTTGTCGATTTAAAATGTTATTGGTTTGCCATATCAAAGAAATGTACCGGTAGTATAAAAGGAGTCTTAATGCACACAATGAGAAAAGGCATAAAATAAATAAATTACCACTAAGTCACCCAGGCCCATCATCTCAGTGAAGTGTCCTGGGTGCTGTGACCCTGTGTTAAACTCTCTAATGAAAAACATGGTGGTTTTTCAATGTTTATACTGACTGCCTCGAGATGAGCTTCCTCATGCAGTAATAACCGATGAAAACTCAACATGACTGCAGCCCCCATAGGAAAGCACTGATAAAGTGGTTTCCTATGAGGAAATGATGATGCGTGCAGCAATAGCCATGAATGTACAGCGGGTCCCCAATTCCAAGGCCATGCCTGCCCTGTGACACTACTGGAAAAAAGGTAAGCGAGTGGGAGGGTAAGCAATATTACCCTTTTATGATGCATGAAAAAAAAAAGGGGGTGGAGGGAGACACCTACAAACTTGGGAACAGAAACACTAAAGTAGTAGAATACAGGTTTGCATTCCATACGCTCTAGTGTTGCTTTAAAACATGTTATACACAAAAGATAGGAGCTGCCACCCCCATTTTACGCAGATGATGCATTCATATAGTCGGTGGACCCCACCTTTAGAGACCTTAAAATTGTAGCACTTATGAAGTGGCACCACAAAATAGAAGCTCATTCTAGTCTGCATTTAATTGGATATGCAGGGTATTTTCAGCTTCAGAACCTCTTACCCTGATAGCCTTGGGGGTTTGTTTGGCCAACATTTGCCTTTAATCCCCAATGGGTGGAAGTACAAATGACGGGTACCCATTCTTAAAGTCGTGTTGCAGACACCTTGGAGACATGCAGTTTCAGGTAAATGGAGGCAGGGATATGCAATGCCATAAAAAAAAAATATATATATTTGCAATATACATCACTTCAGTTTCTATATAGACACGCCATTTCACATTCACAACCCCCATGCCCTCAAAATACGAAAAAAAAAAACCCAAGACTTGAGTGTACAATTTAAAATGTTTTATCACATATAATAGACTTCAATTCAGCAGATCCCTAATATTCAGGACACAAATGCAGCAGATTCTAAATTTTGTTATAATAGAGAAAGCATTTCCCCAGATGTCAGTGTTACATATCATAAATATCTGATCTCTTAAAACACTAAATGAATATCTGTACAAGCCCGTCCATGAAAGAAAAGTGAGGGCGGAAGCAAAAGCCAGTTTGTATTATTTTTTAAATTTTATTATTCGTTAATTTGCTAGTGTCAACAGTGGACACAATCCATTTCTTAAAAGGTGTACTATAAAACAGCCAAGTGGCTGTTACCACAGTGGCATCTGGTACCTTAGAATAAGCATATTTTCCACAGTTTACAGTTACAGTTTATTGAAGTATTTGTAGAATTGTATGGATGTTGCATGCAGAAAATAATATTGCACTTCCACCAGCCATCATTTACATGTGTTTTATGTAAAAAACAAAACAAACGTATTTGTGTTTAAATATATACCAAGAAATGGTGGGGAAATATTGTAAAGTTAGTGGATAGTAAAAACATTGTGAAACACAGATCTGCATACCAGTCAAGCCATAAGACTTGCTTTTCACACAAATCTCAAATTTACAGTGATATACAGCAAACTAAGAAATCCATGTTTAAAATGGAATGAGGCAAATATGTGATTTTTTTTTTTTAAACTAATTTGCAGAAGCAACATCACTTAATTTGAGATTTGTGTGTGAAAAGCAAGCCTTATGGCTTGACTGGTGTGCAGATCTGTGTTCAACAATGTATTGACTAAAAAAATAAAATTATATATATATATATATATATATATATATATATATATATATATATAATGTATTGTTAAATACACTGCTAAGTCACGTTTAGCTTAAACACACACCTGAAACTAAATACAACACAGAATGTGGTATATTTGTACGATGTTGCAATCTGCTGTTACTGACAAGAAATAAAAGCATTGTTCGATTTTATTATTCACGGTTAAAACTTTTATTCCCATTTCAGATTAGCAGCCGCTTTTTTCCCCACATATATTTTTAACATGTACGAGTCCCTGCTTCACGGTCAGACAATTGAAAATGCAATTCTTAAGCTGGCACCTATGGCAATAGATATATATATTTATAAAGTATGAGCAAGCATTTCATCAAAGGCATTCAGAGTTTGTATGATATGTTACCCCTGCTACATCCCAACATTTCAGAATAAGGTTTGGCAATTTGTGCTCTACATCTGTCGACATAACTCCCTTCTCTTCTGAAAGCCAGTTATGGAAGCTGTTAGACAATAGATGGAGAGCTACAGGATTCCAGCCCCCCGTTTTCAAACATCTGTGCACTGGTGGTCTGAGAAATATGGAAGCCGCTACAAAAAGCTATACATTTTAAACAAAGTGATTTTTTTTTATTATTTCAACAAGCATAGACATTTGTTATATTTCACAACAAGATAAATATTCCAAATTTAACTAAATCAGCAATTTCTACAGTATGCCATAAAATGGGCCTCAGCAATACAGAAGAGAAAAATCTGATAAGTGTCTTTATTTACATAAATCCAAATGAGCCTGCAGTTTGCAAATCGATTTGTCATCGGGTGTTTGCCAGACTTATTTTAAATTTATTCTCCATGTAACTGACCCACCCCTGTTCAGTGCTGGAAAGAAAGCCCCACCCCCACAGTTGGCTGAAAGGACATTTACACCAGAAAAAAAAAAAAAGAAAAAGAAAAAAAAAAGCGCCACCTTTTCACACAAAATAAAAATCTGAGTTACTTTTGATAATGCATACCTAAAACAAACGTTACAATGCATACACTCACAGATTGAGGAAGACTGTGGCATTTGCACTTGCAAAAGGAACAAGTCTGTTGTTAGGTGATAGACATGTGCAATGTTAAAAGGAACTGCTTGAAAAGGGGGAATAAAAAACAAAAAACAAAAGCACACAAGTGAAATCATATCTAAATGCTAAACTTGAACATGGGAGCAATTGCCAATGAATGAGATATGTATTTAAATGCTTCTGTTTCTATAATCCCAATATTTACTATATATAATATTTTAAAATATTTAAAAAAATACTGTGACTTAACAAAAATGCAAGCATAAGTCAAAAAAATAAATAAAAAAAATCAACCAATGCCTGATCTAATATGCAAGTGGAACCAAAGTTTTACAGACTTAGCCAAGCATTGCTGGCCCACAATAAAATCTACGGTGCAATCATTAATAAGTGCTTAGCGCAAGGTGTTGTGGTTTTCAGATCTATTTGAAAATATTGTATTGCAACCAAACTTGGGTTTAAATGGGTTATAGAAATATGGTCCAAAACTTAGCAGGTCTAATATGTACAGGATCGTTCATTCAAATAGAGGGAGCCCTAAATACATGTCTTTTGCGCATACTTCAATACAAGGTACCAAACAAGCCTACCAGAAGATCTGCTGTTTGAAAGAGCTTTTAACACCCTGTATTCCTTAGTAATAGGAGCAGGAGTTCTAACATACGAAAAGTCTCTTTTCAAATATGAAGAATTAATTTTGAATAGTTTAAAAGTTGCATTCTTGATTTGCCAGGCAACAGAAACAAAAGTAGAAGAAAAATATGCTTGTCTGGCTTACTGTCAGGTATGAACAGAAACCATGTACACTATTAGGTTAAGGAAATGCAGAAAGCACTAAAAGAGCAATTAACTAGTGCATATTTCTAAATTAGTGCTACTTTGGGACATTGATGACATACGTTTGGAGAAATGTCCTTATTCTCTCAAACTTCCCCTGGCCAAAAAAAAAAAAAAAAAAAAAAAAATACAACAACACTGCTGACAATAAAGAAATAATAGTTCATATAAAATAATTTCTGTAACTTAACAGGGGGTAAAGCAAAAGATAGAGTAACTAGCTGGTACAAACGAGCAAAACTTGGGGGCTTCGTTTGATTCATTCCAGCACTGAAAGATAAGTAAATAAAAAAAATTTAAAAAGGAGTATTAATAGAAAAATGCTGCTTTAAACTGAATAACAGGGATGGCGGGGGATGGGATGAATTTTGTCTTAAACCCGGATGTTTTGCCATCCGTGCTCAGAAAAAATTATCTTGAGATTTTAAAACATATTCTGTGTGGCATGAATTTATAGTTTTAACAGGACGACTCACTCCAAGCCAAAACCCTATTTTAAGCACCACTCAAAAAGTGGCCATAAAAAAAAAAAACAAAAAAAAAAAAACAGCATTTTAAATTTTCCTTTGCCCAGCAGTATAAATGCCAGCTTTTTAGTTGAAAGTTTGCAATACATGGATTTAAACAACACTTTCTCTGTTGCCTGAAGCCAAAACAGCTCTGCGACATATGGGACAAGTGGAATTTTCAGACAACCAGCGGTCAATACAGTGGACATGGTACTCATGTGAACAAGGTAGCTTGCGAAGCTTGTTGCCTTCTGTATATTCAGTTATACATACACTACAAGTTTTCAGAGCATCGTTTTCACCAAAATTTCGGGTTGATAAATTATCGATTTGTTCTTTTGTTAGTCCCCTTGGCTGATCGTCATCATCCTCATTTAGAAGGAAGAACTGGGCCAGGCTGAGGAATGGTAGTGATCCACTTTCTTCAAAAGGGACTGACCCTCTGTTATTGCGGGCCTCTCTTCTGGCCCCAGATGTAGAAACACCTTCATTACTTCCTTCTTCACTTTCCACTATATTAGGTGGTTCTGGAACTTCTGCAGGCGGTGGTGGAACACTGGCATCTGTATTGTTTGGAATTTCCTCACTTACTGATGTTGGTGGAGAGACAGCTCCAGGATTACTAGGCTCTGCATCATTATCACTGTACATAAAGTAGCTAAGTTCTCCAAAACCAGTCATTATTTGCCTCAGCATTGTTTGGATTGCAACAGATGTGGTCTCACTAAGACCTGTGTTCAGGATTCTACGTATTGGGATTCTAATAGTGCTTACATACGTTCTCACTCCAGCACGTTCAGACCTTGAGAAAGTGCGCCGGAACCCACCTCTCTCGCTCTCATAAGTAACTGTATTATTAGGAGTTTGAGAACGGGATCGTGTTCTATTTGCTATGCTGTCTCTCTGACGATACTCTCCCGGACGTACCCGTCTCACTTGAAGATCCAAGACAATGGTTGGGGGTCTCTGACTGGGTCCAGTAGACTCTCCAGTTCCTGGCGTCTCAGTTGGAGGAGGCTGGGAAGAACTTCTTGTTTCTGGGTTTGAGAATTGCACTGCACTTGGACTAGGATTCTGGACTTCTGTAGCAAGTACCTGCTGCCTGGATGGCACATGTTGTCTAGTTCTAGAGCTTCCTTCAGTGTCATTTGACAAAGCATTGTTCTGAACCTGAGGGGCTGTCACATGTTGTCGAGTTCTGGAGCTACCCTCTGTTTCCTCAACCAAAGAAGCATCAACAGTTTGTGGTAAAATGTGTTGTGCCCTCCGAGGAGGTGGCTCAACAGATGGATTTAGGGGTGACCTGCTTCTATCAGTTCTAGGTCTTGTCCTTCTTTGATCAGGACTTCTACTTCTTGCCCTCCTTTGCCCTCTCTGAGACACAGGTTCCTCTACAGTTAACACTTCTGTGTCATTACTTGGGGTAGGAGCTTGGACTTCAGGTTCAGCTTCAGGTTCAGCTTCAGGATCACCTTGATTGGCAACCTCCATATCCTCAGTAGAGTTTTCTACTGACTGTTCAGTTTGGGGTAGGTTTTGGTTAGCAGAATTACGATTAACATTTATTTCCAAGCTAAACCTGAAATCACCACTGTTCGGGTTTGTTCTGCTCACTGCCCTCCAAGACTGGTTGCCTCTCTGTCCACTTCTTGTGGTGTTACCAGTCTGACGAACAGAATTCAACCAGTCTATTATGGAATCTCCATTTGAAGAGTCCTCTGTGGAGTCACCACCCGTGGAGACAGAAGCACCTAAGAAAGACAAGATAAATTGTATTAAAGTAAGGTAAACAAACACATACTCCCTCATGTTATATCTTACTCATACATTACTCTTTTATCCTCATGTCTCCTCTATTATATAGCTGACAAATAGAACCCCTAGTAGAATCAATACGTCAGATTCCTAACATCCATGGTATCACACTGGGAGATACAATTTACAAGATGAACATATTTTCAGGTACTAGAGGGACTTCCAGGTGCTTAGACAACTTTTGATCATCTTAATGGTGCTGGACGTCCTCACGCTATGCATGAGGAGTTCCAACGTCACCTGATTCCCCATAGGAAATAATTGATTAATTTGCATGCCCATTAAGTCTGCCCATCGGTTGTGGATTCATGTAAATGACTGAAGGGGTTTTCAGGAGAGGGCGCAAGGGAGGAGGGCCCTGTAAGATTCTTTAGTGCCAGGAAAACGGCTTGGTTATACTGGCACTATATAGAATCCCTTTAAAACTGAGCACAGATATGATCAAATTTTTCTGAAATCATGGGAAAACAAATGCATTTCTAGGATGGTCACAAGGGAGATAAGAATATATGATTATTCTTTCCCAAACCGCAATACTTTGTTAGGAACATCATTCCAGTCACCACA